>PVHT021183586.1:3767680-3890146 GCA_004024745.2 Catagonus wagneri
CTGCTCATTTCCTTTCAATCTTTTATCTCTTTTCTCTTCTGCATTAATGATTTCCACTAATCTGTCCTCCACCTCACTGATTCGTTCTTCTGCCTCCTGTATTCTACTGTTGGCTGCTTCTAATGAATTTTTTATTTCAGTTACTGTATTTTGCATCTCGTCTTGTTTAATTTTTGCAGCTTGTATTTCTTTGCTCAGTGTTTCCTGTAAATTATCAGTCTTTGCCTCCAGTCTATTTCCAATGCCTTGCATCATCTTCAGCATCAACAATCTAAAGTCTCTTTCTGAGAGGCTGATAATCTCCTCATCACTGAGCTGTTTTTCTGGGCTTTTCTTTTTCTCCCTTATCTGAGTTATAGTTTTCTGTCTTTTCATTTTGGTAGGTTTTTGGTTTGGTGACCTTTGTGTCGACAATAGAGTTGTAGCCTCTCTTAGTTCAGGTGTTTGCCTCTCCTGTGGCTAAAGTGGCATGGGTGGGGCTTGCTGTAGGCTTCCTGATGGGAGGGAATGATGCCTGCTCACTGGTAGGTGTGGTTGATTCCTCTCCCTCTAATTGGTGGGGCTTTGTCTCTGGATGAGATTAGAGGCTGGCTGTGTGCCTGAGGGGTCTTTAGGCAGCCTGTTTACTGATGGGTGGGGCTGAGATCCCACCTGAATTGGCCTGGGGCTTCTCAGTGCTGATGGGAGGGACCAGGTTTTCCCAGAAATAGCCACCTCCAGAGAAATGCAGGCTGCTGAATGTCCCCGAGAGCTTCACCTCCAATGCCCTTCCCCCACAACAGGCACAGTCACCCCTGTTTTCCCAGGAGATCTTCCAGGAATTGCAGTCAGGTTCCACCCGGATTCTTATGGAGACTGCTCTGCCCTGGGACGCAGTGCACTTGAAAGTCTGTGTGTGCCTTTTAAGAATGGGGTCTCTGTTTCCCCCAGTCCTGTGGAGCTCCTGCACGGAAGCCCCACTGGCCTTCAGTGCCAGATGTTCCGGGGCTCTTTCTCCTTGTGCCTGATCCCCAGGCATGGGGATTTGACGTGAGGCTCAGAACTCTCAGTCCTGTAGCTGAGTCTCTGTGATGCAGTTACTTTCCAGTCTGCGGGGCTTCCCACCCGGGAGGTATGGGGTTGCTTCTATTGCGTAATTGCCCCTCCTACCTCTTGATGTGGTCTCCACTGTGTCTTCTGGAGCAGAGTATCTTTTTTGGAAGTTTACAGTCCATTTGGTTGAAGGTTGCTTGGCATTTGGTTGTAGTTTTGCTGTTTTTTGGGAGAGAAGTTGAGCTCAAGTCCTTCTATTCCGCCATCTTAATCCGATCCCAAAAGTAGATTCTGAGTAGATACAAAGTGGCTATGGTACCCACATGGCGTTGTATACCTTTAAAGGAATGACACAATGGCCTTGACTTAACACTGCAATGTTTATAATATGCTGGATAATACCTTCTCTGCAGCTACGAGACACACACATACAAGCATAGCCTTTAAAAAATTTACACAAAAGCGGTCGTGCCCTCGATGCTGTAATTGATCATGTTTTTCTTCACTTTATAGAGCGTTTATCTTTTCACTTAAGAATGGTAGTGTTTTTACCATATGAATACATACAGATTTACCGCATTTTTACCAGCTTGGTTTAGATGTTGCAGGCTGTATTTAACTCTTGATGGACATTTCAGTAATTTCTCCCTTTTTTATTTTTTTATTTATTATTGCTATTTTTTTCTTTTTTAGGGCCACACCTGAGGCATATGCAAGTCCCCAGGCTAGGGGTCAATTTGGAGCTGCGCTGCTGTCCTATGCCACAGTCACAGCAATGTAGGATCTGAGCTGCATCTGTGACCTGCATGGCAGCTTGCAGCAATGCTGGATCCACTGAGCAAGGCCAGGGAGTGAACCCGCATCCTCATGGACCACGTTAGGTTCTTAACCTGCTGAGCCACCATGGGAACTCCTTGTCTTTTATTTTTATATGCAGTCTCACAACCGAAATCTTTGAACAGATGTCTGGGAAG
Source organism: Catagonus wagneri (assembly GCA_004024745.2). NCBI lineage: Eukaryota > Metazoa > Chordata > Mammalia > Artiodactyla > Tayassuidae > Catagonus > Catagonus wagneri. The sequence goes on from PVHT021183586.1 coordinate 3,769,687, forward strand.
TCCTTGTGCATTTATCTGAAGAGTCAATTTTTAGCAGTGACACTGCTGGATCAGAGGGACTGCTTTTGTGTAAATTTTTTAAAGGCTATGTTTCTATGCTTATATGCATTTACATTTTGAAAAATGCTTCCCCAATTTTCTTCAAGTAGATGGGAATTTCCACCGATGGGGTTTGAAAGCGTCAGTTTTTCACATCTCCATCAGCCCAGGAAAAAATATAAAATACCCGATTGACTTAAAAACAGAAAAAAAGAATAGCTTGTTTGGATTTTCATTCCTGTAACTATGAGTAAGGTTAAGCCATAGAAAGTGAGGTTGAGCAACTTTTTGTGGATTCATTAGCCATTCCTTTATCAATATCTGCCTTATTAAAAACTGGACGGTCCTTTTTCTTATTAATGTATGAGTACTTTGTCAATTAAGAAGTTGATTAGCCCTGTGTCAGTAATAGGTGAGGCAAATAGTTTCCTGATTTACTCTTTGTTTTTTGTTTTGTGTGTATGTGTGTGTGTGTGTGTGTGTGTGTGTGTGTGTGTGTTTGTCTCTAGATGTTGTGTTTTTTTTGTAAAATCTTTAAAAAACTAATGGATCTCCCATTGTGGCTCAGCAGAAACGAATCCAACTAGAAACCATGAGGTTGCGGGTTCGATCCCTGGCCTTGCTCAGTGGGTGAAGGACCCAGCGTTGCCATGAGCTGTGGTGTAGGTCACAGACGCGACTTGGATCTGGTGTTGCTGTGGCTGTGGTGTAGGCTGCAGCTGTAGCTCTGATTGGACCCCTAGCCTGGGAACCTCCATATGCCGCGGGTGCGGCCCTAAAATGACAAAATAAATAAATAAATACATAATCCTTTTTTTTTTTCCTGAAGTCCCCCTGTAGTCCCACATTCAGTCTGGGCTGCCACAGTCAGACAGAAAGCACAAGGATGCTTTCTTCTTCTTGCATCTATAGCGGAAACCTGAGTAGCAGACGGTAACTGCTCCAGACCTGTCAAATAGATGCATTTAAAAAAAATTCACCCTTTTATCTTGAGGTAAATTCATAGGTAGTTGTAAGAAAAGGCACAGACTATTCTGGAGTAACCAGAATACCAACTACCCCCAAGGGGAACATTTTACAAACTGTATCACAACGTTACAACCAGAATATTGATAGTCCAGATACAGAGCCTTCTGTCACCACCACACCCATTCCTTCACCCCCCACACCTCCTCCTTAAACCCTGACAACCAAGCTCCTCCATTTCTGTAATTTTGCCATTTCAGGAATGTTTTATAAATAGACTCATACGCTATTTCACATTCTGGGGTTGGCTTTTGCTCACCCAGCATAATTCTTTGGATGTGCATTCAAGTTGTTGTGTGTACCACTTATTTTCATCACATCACACGAGGGGTACACACTGTCATCACGATCTGTCACGTTTGTTTTTTTTTAAGGGCCACACTTACACCACAGCTCGTGGCAACGCAGGATTCTTAACCCACTGAGTGAGGCCAAGGATCAAACCTGCGTCCTCATGGATGCTGATCAGATTCGTTTCTGCTGAGCCACGACAGGAACTCCATGATGTATCACTGTTGATGTTGACCTTGGTCGCCTAGTTTCTCCACTGCCAATGACTGTTTTTTACTCTCCTTTCCATAGTGCCCTCTGTCTTTTTTGTCTTGTTAGGGTTGTACTCGCAGCATATGGAAGCTTCCCGGCTAGGGGTTGAATTGGAGTTGCAGCTGCCAGCCTACACCCCAGCCACCGGAACTCGGGATCTGAACCACATCTGCAACCTACACCACAGCTCAGGGCAACGCCCGATCCTTAAAAACACTGAGTGAGGCCAGGGATCGAACTGGCATCCTGAAGAATACTAGTCGGGTTCCTTACCACTGAGCCATGCCAGGAACTCCCATACTCTCCTCTTTGGAGGGACGTCTCCATTCAGAGCCGATCCCTAATGACTGGGGAGGTATGCTCCACCTCCTTTTTTTCTTTTTGGCATATGGAAGTTCCCAGGCCAGGGGTCAAATTGAACTCGCAGCTGCAGGCCTACGCCACAGCCACAGCGACACTGGATCTGAGCTGCCTCTGAGACCTACACTGCACCTCTCAGCAAAGCCAGATCCCTAACCCACTGAGTGAGGCCAGAGATTGAACCCACATCCTCATGGATACTAGTCAGGTTCATAACCCGCTGAGCCACAATGGGAACTCCCAATTTTGAGTCAATTTTTATGAGAGATGTGAGACTTTGGTTGAAATTCCCTTTTTTTTTTTTTTTGCCATGGATGCCCAATAGCTTAAACTTAATTTGTAGAAAATGCTATCTTTCCTCCCATGGATTGCTTTTCTACCTCTGTCAGAATTATCTATCTTTTTTCTGTATATTCCATATGTTCTGTGTTCTGTTCAGAAAGGTCTTTCCTATCTCAAAAATAAAAATCCACTTGATTTTATATATAGATAGGGGTCTAATTGGAGCTATAGCTTCTGGCCTACACCACAGCCACAGCAACGCGGGATCTGAGCTGCATCTGTGACCTACACCACAGCTCGTGGCAACACCGGATCCCCAACACAGTGAGCGAGGCTAGGGATCGAACCCACAGCCTCATGGTTCCTAGTTGGATTCGTTTCCACCTGTGTCACAATGGAAACTCCCTATTTTATATTTTTTTTACATCTAAAATTTTGCTGTATCTGAAAGTTAGTTATTTTCTTGTAAGAAAGAGGTAAGGATCTAGTTTTCTTTTATGTCCCCAAAGATGAATCCATTGTCTGTTTTCCTTTTACTCCCATTGATTTAAACTCCACCTTTATCTTAAACTAAATTCCTACCTTTATCTTAAATTCCTAAAAACACTTGGGGCTCTCCCTAGGCTCTATATTCAGTTCCAGTGGCTTATCTGTTTCTTCTCCAGTTCTAAGCTGTTTAATCCATTTTTTTTGTTTCATTTTTTTTAAAGTTGTATTGAAGTGAAGTTGATTTATAAGGTTGTGATAATTTCTGCTGTACAACACAGTGATTCACTTATGCATGTACACACATCCATTCTTTTTCAGATTCTTTTCCCATCTAGACCAACACAGACTCTTGGGTAAAATTCCCTGTGATATACAGCAGGTCCCCCTTGTCCAGTCATACCTCAGTGTGCACATGCCAATCCCAAACCCCCAGTCCAGCCCTCCCCCCACCACCTGTCCCCTTTGGTATCCATAAGTTTGTTTTCAAAATCTGTGTCTGTTCTGCAAAGAAGTCCATTTGTATCCTTTTAAAAGATTCCACATATAAGTGATAGCATATGATATTTGTCTTTCACCGTCTGACTGACTTCACTTAGTATGAAAATCTCTAGGTCCATCCATGTTGCTGCAAATAGCATTATTTCTTTCCTTTTTATGGCTGCGTAGTATTCCATTGTATATATGTACCACATCTTCTTTATCCATTCCTCTTTTGTTGGACATTTAGGTTGCTTCCATGTCTTGGCTGTTGTTCATAGGGCTGCACAAACATTGGGGTGCATGTATGGTTTCAAATTATGGTTTTCTCTGGGTAGATTCCAGGAGCAGGATTACTGGATCATATGGTAGTTCTATTTCTAGGCTTTTGAGGAACCTCCATACTGTCCTTCATAGTGGTTGTGCCAATTTACATGCCCACCAACAGTGTAAAAGTGGTACAACAACTATGGAAACAACCACATGGATTTTCCTCAAAAATTCATCTATTTTAATTGCCGTTATTTGGTACCCAGTAGAACTAGTTCCCTCAGATTCTCCGATTTCTCAGATTCTCCTGGATATTCTCACATGTGTGCGTTTCCTTAGGAGATTCACTGGCAAATTTAGTTGGCTCTTCCCCAAAGGTTCATTCTCTCCCTCCACCTCCTTGTTAGGGGTGGGGGTGGGGAAGCTGTCTCCCAGCCTGAGACTATAATTCCCAGGAACCCTTGCGTCTGAGGAGCAGCCATGTGACTAGTTCTCACCAATGGAATGTGTGTGAAAGTCACATGGATCACATTTGGCCTGCTGTGGCTAAGAAGTGATCTGCTTCTCTACCTTTTCTAGTCTCCTCTTCTTGGAAGCCAAACATTAAAAATCATGGGGACACGAAATGAAAGCAGCCGGTCTCCCAATCACTGCGTGGATGGCCCCCTGCTCAATCCTCAGGAGTGATTAAAAAAAAAAAAAACCCAAAACCCAAAACGCCATATTTAATGTGCTTAGCCACTGAGATGAAGGGTTTGTGTGTTACAGCAACTTGTGTTATTTTAGCAAGTATATTTACTTATCATTTTACCAAATTCTCCCTCTTGTGTTTCACTTAGGGTGTTATTAAATTTATAACTTAAAGAGAGAACTAACCTCATTTCAGCACTGAATCTGATCTCTTTCCGTTTAATTAAGCCTTGTTTTATGGCCACCAATAGAATTTAAAATATATCTTTTCAACATCCAAAGACAGTGACAGTTAATACATTGCTAACTATATTCCAGATATTTCTCAGTGCACACACATATTGCATATGTATTTAATTTTACCTAAACAGAATTGTATGATACAAACTGTCATAAACTACATTTTTAACTCCAAATTTCTACAGCAATACATAGAGATCTACAATAGAACTGGCAATTTTTTTAAAAGGGCCCGATAGTTCATATTTTAGAATCTGTGGGTCAAGAGGATATTATGTAGTTACTTAATAACTATTTAAAGTGCAAAAAATCTTATCTTTCAGTCAATAAAATAACGGAAAACTAAACTAACCAGAGTTGGTGCACTGGCCTTAGTTTGCCAACCTCTAATTAGGTATTACCATTTAAAAATCCACTTACTTAAATAGTAGTCTTCTGTTAATATACATTTATGTTGCTTCCATATTAATGTGATATTACAGATAATGTGACAATTATACACGATCCTTATGTATAAATCTTTCACACTTATCTGTTTACCCTTAAAGGGTAAATTCCTAGAAATAAGACTGGTGGGTCAGAGCATTTGATATTTTACTCTGTGATACACATGGTCTAAATTTATATGTATATTCGCAGCAAATATGTACAAGAAATCCTGTTTCACTACAGCCTTATCAACACTGAATATTCTCAATCTTTTCATTTGTTAATAAGTGAAAAAGAGACATCTTGTTGATGTTCTGACACTTCTTTCTTTATTTCCAATTCCCTGTTTGTGTCTTCCGCCCATTTTTCTCTGTGTTTTTTTTTTCCACATTGATTTCTAAGAGCTCTTTACATAGTAATGATAGTGGCACATCCTCATTTGTGTGCAGTATTTTTTCCCAATTTTTGTCTTTTTTCGAGTAATAATTTTTTTCCTGATTTAGAAATTACATATTTTGTCTTGTTTCAGGTTAATAAAACCTTTTCCTATGTAATCGATGTTTATGCATTTCAAGTCTCTTGTGATTACAAAAATGTTCGCCCATGTTTTATTTTACTGCTTTTATGGTCTCTCTTTTACATCTTAGCCTTTGGCTCACTTAGACTTTATTTTGAAGTATAGAATGAGGTATAAAGATTTTCTTTTATTGATTTTTTAAAAAATAATTTTAGCCAGTTTTCCTAACACTATTTAGATATTTTTAACTCAAGACTATGAAGTTCAACATGCATTTCCATACATATATTTGGTCTAGAAGTACTCATTTAAAAAAACCTACCAGCTATCAAAGAACTGAGTATTTCGATTCAAGCAAATTATTCACTCCCAGCCCTACACGAAGAAGTCCTTGAAAAACAAAGCATGCCTGATCTTTAACCGGAAGCTTTTTTACTTGATAGCGAATTGTATAACAAAGATAAATTCTTATTATTCAGGTTTACAGGATTGTTTTTATTTCTCCTGAGCACAAGGATAAAATTATTTAGAATTGAGAAATACGGGTTTATGAGTGCTACCCATTTGTACTTTATCTGTATATCTATCTATCCATCTATCTACCTATCCATGTAACCATTAATGGTGGAAATAAAGTGGTTTGCAGAGTGAGTTGCCAAACCTGAAGAGCTAAAATAAAAAAGGTCATAAGATGACATGTCACCACGTTTGAAGAATAAAAATTAAGGCACCAGTTGGGAAGCAGTCTTGGTTGAATTCTAGCTCCACGTTTCATGGGTGTGTGGCCCTTCCCCTCTCTGGGCCTCAGCTCTTGCCTCTATAAAACGGATTGACAGTGAAAAAATCTGCCTCACGCTGTTGGAAGGACTAAATGAAATAAAGCAGGAGTTCACTGTGCCCGGGGTGTGCCACCGATATCCAGGTGCTCTCAGACTTGCAATTTTAAAAAAAATTTTATTTTTATTTATTTATTTTTAGGGCTGCAGCTGCAGCCTACGGAAGCTCCTGGGTTAGGGATTGAATCAGTGCTGCAGCTGCAGGCCGACACACCACAGCCACAGCAATACTGGATCTGAGCCGTATTTGCAGCCTACACCACAGCTTGTGGTGATGCTGGCTCCTTAATCCACTGAGCAAGGCCAGGGATTGAACCCGAATCTTCACGGATCCTATGTCAGCTTCTTAAACCACTGAGCCACCATGAGAACTCCAGACTTGTGATCTTGACATAAACTTCTTAACTAATCTCGCACAATAGAAACCCACAGCTTCTGTTTCTTTCTGTAACAGGACAGCTCCTGACCACACAGTACACTTAGCCGAGTCCTTGACCTTTGGCATTTTTCCTGTCTACTCCTAACCCATGACTCCCGGGGTCCTACTCCCATTACAGGCCTGTGTCATGGGACTTCCATTCTTGCCCCAGCCCAGAGATCCCTGGCGCACCTGTGGGTGAGAACTTGCAGTTCCCCGCAGAGATCACCAGGTCCTTTGAACCCTCCACTTTGGGCTGCTGGCTGGAGTCCCACTTGGCACTACTTTCCCTTCCCTTTGAGGATAAGGAGGCTCCTTAATTCTCGCCTAAGCACTTGCATTCCTAAAGAGGAGGGCTGGGAATGCCAAAGATTGCTCTTACTGTCAGAATTTCTGGCATCGTGATAAAGGAGGCACATGCTGTTGACCCAGGATCAGGGCAGCATGGTCATAGCCATAAACTCCAGGGCAATTCATCTGAAGGTGGATTTTGCCCTCCCATTCTTCCTGTATGAGTTATTTATGCGCCTGACACATCTCCCTGATTTGCCTCTAAAGTTCACGAAAGAGTGTCTCTTAAGCTTATTACCTCTTAACTATCTCTATTCTGGATGGACAGGTGTGCCACGGGATGACTAAAGTGATGCCCCACCTCCTCCCAGTGTGGGTGCAAGTCCAAGTTCCCCCAGTGTCGCTGTGCAAGACGCACAGTGAGGCCGAACCAACCAACATGTCAGAGTTTGGAGCGAATAAAGGTTTCTTGCAGGGCTGTGCAGGGAGAGGGGAGGCACATGCTTCCCAAGTATCCCAGGCTCCCTGAACCAAACTTGCAAAGCACTTTTGAAAGCAAAGTCGAGGGAGGGGGGTGGTTGGTGTCTGCAAACTTCTTGATGCAGGAATCCTTTGTTCTCACAACTGTCCACAGAGGTCAGGTCATGACCTTCCCGCAAACCTCCAATAAGATACATTGTATACTTCAGAGAGGAGCTAAAGCAGAGGTCCTGGGGGGAGGGCCTGCCCCAGGGAAGGCCCCATGGGGTCCTGTTTGGTGACAGCATGAGCCATTGTCTATGGACCTGAAACATGGAGGGAAGGTCTCATAGTTCAGATTTCAGAATTCTGAAAAGCAAGTAGTAACTGTGGAAGAAAAGAGTGTATGAAACAGGATTCTCTCTTTTTTTTTTTTTTTTTTTGCAAGGAACAGAAACCCATCTCCATCCGCTTTAAGAGAGAAAAAAAACCTAAAAACACCAGCGATAGGAATTCCCATTGTGGCTCAGTAGGTTAAGAACCCAATGAGGATCCATGAGGATGCGGGTTCCATCCCTGGCTTCACTCAGTGGGTTTAGGGATCTGGCGTTGCTGTGGCTGTGGTGTAGCCCGGCAGACCCCATGGGGCCTTCCCTGGGGCAGGCCCTCCCCCCAGGACCTCTGCTTTAGCTCCTCTCTGAAGTATACAATGTATCTTGTTGGAGGTTTATGGGAACATCAGGACCTGACCTCCCTGGACAGCTGCAAGAACAAAAAAAAAAGGAAAGAAAGAGAAGAAAAGAAAAAAGCAATCGAGAGGAGTTCCCACTGTGGCGAGTCTGTTTAAAGATCTGGCATTGTCTCTATGGCGTCTTGGGTGCAGGTTCGATCCCCAGCCCAGTGCAATGGGTTAAGGATCTGGCATTGCCACAGCTGTGGCATAGGTCACAGCTGCAGCTCGGATTTGATCCCTGGTCCAGGAACTTCCATATGCTGTGAGTGTGGCCAAAAAAAAAAAGGAGATTGTCTGCTTCCCGCTTATGGAGAAGAGGTACTTCATCTTTATAAATTCATTCATTCCATACTAATTATCAAGTACCTACTCTGTGAAAGGGATGTACTCTAGAAAGAGACAGTCCCTGCCTTGCTCTGGAGAAACTAACAGTCCAGAAAGGAGCACAGATGTTAAACAGATAGTTCCATATATTTATCTGTAGGTGAAGTAAACACTCTAAAAGGGACAGAGCAGAAAAGAGAAACGGACAACTCTGAATAAATAATGACAGAGGGCGTCAGAATGAAAACAGAAATTCTCAGGCAGAAAGGACTGACCAAGTACCAAAAATACCTACAATCAGACACCCAGGAGTGAAACTTCAAAACCTCCAGGATAAACAGGTACTGGTGGGAGTTCCTGCTGTGGTGCAGTGGGTTAAGAATCTGAGTGCAGCCATGTGGGTTGCTGCGGAGGCACGACTTTGATCCTTGGCCTGGTGCTGTAGGCTCAGCATTGCCGCAGCTATGGCATAGGTCAGTCAATAGGCTTGAATTTGATCCCTGGCTCAGGAAATTCTATATGCCACGAATGCAGAAAAGAGAAAAAAAAGCCACCAAGAAGGAAATCTTACACTCATTATCCACAATCATCAAAAAGTGGAAGCAATCCTGATAGCCATTAATAGATGAATGGATAAACACAACATGGTCTGTCTGTGGGATGGAAGATCATACCATCTTTAAAAGGAAGGACATTCTGGAGTTCCTGTCGTGGCTCAGTGGTTAACGAATCCAACTAGGAACCATGAGGTTGTAGGTTCGATCCCTGGCCTCGCTCAGTGGGTTAAGGATCCGGCATTGCTGTGGCTGTGGTGTAGGTCGCAGACATGGCTCGGATCCCGCGTTGCTGTGGCTGCGGTGTAGACTGGCAGCTACGGCTCCTGTTAGACCCCTAGCCTGGGAACCTCCACGTGCCGCAGGTGCGGCCCTAGATAAGGCAAAAAAAAAAAAAAAGGAAGGACATTCTGACACCTGCTGCCACATGGATGGAGCTTGAGGACACTTGCTAAGCGAAACAAGCCAGGCACAAAAGCACAAATATTGTATGATTCCACTTAACATGAATCATACAGTGGTCCATGGAGTAGTCAAATTCAGAGAGAAAGAAGGTAGAACAGCAGCTGTCAGGGCTGAGGGGGGGCGGATGGGGAATTTGTATTTAATGGGGACAGAATTTCATCTTGAGAAAATGAAAAAATTCTGGAGATGGAGAGTAGTGATGGTTGTACCTAACAGCGCTGAATGGTACACTTAAAGATGGTTAAAGTGTTAAGTTTTATGTTAGGTGTATTTTACCGTAATAGAAAATTAAATGAAAACAAGAACCAACTAGAATTGGGGAAAACATCTCTTCTTTCCTGAGACCTTTAACCCAATGCCCTTGACAAGGCACCAATTCGATGCAGTCATCCTAGACCTTGCCTAGTGCAGTGCTCTGCAAACAGAAGGGGTCATTAAGAATTCGCTAACTATATCAATAAAGTAACTGGAGCTGTTCTTTCTGGCTGCATTGCCAGCAATAATGCCTGAGCAAACATTAAGGTCATCCATCGCAAATGCCATGACACAGTCCTGGATGTTTGGGTCCGGGCAGGCACTTCAGCATCGTCTCACAAGGCCTTCATTGGCACCTTGCGGGTGCTGGACAGAGGAACGCCCCCCAAATAATCCCAGTCCACTTATGTTCTTAACCAATGTTACTCCCCGGAGCACACCTGGAAATACCTGGAGCCATTTTTGGTCCTTATGACTCAGGGTGGTGCCAGACCCGAGAGACCGCTAATTCTTCTACAATGCATAAGGACGGCCCTCCAACAAAGAATTATCCAGTCCTAGATGTCAGCAGTGCTGGGGATGAGCCACCCTGGGGGCCCTCTGCAAGGGGAACCCCCCCGCCCCACCCCACAGAAGCATGCACACACACAAGGCACACACACTCACCTTCACTTTGGCCTTCCAAGCACTTTCCTCGCCTTTGTTAATTTCCAGTGGGTTACGAGAAGTTATAAACGTCTAAAATTATCCTCTTGCTCAATATCCTTTAAAGCAAGGGGCCATGTAATAAATTTGCCTTGAATTTAGTTCTGTGCCTGGGATTTTTATATAACAGCAGCAGCAGACAGAGCGACAAAGAATGGGATTAGGATGCCCCTCTGTCACAAACAAGGACCTTACTCTCTTCTCTCCTAGGCTCCAGTGCCCCCTCCGGGCCTCAACAGATAGATGTAAATAAGCCAATCAAGGAGTTCCTGTTGTGGTGCAGCGGTTAACAAATCCGACTAGGAACCATGAGGTTGCGGGTTCGGTCCCTGGCCTCGCTCAGTGGGTTAAGGATCCGGCGTTGCCATGAGCTGTGGTATAGGTTGCAGACGCAGCTCGGATCCCGCGTTGCTGTGGCTGTGGCGAAGGCCGGCGGCTACAGCTCCTGTTAGACCCCTAGCCTGGGAACCTCCACATGCCGCGGGTGCGGCTCTGAAATGACAAAAGGAAAAAAAAAAAAAAGCCAATCAAATCTGACACAAAAGGCAGACTTTCTGGAGGTGAGAGGTGAGGAAGGGAACGCACGTTTTTGGAAAGCTATATTTGATATAATTATCTGGCTTTATTTCTAGAAATGCATATGACCTCTGTGTTTCTTGAAAGGTGGTATTACTTAAAGAATGTCGCAATCTGACACTTTGATTTGAGTCAGAAGTTAAATTTTACATTTGACTGGCAAGAAATGCTCTTTTACAACGAAGTCATAAAAATAAAAGCAAACACAAGGAGGTTTCTTTCTTTTAATTATTCTACTCCTGTTTTTCAATGTGCTACACCCAAGCAGCTTCTGGGTGGATGAATTTGCCTCAGCCAAAACTGAATCTCAAACTCGCCAAATAATCAAGTAGATCTTTTCCCTCTTTCAGGTTAAAAACAAGTCAGTGGTTTTCTCCGAGTTTGTTGTAGACTTCTAGACCCTTATCTTTTTTTAAAGTCTTAAGCTTTAAGACTTCGTTTTTTCCTGTTTATCAACTTTGCCTCATACCTAAACTCACCATCCAATCTTTTCTCCTATTATCGGCATTAAATATTGCTCTAAGCTTTTGAGAAAAGCTTATTTTTCTAATTAGGCTAGATTTTCTGAAGAAATTAGAAATTCTGGAGAAGGAGGAGGAGAGAGTAAAATAAATTTGGAGAAGATTCTTCATTAAGCCCAAGATCTGTTTCCTAACTCTGCCCCGAATCAGTATTCTGTCGTTTGGAAGTCCATTTTTGCAAATCAGATCAAATCAAATCAAATCAAATCAAGAGTCTGACTCCTAAGAGAATGAGAAGACAAATCAGACTAATAGAAAGGGTTGCCAAACACATCATTGATAAAGGATTTGTCTCTAGACTATGCCTAGTATTCTCCAAACTCAGTAATAAGAAAACAAAGAACTACATTGTAAAAAAAAAAATGGGTTAGGGAGCTCCCATTGTGACACAGCAGAAACAAATCCAGCTAGTAACCAGGAGGTTGCAGGTTCGATCCCTGGCCTCGCTCAGTGGGTTAAGGATCTGGCGTTGCTGTAAGCTGCGGTGTAGGTCGCAAACATGGCTCTGATCCTGCATTGCTATGACTGTGGTGTAGGCTGGCAGCTGTAGCTCTGATTCGGCCCCTAGCCTGGGAATTTCCATATCTGCAACTGCCGTCTTAAAAACCAAAATAATAGTAAAATAATAGCAATACATAAAATTTTAAAATGGCTTAATGATTCAAACAGACATTTCAGCAAAGAAGATAGGCTGATGACATACACATGCATGAAAGACATTCAACAAAATTAGTCAAAATTAATGCAAATCAAAACCACAATAAGATAATGACCCACAAGGACCTACTGTGTAGCACAGGAACTCCTTATCTTGAGATAAGGAGTTCCCATCGTGGCCCAGTGGTTAATGAATCCGACTAGGAACCATGAGGTTGCGGGTTCGATCCCTGGCCTTGCTCAGTGGGTTAAGGATCTGGCGTTGCCGTGAGCTCTGGTGTAGGTCGCAGACGTGGCTCGGATCCCGCGTTGCTGTGGCTGTGGCGAAGGCCAGCAGCTACATCTCCTGTTAGACCTCTAGCCTGGGAACCTCCATATGCCGCGGGTGCGGCCCTAGAAAAGGCAAAAAGACAAAAAAAAAATTTGTCTTGGGATAACCTAGAAGGGAAAAGACTCTGAAAAAGTAAATCTGATGTTCAGAATCTTTTCCCTTATTGCTGTGCTGTATGCCTGAAAGTGATGCAATATTGTAAATCAACTCTACTTCAGTTGAAAAAAAATTAAAAACCAAAGTAAGATAGCACTGTATACTTATTAGCAACTAAAAGACTCATGTCTTACAACCACTTTGAAAAACGATGTGGCAGTCTCTTAAAAGTTAAAGGCACAGCCCCCGTTCTCTTCGTATTCGTTCGAAAGAAATGAGAGTATGTGTCACTGCCAAGACTTGTACAGAAATGTTCATAGCAGCTTTTTTTTTTTCTTTTTGTCTTTTTGCCTTTTCTAGGGCCGCACTTGTGGCATGTGGAGGTTCCCAGGCTAGGGGTCTAACAGGAGCTGCAGCCACCGGCCTTCGCCACAGCCACAGCAACACGGGATCCGAGCCACATCTGCAACCTACACCACAGCTCACGGCAACGCCAGATCCTTAACCCACTGAGCAAGGCCAGGGATCGAACCTGCAACCTCATGGTTCCTAGTCGGATTTGTTAACCGCTGCGCCACGACGGGAACTCCTTGGTAGCTTATTTTGCACCCAACAGCTGGTACCTCCTACTACGCATCTCTCAACTTCCCCCTCCTTCCCGCCTCACTGGTAACCACTAGTTTGTTCTCTATACATTTGATTCTATTTCTAGAAAATTCCAACTAATTTATAGTGACAGAAAACAGGGTCCTAAGGAAACTCTGGCGTGTCTTGATTGTGGTGTTTGTGGTGTTGGTTTCATGGATATATATATATATATATATATATATATATATATATATATATATAGAAACATTAGTAATGCAGTTGACGTGTAATTTATTGTCCATTAATCGCACTTCAATACAGCTGTTTTTAGAAATAATTTAAAAAACTCCAAGTGAGTCCCTCAGAAGATATTTCTGGGGTTTTTTTTGTTTGTTTTTTGTGGTTTTTTGTTTTTGTTTTGTATTGTTTTTTTTTTTAGCTAGTTTACCTCTTGCAGAGATATTTTGCCTGTAAAAGCTTGCAGAGATATTGCACCTGTAAAAGCCCGGGCTCCAGAGTTACAAAGCAATTCTGACCCGGATGACCTATGACCTTTAGTGAGTCACAAGGTCTCTGAATTGAGGTTTCCTCATCTGCAAAGTGGAAACAGCACCCACCTCACAGGACTATCACCAGCAGCCAGCAGGGTGGTACTTGTTAAATGTTTAGGACAAGCTTGGGTTGAGGCTTGCTCACCAATAACCTGCACTGTTTGCGATGACAATTTCAGGTACTGGAATAATCAGGGACAAAGGTGAAATCTTCCGGTTTTCAAAGGCAACTTCTAAAACGTGCATATTTTTATCGTTATGGGGATAAAAATGTTGCGGGCAACAACAGCAGAGACTGAATTCAGTGTTCTCTTCTTAGGTAGATTTGTTCCTCCTACAAATTGCCTCTTGTTTATGTCCAGAGGGCAGCTTCCTAAAATAGATTGGGTTTATTTTTAACTTTTTATTGAAGTCCAGTGTACACACAGGAAAGTACTCACACGGTAAGGACTGGATGCGTTTTGACAAAGTGAACATGCCCTGTAGCCAGCGTGCAGATCAAGAAACAGAAAGTGGGAGTTCCTGTCGTGGCTGTCGGCATGGAGTTCCCGTCGTAGCTCAGTGGTTAACGAATCCGACTAGGAACCATGAGGTTGCGGGTTTGATCCCTGGCCTTGCTCAGTGGGTTAAGGATCCGGCGTTGCTGTGAGCTGTGGTGTAGGTTGCAGACGCAGCTCGGATCCCGCGTTGCTGTGGCTGTGGTGAAGGCCGGCGGCTACAGCTCCTGTTAGACCCCTAGCCTGGGAACCTCCATATGCTGCGGGTGCGGTCCTAGATAAGGCAGAAAGACAAAAAAAAAGAAAAAAAGAAAAAAGAAACAAAGTGCCTGAAATCGCCACATGCCTCATCCCAGTAACTTCTACTTTCCAAAGTTAACAGCATGATTGGGCTTGTTTATTCGTTTTTTCTTTCTTTCTCTCTTTCTTTCTTTCTTTCTGTTTCTTTCTTCTCTTCTTTCTTCTCTTTTCTTTTTTCCTTTCCTTTTCTTTATTTTCTTTTCTTTTCCTTTCTTTTTTCTTTTTTTATTTTTAGGGCTGCACCTGTGGCATATGGATGCTCCCAGGCTAGGGGTCGAATCAGAGCTGCAGCAGAAGGTCTGTGCCACAGCCACAGCGAGGTGAGATCCGAGCCACATCTGTGACCTGTGCCACAGCTTTTGGCAACACCAGATCCTTAACCCACTGAGCGAGGCCAGGGATTGAACCTGCATCCCCACGGATACTAGTTGGCTTCCTAAGCCACTGAGCCACAATGGGAACTCCTGTTTTTATAACTATAACCACTCAGATAGTTCTCAGATTTGTCTATCAATAAAAAATAATGAAATCAATGCTCCTGTACCTATACTCTTAACAATTAGAGTTTTCATTTCTTTTTTTTTTCTTTTCTCTTTCTTTATCCTTCTTCATTTCTTTCTTCCTTCCTTCTTTCTGTCTTTCTTTTTCTTTTTAGGGTCGTATGTGTGGCATATGGAAGTTCCCAGACCAGGGGATGGAATTGGAGCTGCACCTGCCAGCCTACGCCACAGCCACAGCAATGCCAGATCCAAGCCATGTCTGCGACCTACACCACAGCTCACAGCAACTCCAGATTATTAACCCACTGAGTGAGACCAGGGATCGAAATTGCATCCTCTTGAATACTAGTCAGGTACTTAATCTGCTGAGCCACATTGGGAACTCCCAGAGTTTTCATTTTGCTAGGACTGATTTTCAGACATAAGGCAGGCTGGGTCTAGGGGAGGTGAATTTAAAGCTTTAATAAATATTGCGTTACAAAATACCATAGCCATTCACACTTTTCCCCAGCAATGCTTAGATTTGCCTATTCCGCCATCTTTGTCAGCAATTGGATGTTAACCACCCTTAAAAATTTTCAGTTCTGTTGCTTTCATTTGAATTTCTTTCTGGCTATTATCTTTTCGTATTTGTTGACCATTTGGATTTCCTCTTCTGTAGAGTTATTTAATTTTAATCCCTATTACTATCCAAATAGTAGAGAAAATGCTAAATGCCAAAAAAAAGAAAAAGACAATGTGGGAACATTCTGATTATTGATATGAACTATGCCTATAGTGAAAGCCCTTCAGTAAACAGTAGATGCTGTCACTCCCGTTTTAACTTTTGTTCCAATTGTGCAGACGATGACTGATGAGATATTGCACTGCTCCTTCAGCCCCATGACTTTCTGGCTGTAAAGTGTTCTGGAATAGCCAGCACATTTGATGTCTGGCAGTGACTCCAAACACATCAGCAGTTGAATTGTACTCTGCAGGGGGAATAAATAGGGTGCTGGTAGCTTCTCCAAAGAAGGAAAGTGCTCAGGTACAAACTAAACCCACAATCTGAGCAGCAAGGAAGGTAAAAACTAGGAGCTCCCATTGTGGCTCAGTGGGTTAAGAACCCAGCTAGTATCCATGAGGATGAGGGTTCAATCCCTGGCCTCGCTCAGTGGGTTAAGGATCCGGTGTCGCCTTGAGCTGTGGTGTAGGTCTCAGATGTGGCTCAGATCGGGAGTTGCTATGGCTGTGATTGCTGCAGGCTGGCAATCAGCCCCTAGCCTGGGAAATTCCATATGCCGCAGGTGCAGCCGTAAAAAAAGAAAGAAAGAAAGAAAAGAGAGAAAAAAAAGGTGAAAACAAGATTCATTTCCAACAACCCACTGGCCCTGAGCTCCAAGTGAGCGATCTACACTGAAAACAACTGCAGAGCTTTTTAGATAGAAATAAACCCACAGTTTCAAAAGAGAGTGAGGGGTTCTGCTTTACGTTTCTGTGACTGATGACAGAGCACACCTCTCAAGATCAGCCTGAATTATCAAGCATCGGCACTGCTACAGACAGAGTCCGTTTCAAGAAGAAATTCTTAAATTGAAGAAATTCTTAAGCTGGAATATTGGGAGTTTATCATCTAGAAAACTCAACTTCCAGTGCCTGAAAGAGAAGGACATGTATTGTTTTATATTATTATTTTATTTATTTATTTATTCTTTTTTTTTAATTTTTATTTTTTTTTCCATTATACCCAGCTGTACAGCGTGGTGACAGGGTTACTCATACATATATGGATTCATCACAAGTGGTTAGATATAGTTCCCAGTGCTATACAGTAGGATCTCTTTGCTTTTCCAGCCCAGAGGCAACAGTCTACAACTATCATTTATTTATTTTGGCTGCACCTGAGGCATGCGGAAATTCCTGGGCCAGGGATGGAACCCTCGCCACAGCGGTGACAATGCCGGATCATTAACCCACTGAGACACCAGAGATCCCTTGTGTATTTTAGATTCTCCCACACTTTCTTGGTTTACGGTGTTCCTTGGCCAAAAAGTATACCTGACAGGTCTATTTATTAGGTCCAAAAAGTTAGTATTTATGTCCTAAATACTTGGTGGGCATTAAAAACACACACACATAGGTTGAAAGGAAAAGTATTTTATTTCTACTTTATTTCATTCTTAAATAATTGTAATTAAGTAATGCAATTAAATTGAGTTCTTAAATAACTTTCATTCTTTCTTAAGGACTAAAGTTACCTCCCATGGGGTGTTTATGCCTTTGGGGCACTGCACAATTTCTCAGATTGGAATCAGATTGGACACTGCTACGCTCACTTCCTCTTCCACATGGTTTTCATGCAGTACTTTTTTTTTCTTTCTTTTTTTTTAAACTGCTGGATAACCAGATTTGCAAAGATGTGATGTATTGGAAAGGGATGTAGGGCCACTTAATATAAACCTGTGAATCACCTCGAGCTAGTAATAATTCACATTATTACTGACAGATATTGAGCTTCACTATATTTCCCTTAAAAACTTAAAATATCCATAGCTCCTTTATGAATTCATCATGGCTCTCTGGGCGTGCTCTCTAGGAAGTGCAACTTTATTTAAAAAGAAGTCAGGACAAGAAATAAAGAATAATTGGTCTTGAAGTTAGTCTTATGGCTTGGGGATATCTTCAAGGAACCACACTTCTAGCACGTTGCACCTCATGGTCTCAAGATAGCTGCCATAGTGCCGCATCACATTTTTTTTTTCATGACAATGCAACTATGACTATAAGAAAGGAGGGAGGAGTGCAACCTGATTTTATACTCTGTCTGGATCTGGTGGTGGATGACAGACAGAGGCCTACAGGTGCAGAGATATCTTGAAATGTTGCTGACATCCAAACAAAGACAAAAATTAGAGGCTTTGGTCTTGTCAACCAGACCTGAGACTGAGAGACTGAAAAGTTCTCCAGTCAAACAGTTTCTTAGGAAGACACAATTTCCCTAGTCCACCAGTTATCTGGTGGTTTGGGGGAGACCAGTACATTGCATATGGAGACATCAGGTCATACAAAAATTCTTGTGCTGTGGAAAGATACTGTCTTGCTTGAAAGACATTCAGTTTTTCTCCGGAGAACCACTGGATTGGGAGCTACTGAGTTCAGCTCTGGCTCCAGGAAGGGAGGAGCAGCTGGTGAGAAGTGACACCTAGTTGGCCCAAGAGTCAGGGATGACAAATAGCTGATCTACAAATGAGAAGTAAAGGATGATCACAAGGGCAAAAGAGAACTCCAAGTAGAGGGAATGGCCTGAGCAGGGAGATGGCGGGGCTAGTGGCCCATCTGATACATCTCTTACAACTCATGTGGCAGGACTCAGAGCCCTTGTGGTTGCTATGACACTTTGGTTTTGCCCTGGACACCCCAGGAGGTGCGGGGGAAGGTTTGAAGCCAGGGAGGGATGAGGTTAGGTCAACAGTTTGGGGAACCACAGCACCCACGCACCATGTGGCAGAAATTTCTGGCTGCCCACAAAATGCCTTCCTTTTTCCTCCTGGGTGCACCAGATTGCATTTCCCAGACTCTCTTTTGTTCAGATGAAGCCACATGACCAAGTCCTGGGACTCACATGTGGGTGGAAGTGCTGTTTGCCATGGCATCCCCCTGCTCCATCCCCCACATTCTCGTACCCCATTTGCTGGCTGGTGGAAAAAAATCTGAGGTCCTAGATGGTGGATCTCCAAGATGGAAGTGTCCAGGATCCCTGAGTCACCACGTGGTGAAGGGCCTGCCATGGCCTATTCTGTGAACAACGAATCATTGAAGCCATTGAAATATTGGGGTTATTTGTTACCCAGGTTGGCCTACGCTTACTAATACACACCATAGCAAAGAGCTGCTAGCTATAGGGCACTTGTTGTGAGATGGACTCTGTGCAAAGAGCATTGTCTCATGAATCCACACAACCACCTTACGGGGAGGGGTCCCCCCCAATTAGGCCACTTTTATAGATGAGGAAACTGAGGCTGAGAGAGAAGCTAGATTCTCTCTCATGGAGAGAGAATCCCAAGCCCAGATCCAAGTGCCAAACTGTGCCCTGCTGGCTGCCGGTTTTAAAGGAAACTGAAGGAGTTCCCTTCGTGGCTCAGTGGTTAACGAATTCGACTAAGAACCATGAGGTTGTGGGTTCGATCCCTGGCCTCGCTCAGTGGGTTAAGGATCCAGTGTTGCCGTGAGCTGTGGTGTAGGTCGCAGACGCGGCTCGGATCCCGCGTTGCTGTGGCTGTGGTGTAGACCGGCAGTTACATCTCCTGTTAGACCCCTAGCCTGGGAACCTCCATATGCCACGGGTGCGGCTCTAGATAAAGGCAAAAAGACAAAAAAAAAAAGGAAACTGAAAATTTCCTTTAAATGAAATTCGAAAGCATGAAGACTGGTTGAGACAAGAAGACCAGAGGAAGAGTTACTGTAGTCAGAGCAGCAGCTGGAAGTTCCTACCTGTGAACTGAGGCCATGAATAGGCTATTGTAAATGTTAATTATGGAAGGACTGCATGCGAGGTGTTCAGTGCCGGGCCTATATCTGGCAGATATAAAATAAATGTTTGATATTTTTTTTTTCAAGAGACTAAGTAAGAACTGATGAGGGCCTAGGTGAAAATGGGAGAGAAATGTTCTGGAAGCAGCAACTTGGCAGTACTTGGGCGAAGGGGGATGTTGATGGATGACAATCTCATGTTGCCATTTGCAGGGACATGGGAGGAAGGTCTAAAGAACACCCTGTACAAGGTGCAGTGGGTTCAGAGGGGGAGAGAACAGTACTCGAGATAATCAGCAAGAGAGCAGCCCTGAAACGTGCAGTTCGGAAGGGGCCTCAAGCTGAAAAGAGCTCTCAGCCAACTGTCAGACCCTTGTCCAGAGGCATCTGCTTCCATCTGAAGCAGATATTTTTATCTGTATGACCTTGGGCAGGTTCTTCTTTGGGCCTCATTTGTATCATCTGAATAAGGATAAGAAGTCACAGGACCCACACGGTTGTTGGTTGTTGTGATTATACACAGAGTGCAGCATTAGTTGTCCATCAATGGTGGGACTTTTCATTAAAATTCTCTTATCACAACCTATGGAATGGGGGAAAATAGTTTCAAATGATGCAGCTGACAAGGGCTTCATCTCTGAAATATACAAACAGCTTATAGAACTCATCAGCAAAAAAAAAAAAAAAAAAAACAACAGTCCAATTGAAAAATGGGCAGAAGACCTGAAAAGACATCTTTCCAAAGAAGATAGGCAGATGTCCAACAAGCACATGAAAAAATGCTCAGCATCACTGATTATTAGGGAACTGCAAATCAAAACTACTAGGAGGTACCACCTCACATCTGTCAGAATGGCCATCATTAATATGTCCACAAATAACAAATGCTCCATTTCCTTTTGAGAGGATATGGAGAAAAAGGAACCCTCCTACACTGTTGGTGGGAATGTAAATTGGTACAACCACTGTGGAAAATAGTATGGAGGTACCTCAGAAACTAAATATAGAACTACCATATGACCCAGAAATCCCATCTTGGGCATATATCTGGACAAAACTTTCCTTGAAAAAGACACATGCACCTGTATAGTCATGGCAGCACTATACACAATAGCCAAGACATGGAAACAACCTAAATGTCCATTGACAGATGAATGGATTAAAAAGATGTGGTATATATACACAATGGAATACTACTCGGCCATCAAAAAGAACAAAATAATGCCATTTTCAGCAACGCGGATGGAACTAGAGATTCTCATACTGAGTGAAGTAAATCAGAAAGAGAAAGCCAAATACCACATGCTATCACATATCTGAAATCTAGTATATGGTATAAATGAATCTTTCCACAGAAAAGAAACTCATGGGATTGGAGAACAGACTTGTGGTTGCCATGGGGAAGTGGGAGGGAGTGGGATGGACTGGGAATTTGGGGATAATAGATGCAAACTATTGCATTTGGAATGGATGAGCAATGAGATCCTGCTGTATAGCACTGGGAACTATATCCAGTCACTTGTGATGGAGATGATAATGTGAGAAAAAGAATATATATATATATTCTATGTATGGGTCACTTTGCTGTACAGTAGAAAATTGACAGAACACTAGAAACCAACTATAAAGGAAAAAATAAAAATCATTTTAAAAATAATAAAAATAAATAAAATTCTCTTATCCCTGGCATTACTTCTCTCACTTTACATACACCACTCATATCATAGTTACGGGCATGAAACAACATCTTTGTCTGTCTTGTTCCCTGCTACATTTCCTGCCAGCTCTTAGGGCAATGACCAGTTCACAGGAGGTATTTCAGTATTTCTTGAAAAGATGAACAAGGAAAGCCACTTCCCTCCCTCCCTTTCTTCTGTCCATCCACCTGCCTGTCTTTGCATCTAGCTCTTTTTCCATCATCCATCCATGCATCCATTCATCCATCACCTTAGAAAAGCCGCGCAGTACAATGATTTTTTTTCAATTATGGGAAAATACATATAACATGAAATCGATCATTTAAACCACTTTTATAGTTCAGTGGCATCAAGCATTTGACATTGTGGTGTCACTGTCACCACCAACCATCTCCAGAACTTTCTTACCTTCCCCAAATGAAGCTCTGTACTTTTTTTTTTTTTTATCTTTTTGCCATCTCTAGGGCTGCACTCGCGGCATATGGAGGTTCCCAGGCTAGGGGTCTAACAGGAGCTGTAGCTGCTGGCCTTCGCCACAGCCACAGCAACGCAGGATCCAAGCCGCGTCTGCGACCTGCACCACAGCTCACGGCAACGCCGGATCCTTAACCCACCGAGCAAGGCCAGGGATCGAACCCGCAACCTTATGGTTCCTAGTCGGATTCGTTAACCACTGAGCCACGACGGGAACTCCTGTACTTGCTGAACAAGAACCCCTCCCCATTCTCCCCTCCTCCCAGGCCCAGGCAGCCACGCTGCTGCTTTCAGTCTCTGTGCATCTGACTACCCTAGCGAGCTCCTATCAGTGGAATCACACAGGATCTGTCCTTTTGTGACTTAGCCCACAAGTTCTGCCGTCACCAAAGCTATGTGATCCTGGGAGGCTTAACCTTCCAGAACCTCCACTTCCTCATCTGTAAGACGGCTCTAACAACACTAGCTACCTCACTGAGTTGTTGTGAGGTTTCAATGAAACACAAAGAAGGTATTTAAGCCAGTGCCTGGCAGGTCCTCGACAAATATATGTTCAAAATCAGCAGGCACTGGTATTGTGCCTATCGTGTGTCTGGTACTGTCATAAGCTCTTTATTACATTAACTCACTTACACAACACAAGGAGCTCCCGCTGTGGTTTAGGGGTAAAGAACCTGATTGTATCCATGAGGACGCAGGTTCGATCCCTGGCCTCACCCAGGGGGTTAAGGATCCAGAGTTGCCATGAGCCGTGGTGCAGGTCGCAGGTGCGGCTGGGATCCCGCGTTGCTGTGACTGTGGTGCAGGCCGGCAGCTGTATCTCTGATTCGACCCCTAGCCTGGGAACCTCCACATGCCGCTGGGCGCAGCCCTGAAATGACAAAATAAATAAATGAACAGCAGAAGAACCCCATGCCCTTGGTACGACAGCTGCTATGTGTGATTCAAAGGGGAGCAAACAAAGCGGGCAGAGAGTTTAGCCACGTACTTCACAGAGGAGCTAGGATTGAAATCCAGGCAGCCTCCTGCCAAAGTCCACAGGCTTTACCATTGCCTCTGCTGCCTCAGGGGCCAACTATCCGTCTGCACCCTCAGCCCTGGATCAGCCCACCTGCTTGAGTGCATGGAGGTGTTGGGTCCTCAGATACGAAGAGAGCCCCCCTCGGAAAAATCGCTGAAGGTGAGTTTACTCCCCACATGCGGTCTCAACCTGGCGGGTCCTCCTCGTGTTCATGCACCCACGTGGGTCTCCTCTGGACCCTGGTGACTATGGGAGCCAGGGAGCCGGGAGCTGGACCCTCTGTCCGCTGCCGGGGAGGAGCTGGCACCCTCTCCGGATGACAGCTGAGCCAACCAATGCCTTTTCCCGTTGTTGGCAGAAGGTTCAGCAATCCTGGTTCACCCCTTGCCCTACCCAGCTGAGATGAAAAAAAAAAAACATCCCAGATTGCCTTTTCTGAGCCTCAGGGCCACCTCCCACTGAGCCTTATTGCTTTCTCAACACCCCGCACAGCGCTTTAAAAGAGGCAGAGCCTGCAATGGGCTGGCAGACCCGGTCCAGGAGATAAGCGTGTCCTGGCCCGGAGAGCAGGTGCAGGTGTCCCAGCCAGCTCAGGTGACAGCCCTTATCCACACGCCCCTCGGCCCCGATGTCTGCAGAGGTAAGTCCCCCGCCAGGCTCTTCCTCGGCAGCCCGGCCATCCGAGCGGCTGCTGGGCATTCATCCAAGATTAGGGTACCGGGTGGGGGGCTTCGGTGGGGGCTCCCCTGCCCACCCATGTCCCTCTCCCTTTTTGCAACTACAGGCAGCTGCCTCCATGTGTGACCTGGAGTTTGGTGGCATCCAGGTGAAGAAGGAGCCCAGCAAGGGGGGCAGGTGGCGTGGGGGCTGGTATGAGCGGTTTTTGCAGCCCTGCCTCGTGGAACTGCTGGGCTCGGCCCTCTTCATCTTCATTGGCTGCCTGTCGGTCATCGAGAACGGGCCGGACACCGGGCTGCTACAGCCGGCGCTGGCCCACGGGCTGACCCTTGGCCTCGTCATCGCCACGCTGGGGAACATCAGGTGAGAACAGCTCGGAGCACCTCAGCCTGGTTCCAACCTGGGGAGCCAGGGGTGGGGAGCCGAGCTGTCGCAGGGACCCCAGGCACGTGCCCAGGAGCCCAAGAGTAGTGTGGATAAGACTGGGGATAGAAAGGGGGTTGGTCTCGTTGTGGCTCAGCAGGTGGAGAATCCGACCAGTGTCCCTGCGGTTGCAGGTTCGATCCCCGGCCTCACTGGGTGGGTTAAGGGCTCCCGTGTTGCCCCAGGTTGTGGTGTGGTTTGCAGATGTGGCTTAGATCTGGTGTGGCTGTGGTGTGGAGGCCCCCCAGTGCCCTGCAACCCCCATGAGCATCCTGCCCACTCCAACTCAGATGGACAAGCTATTCTGGAAGGTTTGTCCCCCAAATGCCTCTGGTGCATCGAATGAACACCCCCGGATAAAAGGGACAGTGCCCAGAGTTCCCGTCGTGGCACAGTGGTTAACGAATCCGACTAGGACCCATGAGGTTGCGGGTTCGATCCCTGGCCTTGCTTCAGGGGGTTAAGGATCCGGTGTTGCTGTCAGCTGTGGTGTAGGTTGCAGATGTGGCTCGGATCCCGCGTTGCTATGGCTGTGGTGTAGGCTGGCGGCTACAGCTCCTGTTAGACCCCTAGCCTGGAAACCTCCATATGCCGCGGGTGTGGCTCTAGATAAGGCAAAAAGACCAAAAAAAAAAAAAAAAGAAGAGAAACAGTGACCCCGAGTCCCCCCCGTGTCATCCCAGCTCTGATACAACCCCTGGCCTGGGACCTTCCATGTGCTGCAGGTGCAGCCCTAAAAAGAAAAAGAAAAAAAAAGGAAAAAGAAAAGGAATGTGGGTGTAGACTGGAGGGTCAGGCTGTTTGGGTTCGAATACTTGATGTTCAACCTGCCAACTCAGTGGTTTTGGGTGGGTCACTCTTTAAATCCAAACTTCCCCACCTATGAAATGGGCACAGCAGAGTATTTTCTACGTCTTATTTCCCAGGCCAACACAGACGAACTGACCACCATGAACTATTCTAAGCACTTTGCAGATAGATAGCATTTCATTTCATCCTTACGACAGCCCCGTGGGGGAGGTACAGTTACTCACCTCCGTTTCCGGCTATGAAGGAGAGAGGCCAGGTACCTCACCCAAGGCAAACCCAAGCTGTCTGGCTCGAACCTGACACCCACTGGGGGAGGCGGGAGAAGGAAAAGATGTGAAGGTCTTAGTCGGTAGTAAGCGCTCAGTCACTGTTGGTTGCTGTGTTATGGTTCACGCAAGAATGCGGGTTCTGGCTCCAGCCAGGGGGAAGCAGAGCTGTGCAGAAGGACACACCAAGGGGCAGGGAGGGCCGGGGGATGGGGTTGCTCCTCTTGCCTAGCCTCCCCGTGGACGGGGGGCTCCACCTAGAGGTGGGGGGCTCCCAGGAGACCCAGCCTCAGTGATGTATGTCTTGGACGGGGCGCCTGGCAAAGGGGAACGAGAGCGTGACTGGTCTGGACTTAATCTTCTGCAGAAAGCAGATCTGAAGAGGGAAATCAAAATGTTTTTTTCTGGAGTCCCCTTGTGGCTCAGTGGGTTAAGAACCCAACACAGTGTCCGTGCGAAGGCGGGTTCGATCTCTGGCCTCACTCGTGGGTGAAGGATCCAGCGTTGCCATCAGCTGCCACGTAGTTCACAGAAATATCTTGGATCCAGTGTGGCTGTGGCTGGGGTGTAGGCTGGCAGCTGCAGCTCCAGTTCAACCCCCTAGCCTGGGAACTTCCATATGTTGCAGGTGCAGCCATGAAAAAAATATATATTGTTTCCCTGAAAAGCAGAATGGGAGAACTTTAACATTTCTCATTAAACATCCAAGGGAAGCTGCGGGTGGAATGAGAAGCACAGTCTTCTGTTCCAGGGGGCCTGGGGTTGAAGGCAACATTTGTCACTGCTTAGCTGGGCCATCTGCAAACGTAGCTGAACCTTTCTCTGGGCCGTGGTATATAGATGGGAGATTAATAATAGCTGGTATTTATTGAGTACTAACTATATTCCAATGCTATGTATGTAACACTCCATACGATCACGCATTAATTATCTTTCCACGTTTTCAAGTTTTATTGAGGTATAGTTGATTTACAGAGCTTCGATCATTTCTGCTGCTCAACAAGGTGATTCAGTTATGCGAGTACAGACATCCATTCTTTTCCAGATGCTTTTCCCATAGAGGTTATCACAGAATGTTGGGTAGAGTTCCCGGAGCGATCCAGCGGGTCTGTATTAGTGATCTTTGCGGCAGCCTTTACGACCGACGCAGGGATCACTGAGGCACAGATGGGTCATATAACTTGCCCGAGGTCACTTAGCTCTTCAGCGGCAATGCTAGGGTTTGAACCCAGACCAGCTGGCTGGAGATACATCTTAGGCACTGCAGGAAACTGCCTATCTGTAATACCGGCTTGTTCATTCAACCGTTTGTGCACAGAACTGGGCCAGACGAGTTGGGACCGCTGGTCCTGAGCCGTCAGCATGTTGGACCAAGTCCTCACGTCCAGAGTCAAGGTCCTTTGTCCACTCTCATCTCAATGCCCTGTGTCCACTGGGCGCGGGCAGGCCCATTGGTGGGTGGGCTCTAAAGCTCTGGGATGACACGGAGCGGGGGGGTCTTGAGGTCGCCGTCCCTCTTATCGGGAGGTGTTCATTCGATGCACCAGAGGCATTTGGGGGACGAACCTTCCAGAATAGCTTATCCATCTGAGTTGGATTGGGCAGGATGCTCATGGAGGTGGCAGGGCACTGGGGGGGGGGGGCTCCTGGCTCTGGGACCTGGGCTGGCTGAGCATCTTGGGTAAAGAGTAGGCTCCTTACCCAGAATCAATGCAACCTGCCCAGTGGAGCCAGCTGGAACCTGCCCTTTGGCTCTAGGCTCGGCTTTGCCTACTTCTCCTTCACATCCCCGAGTCCAGATCCCAATTCCCAAATTAATCGTGAATCTCTGACCTCACACCTGACCCCCAATGCCACTTCCATGAACCTCTAAGTCTCAGTTTTACACTCAAGGCCAATCACACCTTCAGACCCAAAGCAGGAATTTTGTTGGCTGAGTGGTTCAACCAATCAGGAGCTGTGGTTCAGGGCCTGGTCACTGCTAAGGGGAGGCCAGGATGCCCCTCTTGGGCTGCGGGCTCGAAGCCTGGGGTCTCATGCTTCCTCTGGGCCGTCCTGGGTCTGGGCGTAGGACGAGGAGGGGCTGGCCTGCCCCCACCACCCCAGATCTCCCCTGTATCCGCGGCCCCACCACCTAGCACCTCAGTGGAAACGGGCGGGCGTTTTTCTTGGGCAGGCCCTTGGCTGACTCTGACCCTGCAAGGCCAGCCTGGGCGGGGGGGCCGGGGGGTGGCGCTGAGGGGACCCCGTGGATGAGCCTTGGCCTCACGATTCCTTCTGCTCTTGTGGGGGACAGTGGCGGACACTTCAACCCTGCGGTGTCCCTGGCAGCCATGCTGGTCGGAGGCCTCCACTTGATGATGCTTATCCCCTACTGGATCTCCCAGCTGTGCGGGGGGCTGATCGGGGCCGCCCTGGCCAAGGTGGGTGAAGCCCAGGTGGGCTGGGCCGGGGGCTTTGGCTCTGAGGGGGCTACTGGGGTGAGTGGGGTGCGGGGAGTGGGGACTGTCCAGTTCCTCTCCTGTTGCCTCCTGGGTGGACCATTTCTACCGGGGAGGGGACACTCCAAGGGCCTCTGGTTTCCTCCAAACCCAAAACCCTGCTCTGTCCTTATCTGGACACGGCCGTCCCTGGACAGACCAGGAAGCGGAATTCAGGACTCGAGGTTTCTCTTCCCGACTCCACTTCTGGCTTCAGATAATCCTAATGTTTTCATTCATTCATTCATGCGTTCATTCGCTCTTTTTTTTTTTTTTTGTCTTTTTGCCTTTATCTAGGGCCGCGCCCGCGGCATATGGAGGTTCCCAGGCTAGGGGTCTAACGGGAGCTGTAGCCGCCGGCCTTCGCCACAGCCACAGCAACGCGGGATCTGAGCCATGTCTGCGACCTACACCACAGCTCACAGCAACGCCGGATCCTTGACCCACTGAGCAAGGCCAGGGATCGAACCCGCAACCTCATCTTTCCTAGTTGGATTCATTAACCGCTGAGCCACTACGGGAACTCTTCGTTCACTTTTTGTTTTGCTTTTTAGGGCTGCATTGGAGGCATACGGTAGTTCCCGGGCTAGGGGTTGAATCAGAGCTGTGGCCGCCGGCCTATACCACAGCGATGGCAATGCCAGATCTGTGACTTATCTCACAGCTCACGGCAGTGCCAGATCCGTAACCCACTGAGCGGGGCCAGGGATCGAACCTGCATCCTCACGGAAACTAGTCAGGTTCATCACTGCTGGGCCACAACGGGAGCTCCCCATTCACTTTTTCATTCATTCTGCAAACATCTCACTAGGTACCCACTGAGGGTACAGGATGCATATGATTATTCTCCTGGAGACACTCCTGAACCAGCTTCTCAGTGTCCTCCAGTTGGCCTGTCTTTATACACTGAGTCACCCGGGTGCAACGGGATCATCCGTGTCTCTGTAGCACCAGGGTGCAGGCTCGCGATCCCCGGCCCGGCACAGTGGGTTAAAGGTTAAATTTGTGCCGTGGGTCTCAGTGGTGGCTCAGATCTGATCCCTGACCTGGGAACTCCGTATACCGTGGGGTGGCCAAAAAAGGAAAACAAACAAACCAAAAAACGGAGTTACCGTACCTTTAATGGGAATGAATACTCGATGGACTTCCCATCCCAGAGAGGAAGGCTGGCTCTTTCTTTCAGCCGCGGGATTTTTATAGCTCTGCACCTAATGCCAGGGAGGGCCTTCTTCCTCCTTCTCTGCCTGCCTGACTCCCCTTTTTCCTTCTTCCATTCTCTCTTCTTCTTGCTCTTCTTAAGTCTCAACCAGGAGCTCTTCAAGATGGTGGCCTCACGTGGCGTATGCACGGGTGGGGAGGTGGGAGAGGGTGGAGGGGGCACCCTGGGAGTCTGGCCCATGGTGGTGGTGGTGGTGGGGTTGTCCTGTGGCTCTAAGCACCACCCACTGCAAGACTTTGGTCTCTAACCCCATTTGGCTGCCTTCCCTGCCTTGGTCTCTTCAAGCACCCCCTGGTCCTTTGAGACCTGTGTCCCCAGATCTGATGAGAATGTAGCCCAGAATCTTCCTACACTGCTTCTCAGTGGAGAGCAGGGCCCAGACACGCCCTCAGGCAGGGCCTCTCGCGAGCCGATCCGACACAGTGGGGACCAGTGAAGGCAGCAGCTGCCATTCTGGAAGGCTTTCTTTCTGTCCAGCCCTGGAGGGAACGCCTCTCCTTCAATTCAAGAGGGTCCTTCTTCACCTGAAGCCAGTGTCAGTCCTTAGAGGGCGCTCACTCCGCCACCCGGGCTGGAATCTATTATCATCTATTATCGTTATTATCACCCCCACTTCACAGAGGAGGAAGCAGAGGCACAGAGAAGGCAGCAACTTCCCCAAGTTCAGGGGAGCAGCAGAGCCCAGATTAGGGCCCTGGGAGCCTAAGCTTGTCTGCCCGCCGCTCACCCTCCCAAGGGGCCGTGACGACCCCAAGGCCAATTTCCTGGGAAGCCAGTGGGGTTTAAAGTTCAGGGCTCTCCTTGT
The DNA here is from genome assembly GCA_004024745.2 of Catagonus wagneri. NCBI lineage: Eukaryota > Metazoa > Chordata > Mammalia > Artiodactyla > Tayassuidae > Catagonus > Catagonus wagneri. Next base: position 3,799,088 of record PVHT021183586.1, read on the forward strand.
CCCTTCGAATGGGGCTTTTTAGGGGGCTGGCAATGGGTCCACCTGGGTACACGTGGTTGCAGAGTTTGCAAAAGTAAGGCGCATTTGTGTTCTTTCTCGAAGAGGGTCATCAGAGTTGCATCTGCTTCAGCCTCACCCCACCTGGGGCACTGCTGGGTTAGCCCCATTTCACAGATGAGCAGAAATGAGGCTCAGAGAAGTCCAGTAGCTCAGGCAGAGCCACACACAGCAGGAAGTGGGGGAGCAGGGGTGCGGATCCAGGATGTCTGACTGCATATTGGACAGGACCCTTCCGTGGTTTTAAAGGATGGGGTCCCTCCTCCCTGCCCCTAGCCGCCTCTGCTACCCCACCCCCACCCCCTGCGTGAGGCTGAGCACGTGTCTCCGCAGGCGGTGAGTTCCGAGGAGAGGTTCTGGAATGCGTCTGGGGCGGCCTTTGTGACGGTCCAGGAGCCAGGGCAGGTGGTGGGGGCGGTGGTGGCCGAGATCATCCTGACGACGCTGCTGGCGCTGGCCGTGTGCATGGGCGCCATCAATGAGAAGACGCAGGGTCCTCTGGCCCCATTCTCCATCGGCTTCTCTGTCACCGTGGATATCCTGGCAGGGTGAGTGCTCCCGGGCTGGGGGGCTCCAGTGCTCAGGCATGGGCCCAGGCTCGGCTCTGGAGGTCACAGACGCATATGGTGGGGGGCTGGGGGGTGCGCTGGCACGAGGCAGACAGCAGGGAGTGGTGGGGACTGTGGTATTTACGTGGGCCACCCCCAGGCAGTTTTTTTTTTTTAATATAGTTGATTTACAACATTGTGTCAATTTCTGCTGTACAACAAAGCAACCCAGTCTCTCTCTCTCTCTCTCTCTCTCACACACACACATATATACTTTTTTTTGTTTTTTTTTTTAGGGCCGTGCCCAAGGCATATGGAAGTTCCCAGGCTAGGGGTTGAATCAGAGCTAGAGCTGCCAGCCTATGCCACAGCCACAGCAACATCAGATCTAAGCTGCGTCTGCAACCTATACCACGGCTCAAGGCAATGCTGGATCCTTAACCCACTGAGTGAGGCCAGAGATCAAACCCGCAATCCTCAAGGACACTAGCTGGGTTGGTTACCAATGAGCCACGTTGGAAACTCACTATGTTTTAATGATTTTCCCCCATCACGTCCTATCCCAAGAGACTGGATATAGTTCCCTGTGCTGTACAGCAGGACCTCATTGCTTATCCATTCTCAATGTCATAGTTTGCATCCACCAACCCCAAACTCCCTGTCCATCCCACTTTCCTCCCGCCTCCACACTGCTTGTTCTCTGTGTCTGTGAGTCTGTTTCTGTTTTGTCAGTGGGTTCCTTTGTCACTGCCAGCACACGTCTGATAAGCTATTGCTCTGTGGGATTATGGACTCCTAAGCCTTCTAATTTCATTCCAGGGAATTCAGAAGACTGGATTTTTATGTGAATTTTCTGATTTTTGTACTGGCAGTGAAACATTTCTGTAGGCTGTGTTTATCCAGCCAGTGGGCAGCCAGGTTTTAGCCTCGGGGCTTACAAAGAGGTTCCATACCATGGTCTCATTTATCTTGAGACTTTCAGTCTTGCGGAGGGATTAAGAAGACCAGGTTGGGTCAGGGATGATTTCTGCTCTTTTATATATGAGGAAACAGGCTCAGAGAGGACATAAGTGACTTAGTTAAGGTCACTGAGCAGTGGCAAATTAAGTGACCAATCTGGGACAAGAGCCCCTGCTAAAGGGGGTGCGGGAGCTCCTTCCTAAAGGCCAATTCCTTCCTTTCTCTTGCACACAGAACCAAACCTAGTCTTTCCCAGCTCTGCCGTCCAGCCCTCCGTCTTCCTTTGGGAGGGGGAGCTGCGGAAAAGCAGGTGCAAAGCTGTGGCGGTGCTTTGCTGCCCCCTAGTGGCTTTTGCTTCACTTGGCAGCCTACTGACATCATTCGGAATCTGCTCCTGGACAAGGCTCATGGGTGTGGGAGGCCTGAGGGAGGGCCCCAGCTTGAATGAATGGGGTGAGGTTACAGACACCAGGACTCGGGGTGGGGGTGAGGGGATGATCCTGGGAAGCAGTCAGTCTGTGGGAGATGCTGGGCCCCCAGCTTGCGGCACCACAAAGGCCCCAGCTGGGTCAGTTAGATGAAACAGACACTTGCAGGTGGATGATATGCAAAACATGGGCATATTTTGAGGTGTGTACTTTGACCTCAGAGGTTAAACGGGATGTGTGAGGCCGAACTGGGGAGAAATGGGGATCCTTGGCTGGGATTCTGCCGACCCGTGTGGCCGGGTATTTGCAGGGGTGCTGTGTCTGGAGCCTGCATGAATCCCGCTCGAGCCTTCGGACCTGCCGTGGTGGCCAACTACTGGGACTTCCACTGGATCTACTGGCTGGGCCCGCTCCTGGCCAGCCTGGTTGTCGGAGGGCTTATCAGGTAGGACCGTGACACGGGGTCATGGCCCGTCTGGCCCCCAGAGCATCCAGGGCTGGAGGGCTAGGGTCTCACTGGGGTTTGAGGAAGAGAAGAGGGAGCCTTCCTCGGACCCTGGGACCTTTGGTTTGCGAGTGACGGGAAGCCATCTGGACACAGCTTTTGTGTAAAGGGGGAACTCACTGGCCTTCATAACTGAAAAGTGCGCAGGTTGCTCTGGCTTTCAGTGGGAACCCAGTGTCTTCAGGGCTTGATGGTTCTCATAGCCTCTGCTTTCCTCTGTGTAGCCTTCACGCTTAGACAGGCTCTCCAGCAGAGGTACAGGTGCCCACCAGGCCCTCCAGGCTTACATTTCAGCAGCTTAGTAACTGGAAACAGAGGAGACAGAACTACAGCTCGTACACGCGTCCTGGGTCTGCTCCGCTCGGGGCTGGACTGTCCCAGTGTGGGCCATCCGTACCTCTGGATCCGTTCCTGTAGCCACGGGACCAGGCACCCTTACTGGCTATATTTGGCACCTGCGTCTAATCGTGGAGTTGGGGTGAGAGCTGCCTCACCTGAACAAGTGTGTGGACTGAAAGTAGGGGCGGGAGAGGTCCCCACAGGGGTGCTGACACCTCCGGGGAGCCTAGCCACACAGAAAACCAGGGAAACAGTGCCCCCAAGGGCATGCATGTCAGGAGGGGCCACTCACACTGTGTGAGCACTGCCCCCTGGAGTTGTGCCATGGCTAAGGAGGCTGGTCCTGCTGTCTGAAGGATCTTATCTGCTTGACTCCTGCTCCAGCTCTCTTCTTGTGGACCTCAAGGATCCGTGGGGCCCCATCCTTTCTGCTCCAGGGGTGCAAGCTAGTACAGCGCCCGTTCTCTGGGAGAGGACAGGCTCTGGGCTGGGCTGATCTAGACTGCTTGCATCGCTGTGTATCTGCGGTGCTGGCTTAGCCGATGGCTTGGTGAAAAGGGTCACCGATGGTTCTTGGATGCTTTCAGAACAATGGAGACGGGCATCTTCCAGAAAAGGGGTTGGAAACACGGCAGAAGGAGTGTCTCCCTGACCCCAAGGAGATTCGGCTCTTGGGGCTGGAAAGGCTCAGCAGAGGCATCTCTTTGGAGAATTCTGGGCCTGGAGACATACGATGAAGGGCTGCGTCTCTCCCGGGGACTCAGGGATCTCGCTGGGCCATTGCTTTTTTTTTTTTTTGTAGGTTTATTATCGGAGATGGGAAAACTCGCCTAATCCTAAAGGGACGGTGAAGCTGAGAGAGTGGGATTCCTGCTGCCCCAGGGGCCCTCGGTGGCTCCAGACAAGACAGTTCTGGCTTTCCTGCTGGGGCAGAGCCCCCGTGGAGCGACTGACCTGCCTCCCCTGACTTGGGCCTGGCCTCTCAGGTGGGCCAGGTCCCCCCACTTCCTCTGTGGTCATCGGAGACCTCAGCCTGGGGGAAGGTGTTGCCAGCACCGCCCGGAAGGAGGTGGAAACAGCACAAGAGAAGAAGCTTTCCTTGACAGGGGAGGTCCCAGGGACAGAAGAACGGTTGGAAGAGGTGGCTGTTTATGTATCTCTGGCCATTTCCCTCATCCCCTTTCTCTTCTTGCTCCCCAGTTCCTCCGTTATAGAGCCTTCTGTGACCCAGCTCCCTGCTTCCTGAGCTGTCCAATCTAGCTTCGCAATAAAGAGCCCAGTGTTCCCTCGTGTGTACCCATGGGCCGGCCTTTCCTTTCAGAAATGGACAGGGCTGGGGAGGAAGCAGAAGCCTGGCTTGGGCCTTAGCTGACCACAGTCTAGTTAGAGCCAGCCCAGCTTGGAGTGCAGGGCCCGGGGTGGGTACCAAGAGGGGAGACCCGCCCAGAGCCCGTGCCCCACTCAGCCAGACCCACTGTGGTCGGAATCACTTTCAGACCACAGACTCTGATGAAAAGAAGACTCCAAGATGTTTTCTTTTGTTTGTTGGTTTTTGTCTTTTTAGGGCCGCACCCGTGGCATATGGAGGTTCCCAGGCTAGGGGTCGAATCGGAGCTATAGCTGCCGGCCTTCGCCACAGCCACGGCAACGCCAGATCTGAGCCATGTCTGCGAGCTACACCACAGCTCACAGCAACGCTGGGTCCTTAACCCACTGAGCGAGGCCAGGGATTGAACCCGCATCGTTATGGATAGCTAGTAGGATTCGTTTCTGCTGAGCTGCAATGGGAAATCCTCAGGGTCTGGTTTTATGCAGAAAACAGACTGACCTGCTCATCGTCCTCTGGGTGGGGAAGAGAGTGAATGTGGGGGTGGGCCAGAGCTGCAAGGCTTTCCCAAGGAAATATATAATGAGGCATAATACATGACTAGAGAGGCATGTGGATGGAAGACTTGAGTATAATGAATAAGAATAGAAGATAAAAAGACTCATTCTAAACTCAAAACTTACTAGTGTCTATCTTCTAAGAATCTATGGGTGGAGTTCCCGTCGTGGCTCAGTGGTTAACGAATCCGACTAGGAACTGTGAGGTTGCGGGTTCGATCCCTGGCCTTGCTCAGTGGGTTAAGGATCCGGCGTTGCCGTGAGCTGTGGTGTAGGTCGCAGACGCGGCTCGGATCCCGCCTTGCTGTGGCTGTGGTGAAGGCTGGCAGTTACAGCTCCTGTTAGACCCTTAGCCTGGGAACCTCCATATGCCGCGGGTGCAGCCTTAGAAAAGAACCATAGAAAAGACAAAAAAAAAAAAAAAGAATCTATGGGTAATTTATGGCCGACGATCATTCTAACACTGCAAAGAAGTGCTAGGGAAAAAGAATCCTTAACAAACAAAAACATCACCCACTTCTGCCAGACGAGCAGAATACTCACCTGCGTGAAAAATGAAGAAAACGCTGATTGGAGAAAAATCACCAGTTTCGTAAGAGATGATCTACTGAGAAAATAAATGAACATTATATAACCAAACATCCAAAACATTCTGGAGAAAAAGACAATAACAAGTTGAAGAGTTCCCGCTGTGGTGCAGTGGGTTAAGAGTCCAACTGCAGCAACGCGGGTCACCGTGGAGGCACAGGTTCCATCCCAGGACCGGTGCAGCGGGTTAAAGGGATCCAGCATTGCTGCAGCTGTGGTGTGCTTTGCAGCTGCAGCTCAGATTCAATCTCTGGCCCGGGAACTTCCATATGCCATGGATGCAGCCATAAAATCAAAAAAATAATAACAAATTAAAAAAAACAAAATTTGAATAATGATAAACCTACAGAAATGAAAAGGGAGGAAATAACATGGTAAAAATCAGAAACAGGCAAATTGGAACACTCACAATGAGTGAAAAATGTTAAAAGTTACCATTTGGTGAAATAAATGATGAAACGAAACTTTGGTCAATTTAGTAAAAATATGTACGTGTCTACATGCACACAGGTATACACACATGTACATATACACACACATATATATATACACACATGCACACACGTGTACAGTTAATGTTTACGGAGTGTTTATTACGTACTTGGCGCAGTGCAGAATGCTTTGCATGCATTAGCCCATTTACTTCCCACAACAATCCTATGAGGTGGCATAGTGGGTTGAACAGTGCCCCCCCCCGCCCCCAATTCATGTTCACTTGGAAACTCAGCATGTGACCTTTTTTCGGAAATAAGGGCTTTGCAGATGTAATTACGGTAAGGGTCAAGGGAAGACCCTATCGGATCAGAGGGGGCTGTGAACCCAATGAGTGCATCCCTGTAAGGGACAGAAGAGATCACACAGAGACACAGAGGAGGTGGCCATGTGGAAGACGGAGGGAGGCAGAGTCATGACACGACCTGGAGTCCCCGGGAGCTAGAAGAGGCAAGGAAGGCCACTCCCCTGCAGCCTTGGGGAGGGGGGCGCAGACAGCTGACGCCCTGCTTTCAGACTTCTGGCCCCCAGAACGGTGAGAGAAGCCATGTCTGTTGTTTTAAGTCACCAACTTGGGGTCGTTTGTCTTGGTGGCCCCAGTTAACAAATGCACGTAGGCACTTTTACTCTTCTCATTTTCTGGGGCAGGGGAGGGGGGCAACGGAGGTTCCAAGAGATGACGTTACCCCCAGAGTCCCATGGTTAGGAGATCGGCAGAGCAAAAAGTTAAAATCAAGTGGGTCTGACTGCAGGGTTCATGATCTCTGTCATCACACGTCACTGTGGCTGAGTGGGGGACAGTGTGTCTTCTGCCTTGTCTCCTGCTTGCCCTGTGGTCCCCCATGAAGAGGGGAGACAGAAGGATGTGTATCATACGTCTTCTCACTTCCTTGCAATTGGGTTTCAAGTCCTGGTCTTCAGGTCCATTTCTAGACCCTCAGCTCTCCAGAGGACAGCTCCCGTTTCACTCCACATTATTTGGCTGAATGTTGGCTGTACAGCAGGGACTGAGAACTCGCTGACGGAGAGAAGGGCACAGACTGCTCCTAGTGACTCTCAAATCCGTTCTGACCCTAAAGAGTAGAATCCAAAATTGACCCGGATCACCTAAATTTACCTCCATCCCACTTCCTGTTTTCTCAGGAGACAAGGAGGTCACAGAATTTCAGGATGTTAGGAATTCCATGACAGTAGTAAAATGTAGTGGCTATGAATGTGAGTTCTGAGAAAGAGCCAAGTTTAAATCTTAGAATATTCACCTTTTTTTTGGGGGGGGGGCTGTAGAGGTTCAAAGAAGCTGTTGAACTTCTCTTAGACTTAGTTTCCTTATCTGTAAAATGGGAGAACTGCTTCAGCATGCTGGTGAGAATAAGTAAGATGCTTGTAAAGCATGCGCACAATGCCTGGTATCCAGTGAGTGGATGATGTGATAGATCTTCTCTTTAGTATCCTTTACTCACAGGTTTTTGAACTTGCAGGTATCAGAATCATGGCAAGGGGGTGGAGTTCTGGCGAGGGGATTCTAAATGGACTTTGCACATATGTGTTTTTCTTAATCAACTATTCTCATATAAGGATCTTTGGGCCTCTTCAGTGGAAATGGTTGGGAACCACTCATGCGGTCCAACCCCAAAGCCCGGAGAGACTAGCTAAATAATTTGACTATAATCACACAGTGATCTAGTGGCAGAGCTGACTCAGAATCCAGGATTTTGGACACACCCTCTAGTGTCTTTCCTGCTGCAGCAGCACGTGCTCCCTTGAGACCCTCGGAGCGCAGGCACTGACTTATTTCCTTTTGCCAGAATAGGCTTGTGTCCTCACCCGCCATGTTGCTGACAAGTCTAGCATTATGTTCTTACACCTCTACCTCACCAGACTGTCCTAGAACTCTAGAGTTTAAGCGATCCAAAAGGGATTTATGCCAGTCTTCTGCCTTCATAGCCTAACTTTTTATTTAAAAAATTTACAAAAATCCATTGTAGTTGATTTACAATGTTATATTAGTTTCTGGTATAGAGCAATGTGATTCAGTTATATATAAATATATATATTCAGATATATGTATATGTCTATACACACACACACACACACACACATATTATTTTCCAGGTTCTTTTCCATTGCAGTTATTACCAGATACTGATTATAGCTCCCTTGCTAAACTGTAAGGTCTTGTTTCTCCAGTTTATATAGAGTGTAGCTGTTAATCCCAAACTCCTAATTTATTCCTCCCCCCTCTTCCTTTGGTAACCATAAGATTGTTTCCTTTGTCTATTTCTGTTTTATAAATAAGTTCATTTGGACCATTTTTTTCTTTGTCTTTATCTGACTTACTTCACTTTGCATGAAAATCTCTAGGTCCATCCATGCTGCTGCAGATGGTATTATCTCATTCTGTTTCATGGCTAAGTAGTATTCCACTGACTATATGGACCCTGTCTTTACCCATCCATCTGCTGATGACGTTCACGTTACTAACTTTTGACTTCATGCCCGCTGCTGCTACCATTCGCCTGGCTACCACAAGGTGCCGCTGTTGGGAGTGGTCCTCAGAAATGAGATGTGCTCTAGCCGAGTCACAGGTGTCCAGGCCAGCGCGGTTTCTGGAAAACAGGGTCCTTTACTGACAACTGTACAGCTTCCACGCCACGCACCCCTCCATGCTCCACGGGATCCATGCTCATGTATCCAAGCAAACCTTAAGGCCAAGGCCTCATTGCCTCTATTCCCACACGGCCGTTCTCCTCCAGAGTCCTAACACCTCAGAGCTTAGGCATCTGCCTCTTTCGGAACCCCAATCCACTGCTTCTCTTCCAGGTCCCTGGACCCATCATGAAGTTCGGAGGTTTTGACTACGTTCCTTTTGGTGGTTGAAACACACCAAGAATCATTCATTCTTCTCCTGAATTGCCTTACATGGTATATAGGAATGGAAAATTTGCAGCCTTAGAGATTCAAAGTGTCTCATCGAACTCTTAAGACCTGAGTCAGTTCACAGACCTAAACCTCTGTAAAGGAACGGAAGACCAGATAAGCTTATGGAAGAACTCGGATGTAACACCACACATGAATATTCTGTATCTTTTTCTTCCAAGAAGGTTTGTATGTAGCATTTACTCAAATATAGAGACATACAGGGAACCTAAGACAGGCTCTGAGCAGTTATAATTCTTGAGAACCTTGACTGCTATTGCAGTCTGCTGCTTATAAAGTCCAGGTGACAGATACACTGTGCCTGGAATCTACCTCAGGTTTGGGTGAAGTGGCTCTCCAAATCCATCCTTTGGTTTTTTCTTACTGTTCCTAAGAGTAGAGTCGGAAATACATCCTCAGCAAATGGCAGAATCTCAACATTGACTCTAGGATCCATGGAGTTGGCATTGTTATGAGAAGAAGGGCTAAGAGTTCTTTAAATCAAATAGTAAATCCGGGGCAACGGGGTATCTGGGGAAATCGTGTCAAGACCTGTTCCACTCTTCCAGGCTGTGGGCTAGTGCCCTGCTGAGAGCACGCTCAAGTGTGTGACTCCAAGGTGAATTCCACTCTAGGATTAGAGCCAAGCGTGTTGTGGGACAATGGCTGTGACAACCAGGACTGCTGCGTGGGAACAGCTGTGGGCTCCCGAGAGATCCCTGCTGGCTACAGGGGACAGCAGTGAACTGGAGAGAGACTGAAATCCCCTTGAGCTCCTGAGGCCACCTTTTATTACCTCTTGGGTATGATGACCCCTTTGCCCTTAATAGAAGACACCCTTCACATATGGCAAAAACCAATGGGAGTCATTTATTTCAGACATTTATTTCACGAACAAGCTTTCAAGACAACATCTTAAGTGGACGTTAATACAAAACAATGAGCAGACTTACATTTGCACTTGGAACGCATTCAAAGGCAAAGGCTTATCGCTACACAAGTTACTCAGATGCTCCTTGCATCTGGGGTTTCCCTGGCTCCCTCAGAGTCAAGTCTTGTCTGTCATTGGGCACCAGAGCTCACAAAATAGGCTCTCTTCATGGCAGCTGCCTGCCGCTGCCTATGAAGGTGACTCAGGGGCTGCCTGCTGTTCAAGGCCTTTGTTCTCCTTGCTGGTCAAGCCCCCTGCTCACCGCGTCACATTCCTGTAAAGTAGGAAGTGGATTCAGCAGGGCCCGGGGATGCCTGCGGCAGTGAGGCAGGCTGGTGGTCTGGTCTTAGCTCCTCTTCCTCACCTGCGCTACGCTCCACAGCCTCGCAGAACCTTCGGGCCTCAGCAGGCTTGGCGATCACGCCCAGCTTCTCTTCAGGCAAGGCTCTCAGGCCCAGAGAGAGGCTGATCTGTCAAATTACGCTTAGGTAGCGGTAGCGACAGGACCGGAATTTATCTTTTGGCTTCTGTCTGAAGCTCATTCTATGTGGCAGGCTGTCCTGAGCTGTTCAAAACATTTTGACATTTTCCTCTTGAAAAAAACTAAGTTCCCCCCCCCAGATGAATAAAGTAGGTTGTCTGTGTAATAAAAACACCGGGAAGAACAGGGGGTATCGTGGGAGTAACAAAGTAAGCCAAGGCAGGGATACCAGCCAGGTTCCACAGTGTCTTGGGGAAGAGGTCAGAGAATAAAATGCTTGTTTGTTTACACCACTTTTAAAAATAAGACCTGGGAGGAAGTTCCCGTCGTGGCTCAGTGGTTAACGAATCCGACTAGGAACCATGAGGTTGCGGGTTTGATCCCTGGACTTGCTCAGTGGGTTAAGGATCCGGCGTTGCCGTGAGCTGTGGTGTAGGTTGCAGACGTGGCTCAGATGCAGCGTTGCTGTGGCTGAGGTGCAGGCTGGCAGCTGTAGCTCCTGTTAGACCCCTAGCCTGGGAACCTCCATATGCTGCGGGTGCACCCCTAGATAAGGCAAAAAGACAAAAAAAAAAAAAAGACCTGGAGTAATTTTTAAAGATATAAGACAGGATTAAATAAATATAGGTTTTAGGGAGCCGGCTGAGGTGAGTTGTAAGTTTTGTTTTTGTGAGTTTCTTTGTTCCATCAACCAGAACAAAGAAAGAAAAGCAGTAAGTTATACATAGATAAAAAAAAATTCACAGTGCTTGTTACCTTTTTTTTTCCTTTAGGATCAGAGTTTTCCCTGGTACTGAGCCCTATGAAAACACTAAATCCTACGGACCTTCATAAAGGTAGTGCTGTGTGATGTAAGAGACACATTAATCAGAGTGTGTTCATTTTGACTTTCATGGTCCACCTGAAAAAAGACAAAAGACAAACAGTTTCGGTCTAAGATGGCGGGTAGGGCTTTCTATGTCTTCAGAAGCCGAAATGAAGTTTATTAAGTAAATTTAATACACGTTCAAATACCCCATTTACAGCTGACTGTAGGTAAGGGAGTCCAAATTCCACCTCAGCTCGACCCCAGACGTGGGAGACAGACGGAATCAGTTTGTCCTGCTGGAGATGGAATGGGTCCTGGGCCTTCCCTGACATTGGGGGAATTGAAGAGACCGAGGTACAGAATGCGACTTTAGGTAGCTAGAAAAATTTCTTTTTGCAAGTGAGAGTGACTTTTTTTCACTAATAAACTAGGGATCTTCTGTAACCGACATGAATGTCATTGGCCTTGCCTTTGCTCCAGTATTTCCGCCACCATCCTGCAAGTCCCTTGAGCACAGACATCATGCCTTTTCTCATTTTCACACCCCTCACTGTGCCTAGAACATAGCCTCACACAGAACAGTGCTTAATCAACTCTTGGGAGTAAATCGTCTGCTCTCCTGGATCATGCTTGGATATGATTATCAGTCCTGGGTACGTGTTACTAAGTGGTGGTTTCTACTCACGTGCATCTTCTCTAGTGCTGGAATTCCGGACCGTCTACACAACAGAAGCACACACCCACTGGCACCACACACACCTTAACCGTGGCAGGCGCACCGCCAACATGAAACATCTACCGTTAGAAGCCTAGAATTCAGACACCACCAAGGCAATCGACCGACTGGGATGTGAACGGGAACATTTCTGACACATGTAGATATGAAACATTTATCAGCGTTTACCTGAGTCACCTGTCTTCTGACAGGCCACGCCCTATTGTTGCACCATAAGCCGGATTTCTTTCTCCAATGCCTACCCTCCTTGGTACTTAGTTGAACAAGTTGCAAGAGATTCAGACATAGTCAGATGTCTTCAAACAAGACAGCATCTGACAAAGGAAAGATATGTTGGAAAGAAGGATCTGCACACAGTCCTGACCCTGGTTGCCTTTCCACTAAACTTACGACTTCTCCATCCTCAGAGCAAAGCCCCGCCCTGAGGTCACCTGCACAATTAAGGGTGTAAATACCACTGGCCTCATCCTGAAGTTAAGCCGTGGAAGCCCAAAGCCTGGTTCTCATCTGCGATGTCCATAAATGAACCATCTCCTCATCTGAAACTTCCTTTCAATATTTATTGGGCTACTGCAGGGGGTTATCAAAGAGGTTTTTCAGACCAAACAGCTAAACAAGGAAAACATAAACAGTATTCTGAACTGAAAATTTCCGTAAATATTTCCACTTCCACTCAGTGAGCTATGGGATTGTCCCAACTACCCAGGGCTCCCCGGTGAGGTTTATGCTCCAATGGACAGGGACGAGAAGCCGCAGAAAAGAGCGTGCAGTCCTTAACATGCAGCCCTGGGGTGTTGGTCTGGACCAAGGTGGCTCTCTGACCTAAACAAGGACTGAGGAATCCAGCTGGTCCTGGAGATGCAGAAAGTTTCAGCCCCTACCTCAATTCTTCCCTACGCCTTAGAGTTTTAGAGAACCATCATTATATTTTATTATACTGAAGTGTGGGGGGGGGGAGGCATGAAATGTACCAACTTCACAGTCATCTTCTAGATGAAAACCAGGGAAGTCACACTCAGAACTAGAATGTGCCTCGAATTCTCCTTTAGTGAGACACACTGTGAGCATGCAGGCGATTCAATCTGAGGAGGCCATGGCGGTTCATAAGAGTCGGACTGGGTACCCAGACCCACTAAGAGGTAAGTGAGCGTGGGACTTACAAGACACAGTAAAAGGAACTGGATTACTTAGCAGCTGGAGAAGCAACAGCCACAGCGGTTTCAGTCTTCAGGTACAGAAAAGTTGAGTCTATCAAGGACGACGGTCAGTGGTTGCTTCTCATCTCCGTGAAGGGCCAGGCATGATTTCAGTGACAACACAGGAATTCCACCCCAGCCGTTTAGGGCAACTTCTGGATGTAGAAAACGGACGCTGCAGCAGGCTTCAGAAGGAAACGCTAAAATCTCCAATCACCTTTTATGATTATCTTCAAAACCAAGATGGGTCTGATGTGGGTCTTCTCAGACTCCTGAAAGTTCTATGCAAACACGAAACTCTATGATCAAGATGCATCCAGGATCACACGTGGTAAAAACACACAGTGAAAAAACACACAAAGAAAAAAAAAAACCGAGCATTTTTTAATCTCCTTGGAAAAAGCTCTCGCCCACACTGAAGGCTTTTGGATGTTGCTGGATTTAGAGCTCCTTTGGCCGTGGCCTCGGCATTGCGGAAGGAATTTCGCTCGGCACTCAGACACTGCAGCTTCTCCACTGTATTAAAGTAAAAGCTGAGACGCACAGAAGGGGAGAAACGGACCGATCAAGGTAGAGGCAGAGGGATCCAAGTCTTTATTTATACTCTCAAGCTTACTCACACTTTAGAGCTAAGAAAAGACTGCTTCCAGCAGTGAGATTAGGGTAAAAGAGCTAGAGGGACGCGTGGGAAGAGCTCGTCATCAAAAAGTTGTCCTGAACTGGTCGGCCTTTCCCTTCTGTGGGTTCTCGGGGGGATACAGGGCTGCAGGGCGGGGCGGCGGGAGCTTTTCTCGGGCGTGAACCTCCTGATGTTTGGTGAGAACGGAGCTCTTACTGAAACGTCTGCCACACTGGGCGCACCCGTAGGGCTTCTCTCCGGTGTGTATCCTTCGATGTTCTCGAAACCTCGTACAGTTACTGAAGCTTTTTTCACAGTCCGCACACTTGTAGGGGTTCTCGCCGGTGTGGACTCTCCGGTGGGCACTGAAGTGAGAGCTGTTGGTAAAGCTTTTCCCGCACTCCCCACACTGGTAGGGCTTCTCCCCAGTGTGGGTTCTCTGATGGATGACGAGACTCGAGCTCTGACTGAAGCATTTCCCGCACTCGCCGCACCTGTAGGGCTTCTCGCCCGTGTGGATTCTCTGGTGGGCACCGAAATTGGAGGAGTCGTTAAAGCTTTTCCCGCAGTCGAGACACTTAAAAGGCTTCTCTCCCGTGTGGATTCTTTGGTGTCGGATCAGACTCCTGCTCCTGCCGAAGCACTTCCCACAGACACTGCACTGGTACGGGCTCTCCTTCTGGTGGGGCAGCCGGCACAAAAGACGGGCACTCCTCCCGAAGCCGTCTCCGTACCTGAGAGGTCGGCCGGGCCTCCTCCCCAGGAGAGGCCTCGGATGCGCGATGGCTTTCCCTAAATCTCTAGGCTGAGACATCAGTCTTCCCTGTCTAATTCCTTGAAGGGTTTCCCACTGTCTTCCTGAGATGCATGAGTCTCTTTTACGACGTTTGCCTGGATCAGCATTCTGGGAAACAACCCTTTTAGACTTCTCTATCAATGCCCTATGCTGCTCCATGTCTTTATAGATTGCCTGTGTTGCGTCTTCCTTGAAACTAGTTCCAATTTCAAAATCTGAAAAAACAAAAAAAAAAAACCCCACTTCAGACCAGTCCGGTATTAACATAAACAGCATGGCTTACAGGCCTTGGGTGTCAGGGTCCCTGTGTGCTTCACCGGCTGCAGGCGTGGGGACTCTTTCCTGGTTCACTGGGCCCTGATTTTCTTTCAGTCCTGTGAATAGCCAGTAACACCCAGCATCAAGTAAGCCTTCGGAAACGTTTCCAGAATTGAATTTGATGTCAAGCCATCATTCCCCATCTGTATGCTGATTAACACGGGGGCAACTTAACTTCTCTCCCTGAAATTCTACTTCAATTCATCCTGCTTTTCAAATTTCTCGTCCACACTACAGCACACTACACTTCACTAGCGTTTGGAGTAGATTCTAATGATCAAGTCCCGATTCCTCAATGGACTTATTCTAAGTCCATCAACATCTAGTCAGAGCCTATCCAAGAGTATTTCTTTCTTCTAGAATGTTCCTGTCACTTTGTGCTTCTGCCTATCTCATACGTGGACCACATCTAACTCAAATCTTAGTTCTGTTCCCCAGAATGGAGTTATCTCTTCACTCCTTCATCCACACTCCAAGGTACACCTCGGGCCCAGCTTTGCCGGGAAGGTTTCTCAACAGGGAAGAGAATCAAACAGCTCTAGTTCTGATTCTGTCCTGATCTCTTATTAACTGTGTGGTTTCTGTCTTGACATTTTTTTCTTCCCTTTTTTGTTTTTTTTTTAGGTCAGCACCCTCGACATATGGAGGTTCCCAGGCTGTGGGTGGAATCAGAGCTGTAGCCGCCAGCCTATGCCAGAGCCATAGCGATGCTGGATCTGAGCTGTGTCTGTGACCCAGACCACAGCTCACAGCAATGCCGGATCCCTAACCCGCTGAGCGAGGCCAGGGATCAAACCTGCGTCCTCACGATGCTAGTCAGGTTTGTTAACTACTGAGCCACGACGGGAACTCCTGTATTAACATTTCTCTATGGGATATTCAGACATACAGACAAGCAGGGAACAGTATGCACACTGAACTTCCATGAACCACTCACCCAGCCATCGACTCATGGCCAGTCTTGGTGCGTTTCATCTCTATTCCCGTATCCTCTGTTTTCTCTACCCAGATTATTTCGAAGTAAATTCAGATCATGTTATTTCTCCTGTAAATATTTCACAAACTGTGTACTTCAGGCGCAATCCAGGTTTGATTCTCCAACCTGCCTTGCCTTCTTCAGCATTTTACTGCACGGCCTTGTTTCTACCTGCTGACTGCAATGCTACTTTCCTTCCACACCAGCGCCGAGACTGCCCCCAGTGGGGTGGCTGAGGCCTGGGCTGGAAGAGGAGGGCAGCCCCCAGTGGATCCAGTGACCCAGGTAAGAAGCCCTAACAATGCCATCTTTTGAAGAGTTCTGACTGAGTCCGACCTATTCCCGGGATTTGGAGGAAGCTACAGCCCAGAGTTGGCTCACACGGAGCCTGAGAATTTGGTGACAGGTCTGAAGCTCACCTTAGACTACAGGACTGACGAGAGATGGTACCAAAGGACTTTGCTTCCAAAGTTATCAGAGTAACAGTTCCAGAGTTAACAATTTCAGTTCTCATACTACAAGTCTCCCTATAAATAGCACCAGGGAGCGTGCGTGTGAACTTCCTTTTCCAATGCTTGTCTTGAATAATCACAGGGTACAGGAAGGAAACAAATAGGCAGGGCTGGAAAGCTAGGCTCCGATTAAGGATGGCTGCGGGACCTTAATTAAAACAAGTAGAATGGAGAAAACCAGTTTGGAGATTTTTACAATAGTTTAGGCAAGAGACGGAGAAATTCTGAACTACGGCAGAGGTTATGTTAACTAAAGAGAGGACAGATGGAGGTTCTACAGCAGTTGAAAAAAATACGTCATTTCCCTGGACGTAAACAATGAGAAAGAAAGCATCAAAAAAAATCTCTGTCTTTTAGGTCTGGATGCCCTGTGGGAGGAGACAGGGAAGAGCCATGGTGTAAGAAGGAAGATGCTGAATTTAGTTTTGAAACTTTTAAATCTGGCTGCTGGCAAGATGCAGATGAGGGCACCCAACAGTCCTTGGGAAACCCACGGGTGGAGCTCAGAACCAGAATAAAGCTTTTTTACCATTCTGGCTCTGCCTATCCTTTTTCTCCCACACAACACATGTAACTGACATTTCTGTCTTGAGCTTACTGACACACCTCCTCAGTCTGAGTGTTTCTTATGTATGATTCCAAGTTCTTCCTCCCCCCAGTATTTCTAGGAGACATGAAACATTACCTGCTCCATATACACAAAAACTGAGGCTGAGATCCCAAAGACCAAATCATGAGGGTGTAGCTCCTTCCTTGAACAGAAGCAGCATAAGAACAGGGACTCTGGGTTTTTTTTTTTTTTTTCGGTCTTTTTAGGTCTGCACCTGAGAAATATGGATGTTCCCAGGCTAGGGGTTGAATAGGAGCTACAGCTGCCAGCCTGCACCTCAGCCACAGCAACGCTGCATCTGAGCCACGTCTGCAGCCTACACCACAGCTCATGGCAACGCCGGATCCTTAACCCACTGAGCAAGGCCAGGGATCGAACCCACGTCCTCATGGATACTAGTTGGGTTCATTAACCGCTGATCCACAACAGGAACTCCCGGGACTGTTTTATTCATCACTACATCCCCTCTTCCTCAAAGGGCACAGGACACGCCAATATCTGTTTAATGAATGGACACTTACGAGCGACGTGCCAGATCTGATCTGTAAGCCCCACTTCCTCCTCCTTATACCACCACCTCCGATGACCCTTACCACGCGGGCTTTGCAGCAGACCTGGAGGTCCCAGGAATTCTGGCTCCTGTACAATTTCCTCCTCACTCATTCTCTCGCTGTCAGAATCTTCAACTACTGCCTCCTGTGAGGCCTCTCCAGGTTCCCAGCCCACAGGTTCATGGGGTTCAACCTCAATGTCCTCTCTCTCTTGAACTGAGGGTGATGGGACTTCTTCTGGGGTGCTAGTGAGAGGGGCAGACACCCGAGAGTTAATCAGGGCGTCCATCTCCTTGTAGAATGCACAGGACTCCAGCACGTGACCGTTTTTCACTTTGCGGTAACTCTTCTGAAGGCTTTTGAACTTGGTCCGGCACTGTTCCGGCGTCCGGAGGAAGCCACACTCTCGCAGCTGTTCAGCCACGGCCCCATACAGCTTGCTCTTCCGATGACAGGCTTGCAGGGCTTCATAAAACCGAGTTGCTCGGAGGATCTCAAGAAAAGTCTTGGTTTCCTCATAGCCCCAGTGCACACCTGCCATGCAAGGATAAAGTTCAAAGATACAAGGTGTCTGTAGCTGTGATAACACTACAAGATATAAGAAGTACAAGAAAACAAATCCCATTTCCAGGAAAATCTATAATATCATATTGAATGTCATAAGAGAACTAGAAAGAAGGCAAAGACACTGTTTCTGGCTAGGAAGACTTACGTTGTACAGATGTCAATTCTCAAATGAATCCATAAAGTCAAAGTCCCACTGGGATTTTAAAATTAAAACTGATAAAGTGATCTCAAAGTTTACTTGGTAGAATAAAAATGCAATCCCCCAAATCTGCCACTGCCACGGTTATTAAAAATTTAGCTGTCTTGGAGTTCCCCTCGTGGCTCAGTGGAAACCAATCTGACTAGCACCCATGAGGACGCAGGTGTGATCCCTGGCCTTGCTTGGTGGGTTAAGGACCCAGTATTGCCGTGAGCTAGGTCACAGATGCAGCTTGGATCCTGTTTGGCTGTGACTGTGGGGTAGGCCAGCAGCTCTAGCTCCGATTCGACCCTTAGCCTGGGAACCTCCATGTGCCGTGGGTGCGGCCCTATAAAGACAAAAAAAAAAAAAAAAGATTTAGCTGTCTTTTCAAAATGGTCAGGAATAATGGACTAGGATGCCGAGTAGGAACTTTCCCCCCATAGTTCCAATCATTCTTTAGCCTGCCTTCTTTGAAGAGAAGAACTATGTCTAGGGCAGTTTTTGATGTCACTGGGTCCTCTACTTTGAGAGACGAAATGATCTGTAAGACAAGCCGGTGTCCTGCTTTTATAGCAGGGTAACGCTTTTCAGGATATGTCTGAATACAGCTTGTTAAACGTGCTTTTTTGGGCGTTCCGTGATCTGGAGTAGCGAAGGTCTCCCTAGCCTCCACCTTGCCGGGTGGTCTCTTTCAGTCCTGTCCCCGGATGCTCATTTTCAAAACCACCCAACCCTCATGTCTATGGATTTCCAGAATCCTGAATACCTGTATATGCACGGTGCATTTCCCCATATTTTTCCTGAGATCTGCTTCTTGTGAATAAGTCATGAGTATAGTCTTAGCTCTCCTAGCCGGCTTGTTTTTCCATTCTGTCTAGGAAACTATCTTTTCCTAAAGTGGAATACAGCAACATTATTACTAGTCACAGTGACATGGGCAGTTTTATTGCATTTTAGCATCTGCAGAATGCCTTTACATTCTCTCACTTAACTCCAGCAACCCTAGCATTCCTAGCCGTATTTCAGATAGAAAATTGAAGCTTAAAGTAGTTACGTGATGTCAGACAGATACTAACTGGTGGTTTAATTCTGCATGTCCCAGTCCCCAAATTTTGACACCATCTCTCTTTTGCATAATATCTTTTTCTCTCTTTTTAAGTTCACTATCTCTGGGTGCTTACATTTAAGATATATCTCTTGGAGGAGTTCCCATCGTGGCTCAGCGGTTAACGAATCCGACTAGGAACCATGAGGTTGCGGGTTCGATCCCTAGCCTTGCTCAGTGGGTTAAGGATCCGGCGTTGCCGTGAGCTGTGGTGTAGGTTGCAGACACAGCTCGGATCCCACATTGCTGTGGCTGTGGCGAAGGCTGGCAGCTACAGCTCCTGTTAGACCCCTAGCCTGAGAACCTCCGGATCGCTTGTAACCAACATAGTTTAAAAATATATCTGACAATCTTAGCCTTTTAAATTTTTAATTAATGACATTTGGATTAGCTGCAATTTTACTGTATTTCCCATTTGATGCATCTACTTTTTTCATCCTTTGTCTTCTTTTAGAATTTCATTTTTTTGTTAGTAACATATTCTTTGGCTATCCCTGAGAGTATAATAATGTATCCTTGACTGTCACAAGCTAATACGTAACTGCTTTGTAACAATTCTCAGATAACCGTAGACCCTTAGAACCCTTGGACTCCATCCGTCTTCCTTCCAGTGCCCCCAAGTACTCAAACCCCAAGCCGTGCTCTGACCTGTTACCCAGACTGCACTGGGCACAGCAACATACACCTGGGAGCACTTTGGTTATGTGGCCAATCACAGCAATTGGTGGCAAGGTGTGTGTGGCAGAATTCCCTGGCTTTGGTCACTTTTGGTCTATTCCCTTTTCTACAAGGCCACATCATCCATTTTCCCATAAGGAAAAAAAACAGAAAAAGCACAATTCTTACCACTCAGGTTCTGAAATAAGACGGGAGCACCGTGAAGCTCGGACTTCCGGACAAA
This sequence comes from Catagonus wagneri, assembly GCA_004024745.2. NCBI lineage: Eukaryota > Metazoa > Chordata > Mammalia > Artiodactyla > Tayassuidae > Catagonus > Catagonus wagneri. The sequence continues at coordinate 3,819,093 of PVHT021183586.1, forward strand.
CTCAACGCCCGTTTCATCCCCATCAGATTCTTCTGCAGCTTCTTCGTCCTCCACCAAGTCGATCCGTTCTTGAGCACCGATACTAATTCTCTTCAGTCTGGGGAGAGAGAGAATCTCCTTTGGCTTATCCGTGGATGAAGCATGAGCTGCAGGGTTCAACAGAGCGTCCATGTCTTCAAAGAAGGCACACGGCTCCAGCACGTGGCCATTTCTCACTTTTCGGTAGCTCTTCTGGAGACTCTTGAACTTGGTCCGACACTGTTCTGGTGTTCGGAGGAAGCCACACTCTCGCAACCATTCAGCTACAGCACCGTATACCTGGCTGTTTCGGGGACAAGCCTGAAGTGTTTCATAAAAGCGGGACTCTTTGAGAATTGCAAGAAAAGTCTTCGTTTCCTCGTAACTCCAGTGCACACCTGCTATTTTTTCATCTTCCAAACCCCACTGCTGCTGTTCTCTCCAGGTTTTCCCTGCATTCCTTGCAGGCATCTGAAGAGCATGAACTGGCTTTTCCTTGATGTAGCTGCTTCGTAGGATATTCCGCTTATTAGAGGAATGTAGACCTATGGTCCAAGGCTCCTTTCTTTGCTCGACCCGGGCTATCTTGTTAGATGCTGTCACTGCATTTCCTACAGTAAGAAAAACACATGTCATGCCAGAGAGCTCATAATGCATGCTCCCACCTTCTGCTGCAGCCTCTCTCCTGGACGACTTGTTCACACCTCTCCTTTACAGGCCGCATCCAGTCCATCTCCTTTCCAAAGCCCTCTTCCACCATGACAGTGCTCACTAGATCTTCCACCCACGATTTGCCACAATCACGTACCAACTTACACCACCATTTCACTTCTCATGCACCGCTTCTTTCCCTAGTCAGTTCTTAAAGGAAAATTTTCAAGAGTAAGAAACATACATTTCATGACCTTGGATTCCCTCTCAGTATCTTCATTGGTATTCTTTACTTATAAAGTGTGCTTATACCTGCTCCCCACATCCCCTCGCTCCCCTTCCTCAAGACACACACAAATCTATCCTGGGGCTAGAGGAGATGAGAAGTCAACAATTTCTGGAGACATTCTGGCAAAGTTAGTGGGAAAGAGATGCAAGAATAGGAAAGCAACTTGAGTTTTTTACCTTACAGTACTGTGGAGGTTAACAAGTCTTAAGTCTGAATCCTAGCTCCTCCACTTACTTTATTTTTTGACCAAGGGAAGTTTCTTAATCTCTCTGAGCCTCAGTTTCCTAGGGAATAATATCATCTATTCAACGAGGTACTCGGAATATTAAATAAGTGATCATCTGTCAAGTGTCCAAGGCCTAATAGGTATACAATAACATTTAGTTTTCTTCTATAAAAAAAATACACAGTGAGTTCCCCTGTGGGTTAAGGATCTGGCGTTGTCACTGCTGGGGCTTGGGTTGCTGCTGTGGCTCAGGTCCGATCCCCGGCCTGGGAACTTCTGCATGCCATGGGCGTGGCCACCCCCCCCAAATCCCCAGTACACACAGGGAACCAGGAGCTTCGTGAATTCTCTTAGAGAAGCAGCATGAAATCAAATTCTCGGTGAAAGAATCCTGAGGGTGGAGATGTGCTCTTCGTTTTTCACACAGGAGATGTTAGGGTAGGGACAGGGGAAGTTCAAGTATGTCCAAGGACCAGGCAGGCAAAGTAGAGGAGGGAGGTGGCTGGAGCGAGAGCCGTGGCAGCTCAGCGTCAGCTCCTCCATTCAGCTCTAGCCAACTGCCATTGTGTGAGAAGGTGGGCCCACTGTGCCTGACATGTGAGTTTTCAAGAGGTCCTGGAAATTCAGATTTACAAACTAATTTTAAGTTAAAACTCTGTGCAAGGCCCAAATATGTTTACAGGCTAGATTCAGCCCATGAGCCTATAGGTTACGAGCTCTGATAAAAGACTGGGCCAGGTGTGTACATTTTAAGCCTCTAATTTTATTCATCAGTAATCTCTGACTTGTAGCTTATATATGAATGAACCGTATTTATCCCTGCTGCTAAAGCAGATAATGTAATTCTTCAAAAGTCTTCTTGTAAAATTATACTTCAGTAGTTACGTGTGCCTGCAAAAATTTGTGCTATTTAAATATTTCACAACACATTATCCAGGTTATTGGACTGAAATTACCCTTTTTTTTCTTTCACTTATTAGAGTTCCATCCATCCAACAAATATTTGCTGGGCACCCACCCATATGTCAGGCTCTATGCACACATCTGGGATTACCATGGGTTAAATAAAAACAAATCCTAAAAAGACCTTGTGACTTTATGGAGTTTTTTATCTAGTGGATGTGGATAAGTTTATACTTAAATAATACGACAGTCATTTATACACCTCTCCAGTGTTTTAACCACTAAATTATGAGAATACATATAAATCTAGACTATAAATGGGAAGAAAGGCGTGAGCAAGGTAAGAGGACATGCTCTATGCTGGACCACAAAAATGACCAGATGACCCACGGAGGTCCTTAAAGTGAGCACATCTATAACTATTTTATCATAGGCAGAAGCGAATATATTAGAATCCCCAAATCTTTTGTCTGACAAGGGACAGAATCCTTACCCAGGGAGACCACGTTCCCACCACTCTCCTTTCTAACATCCCCGCAGAGGTCTCTGTGAGCAGGAATCTGATGCACACTCTTTTTGTAGGAAAAACCTCTTGCCATGCAGATTTCTTTCCCTGGTCTCTGCAACACACCAACATTAATGACTACCAAGATAAACACATGGGTTTTCTGAAGGATGAATGATGACGGATAAAGCCCAGAAAGGCCCTAAATAAAAATTAAAATCAGGAGTTCCCAATGTGGCTCGGCAGGTTAAGAACTCGACTAGTATCCGTGGGGACGCAGGTTCGATCCCTGGTCTCACTCTGGGGTTTAATGATCTGGCACTGCCGCGAGATGTGGCTCGGATCCTGTGTTGCTGTGGTTGTGGGGTAGGACAGCAGCTGCAGCTCCTTTCTGACCTCTAGCGTGGGAACTTCCATACGGCTCAGGTGTGGCCATAAAAGTAAACTTAAAAAATGAAATAAAATCAGATAACCAAGAGTATATTATGTGCCAAATGAAGCAGAAGGGCCTAGAAAGAATCATAAGAGAGATGACCCAGCAAGGAGTCCCATTAACAGAGGTGGGGTGCAGTCTTCTTTGGTAAAGGAGCAAGGGGAAAAAGGCCTCTTGAAGGCACTATGTAGTCTGATGACAGTGACGGCACAGGAAATACTGTGACTGAATATCCCAAGGAGGGAGGCCAGAGAGAACAATGACACATTACCTGGGCCCCAACAGGAAGTTGTGTGGCTGTGACTTCCTGATCCATGGTGGTCCAATCAGGAGCAGGAACCCGGGGAGAAGGCCGAGCTGTAAGAAGAGGAAGAAACAATGAGTATTGTGGCCTCAGACCTGTTTATACTCCCACTGCTTCTCCTTTTATGAAACGAGGATGCTTAAAAACCCAGTAAATAGAAATTGGCCATTTTCTCAACGAGTTCAAAACAATGCCCCAAACCATGGCACCTTACAGTAGGGCTCACCTCTGCTAATGCTTTTTGGGAGTTAGCAAGTAAGGTACATCGTGAAAGGGGAGAAGCAAGCACTGTGGGGAGTTGGAGAGCACATGTCCCGTTGAGAGGGGACAGCCAGGGTTCAGCTCCAGCTGATGCTCATTGTGAGACTATGGCCCTGGTACAGCCAGAGCTTCGTTCTCAAGCGGAGCCAGAAAACTGGACTTTCAGGTACAATCTCAAGTCTTAAGACTTGAAAACTAAAAACAAACAAACAAAACCCCCAAACTGAAAACTCTCTGTAGGTGAAACAGAACGAGTCTGGCTTGGCATGTGAGTTGCCAGGTTGCAATCCCTAGCATAAATTAATCCCCTAGGAATGAATGCTGCCCTAAAAAAGTTAACATGTACAGATACATAGTATTGAACACCACAGGCAAACATACCCCTGGGAATGTGGAAGCAAGAGATATCAACGTATATAGCATGAGACAATCTGGGGTCCAGCTTCTACTCTAGAACTCACCATCTAGGAAAACTTCAAGAATAAATATTACTGTGACCAAGAGCCCAAAAGCTCGCTCTACTACTTTCTACAGAGCCAAGTGGAATCTCATCCTTGGAAACATTCTTCACGTAGGAACACTTGGCTGAAATCCTAGGTCTTCTCTTAGAAAAAAATTCACCTTTCTGAGATACCTAGCCCTCAGATTTTCTGTCTTCCACACCCCCAGTAAGGACCTCAACAGAACGAACTTTCCCACTTTGTGAATTCCTTATCACGTTGGGACAGCAAAACCCAGGAACACTGGGAGTTTATCAGGCACAGTAACTGACAGCACCTAAGCCGTGTCAACAGGGAACTCTGAGGCTGATGAACAAACGCTGAAAGACCCAGGAACCATATCTGCAGTCCATTCTACCATAACACCAATTTCAGGAAGGATTCGTGGTGAAACTTGCCTTTTGACGAAAGACTGTGTTAAGTCGGATATATTTAAAGTTTAAAAACGTCACGCCATTATGAAAGGAAACTAACATTTATTGAGCACTATTATGCACTGACTCATTTCTGATGCTGCCTTTAATCTCCACTAACAACCTTTTTATTTTCCTTTCACAGAGGATAGGATGGAAAGATTGAGAAGTCTAGTAACCTGACCAAGGCCACACAGATCAAGAATGGCAGAGCTGGGTTTTGGGGCCAGGCTGTCTGCCTCCAAAGCCTAATCTCTTAATCTCTGTGCATTAATACAGACAGGTTAATTAACGTTACTTGCCCCAGATCGCACCGAGAGAGGGGCAGAGAAACGATATACGCTCATGCCTTTTTACTGCAGGTTCAGGGATCTTTCCACTCCTCTCTTTAAGCCTGACAGCACACTGCAGGGGATGGAGAGAACACCGTGGACTGGGAAAGACGGGGGTCTTCAGATCCTTGCATTTGATTTGATCCAGTAATACCCAGGGCAGATGTGAATGTAAGTGGTCCTTTCTCTATGAAGTCTTATTGTTTACCCCTCTCACATGCCACTTGGTTGACCTTGTTGGGAGGCGCTTTTCAAAAACAAACCTCATTTCCTCTTCCAAATAGTTTTTCCAAGTTGTTTACAGCCAAGAACACGTACACGTCTCCAAGCAGCAGTACTAAAAACCAGAAGCTCTTGGTAAATAACACTGCAGAACCTCAAGGCCAGCCTGGACACTCCAAGTTTTCTCAGGTCCCGTCTTTAAGATCCCTTTTATTTACGTCATACACGTTCCCAATTCTTGAAGCTAATGAAGTCTTTCTCCCCAACCATTCGATTTATTTCCAGATGTGTACTGAGGGGACCCTACTCTGAACAAGGCAGAGTGTTGGGGGCCTCAGAACAAATCTGCGTGGTCTCTGCACTGGGCGTGCCCTGAGTTCTTACCGTTCTTGGGTAAGGGCCGAAGTTCTCTCTTGTGGTTCAGCTGCTCCTGGTGTCCTGAGTGAAGGCTTTCAGCTTCCTCACGAGACATCACTCTGGGTCGGGTCTCCACCTGCTCTGGCTCAAAGTCTGCCACCTCCCATGCTGCTCCGAGTGGGACTTGCTTCTCTGAGTGCACAGGACTTCTAACCTAGGAAATAAAGTCAATACCATAATGGGAAAAGGGCAGGGGGGAAGAGAGCCAGATTAAGGCCAAATTCCCCCCAGAAAAACATCAGAGAAGGATAGAAGATGTGAAAAGGAATGAAAATTTCATTCCATTCCCAACAGGGCTTCTGACGACACTGGGTCAATAGCACTGCTCAGAAGTCGGGGCATAAGGAAATAGGAAAGTGTACTTTATTAATATACAGGGGGTGTGGTGTCTGTTAGGAGTGAAATACAGAATGTCCTTGTTATCAAAATAGACTGTATTTGAACCTCTCACCTATTACGTTCACAGAGAAGTGAAAGGACTGAGAACACAAATTAATTCACTAGTGAACTGAAAACTTGGAAAATTAATCTCGACATCTAGTGTGTCTGTCTCTGACCAACACAGCAATCTGCTGACAGTTCTTTACACAAATGCCAATCCCATGCAAGATGAAAATGCAAATCTTGCAGGATTTCATGAAGTTAATGAAAGGACTGTTGAAAAACAACTAGAAGAGCATGCAAAGCCACTGACAAATGAGGGTCAGCAACTAAACTGGAGAAGAGCAACAAGAATAATGGCAATGAGTGTGCTTCAGAAGACACGGATTGGAATATCAAAGGATGACAGAGGGCCCTGGAGTAAGTGGTGAACTTCTTTCTTCTTTGGGGGCGGGGCAAACGCAGCCCTCTTTAGGATCGAGCTGCAAAAGTCAAACGCTGTGAAGTATAATGTTCTCTCGTGTAATTTTTTTGGCCACGCCCACTGCATGTGGACTTTCCTGGGCGAGGGATCGAACCTGCGCCACAGTAGTGACCCTGGCTGCTTAACCCATAGTGCCACAAGAGAACTCCTCTCACATAACTTTTTGGGGGAAACATTATGCAAGGATTTAAGATAAATACATGCATAATGTTTGGTGTCATTGGCAAGAAAATATTTCAATCAAAGCATTTTTTTTCCTATTGTATATGAAATTCTCATCCCTTTTAAGTAGATTCCCCTTAAAGGTCTTTCATTCGTACCATTTATCCTTCCATAATGAGCATTTCCTGCAATGCATCCCCTGCCCATCTTGGTTCCCATTCCTTTTGCTAAATACACAAACTTGGAAAATCCTCTCTTACCTGTGGTCTTAGTCTTCCACTCTCTTTCTCCAAATGTATCACCAAGGCCACTGCCTCCTCTCCACTTTCGGGACACTGCCTCTGTGCCCACGCCTGAATCTTTTCGGGTAAAATGGTGAGAAACTGCTCAATGACGAGCAGCTCCAGGATCTGCTCCTTGGAACGCATTTCTGGCTTCAGCCACCGGCAGCAAAGTTCCCAAAGTTTACTGAAAGCTTCATGGGGTCCGGTCACATCGTCATAACAGAACTGCCTGAAGCATTTGCGAAAGGTCTCAGACTCAGAGCCGTCCGAGCCTTCCAGAATGGGCTCCGATGCCCACTCGGGCTCCTTTTCTACCTTCATTATTAGGCATCCCTCAACCTCCAGAGGCGCGTGGATCTGGGGGTCCAGGGATGCAGCCATGCTCTAAGCCAGGGGTCAACCTCACGTTGAGCTCAAAGGAGACTCAAATAAATCAAACCTAAAGAACTCCCTGCTAATGGGTTCTGGAAGTGTGGGAAAGCAGGGAAGTGAAAGCAGCAGCAGGTACAGGTTACACCGGGCTGCTTAATCAAATCTATCCTAGACCCTTGAAAAGGTGAACATGTACCCTGAGGTCCCCAATCTCGGCCTCTTCTCCGAACAGAACGTGTCCCCGCGATGTAGTTTCCCAGGGTGCATCTTTTTGTGCAAAGGCAGCGAGGCTAGAAGGCTGGGAGAAAATCAAGGGGACCGAGGACTGAAGGGCGGGGAGGGACAGCTCGCCGGGAGGAGGTGTGTCAGACACCCGAGGTCCGGTTCCGGGTGGGCGAGGCGCCGAGTGGGTGGGGCCGGGTGTGCAGGCCCCGCCCGGCCGCGGGCGCGAGGCTCGGGGCACAACGGTGCTCCCAGGCCGCTGCGGGTGGGTGGTGGGGGGCGCCGTTGTCCGAGTCGACACTGGGCTCTTCCGGCCCAAGGTGGCCCCGGACGTCCTCAGGAAACCTCCGAACGCCGAGGAAAGCCGCCAAGCGGGCCCGCCCCTGAAGGGGAGAGAAGCCGCTCGGACCCAGCAAGGCCTGGCAGGGTGGCGGGTGGCGGCTGCCGGCTCCGCGCTCGCGGCCCCGTCCGCTCAGCTCACGGGCCGCGCGGGGGGCGCTGGGAGCTGTGGGGACGCATGCGCCGCTCGCGCCCACGCGCCGCGGGGTTCAGGGGCGACTTCCTCGCCGGCGAAGGGCTGGGGGGAAGGGGGGAACTGCTCGGTGGACTCTCGCGAGAGCGCGTAGCGCAGTGACTTGCGCCGAGACGCTTTGGGAACGAGGAGGGGTGCGGCGCGGCTTCCCCAGAGCAGAGGCACTGGTGTAGGCCCTTTGCCAGAGACGATGGAGAGGTGTGAGAAAGGAGAATGGGCGTCCTCGGGGAAGCCGGGAGGCAGGGAGACGTCCGTGAGGTGGCAGAGCCCTACCGAGGAGGAGGCTGCCCGAGTCCATTCTGTCCCAGGGCGTGGGGACTCGTTCGCCTGGCGGAGGGGGCCCGTGACGCGCTGAAGGTCGGTCGCGTGCCGCCGTAGCTCCTGCTGGCGGTGACCCCGGCCGTGACCCCCGGCGGGACCGCAGCTCCCGCGGAGGGACATGGCGCCGTCCCGGTCCTTCCCCTGCGGGAGCATCTGTAACGTCCCCCTCCGTTGCCGGAGGGGCGCGTCCTCGCCGTGGGAGTTCTTACCGCCCCGGGCACCGGGGGAAATCGTTGTGACTAAACCTGCTCTGAGCGGGTGTCATTTCTGGCTCAGAGTCCTTCCCCAAGATCCCAGCTTCCTCCCTTCTCCTGGCGCCGGGAGGAGCCGTCTCCCAACTTCTGTAAAGCCTAGAACTGTGCCCGCCCCTCCACCTCTCTCTCCCTCTCCTCTCTCCCTCCCCCCCCCTCGCCTTCTCTCCTTGCCTTTATTGATTGGGTGCCAGGCAGTTTTAGGCATTTGGTAGACGTGGGCAAAGCAAAAATTCCTGTTCTGGGGTGTGTGTGCGGTGGTGGTAGGGGGATAGATAGCGCATTAGAAAAGAAAAGTTAGGGACGTTCCTTGCTTGGAGAAAGGCTTATTTAAAACTTGACATGCAAATTCTAGTAGCCAAGAGGCATTAGGTGAGAATCTTGGACTTCTGGTATATGGCAGGTAATGGTCTTTACACAGCTTTCTGTAAAGCTTAACTTGCCTTTATTTCTTTTTTCTCTTTAATATTTATTGAACACGTTTTTTTTTTTTTTTCCAGATATGGTGATAAATGGTGAGAAAAAAAACGCAGTATCCCCTGCCACTGTTGAGCTTTCACTCTGTTGGGAGAATCAGGCGTTAATCAAATAATCTTCAAACTGATGTGCGGTTGTAACTGCAGCAGGTACTGCGAGAAGAGGAACGTGGTGGTGAGAGTTTGTGTATATTAGAGTTGACCTAGTTAGGAGGTTTGAGAAAGTTTCTTTAAAGGTGTAAAGCTAGGGATGAGATCCAGAGGAAGAGTGAAGAGCTGACTAGGCAAAGTCTGGTCCTCACGGAAATCCTCTAAAGCAGATAAGATTACCTCCGCCTTAGAGTTAAGAACATTGACACCTCAGCAAGGAGGCGCTGTAACCACACTTCAGACGAAGTGGCAACCCCCAGTTCTGATTCAGCTAAGAATCGGGTCTTTTATATGCTCCGTGAGCCATTTGATGGTATTAGGAGAAGTAAGTGCCACGAGCAGCACAGGGACATTAGGGAGCAGAGGTCACAAATTCTCAAGGCTGGTAGGGCTCAGGCAGATAACATAAGTGAGTGAAAAAGGACAGTGGGGAATGGGGAAGGGTGGCCACTGTGGTGAACTGGAGGCCGTGTTTTCTGGCTAAAGGAAAAAGCCAGTTGAGACGATCACTTTTAAATAATCGGCAGGGAGTTTCCACTGTGGCTCAGTGGTAATGAACCTGGCTAGTTAGTGTTCATGAGGTTGCGGGTTCCATCCCTGGCCTTGTTCAGTGGGTTAAGGATCTGGCGTTGCTGTGAGCTGTGGTGTAGGTCATAGACACGGCTCATATCCTACATTGCAGTGGCTGTGGCGTAGGCTGGCAGCTGCAGCTCCGATTTGACCCCTAGCTGCAGGGGTTCGAACTAACGTATGACGCAGATGCATTCCCCCCCGCCCCACGTAAGGCACATACATTTATCTGTCTCCCCCACTAGAATGTTAGACCCGTGGAGCAGGGCTTTATTGTGTGTGTGCGTGTGCATGTGCCTGGTGCTTAGAGCACAGCCTTACACGTAGCAAGCGCTCCTCCTCCTCTGCGGTCCGAGCAGTTTTTCCCACGTGTGCACAGTTCTAAAGACTTCATAGCGCATTTACACTCACTTCCTTATTTTACCCACCAGCCTTGTGTTGGCTCCTTGTTTGCCTCTGACGTGGCCGTTGCGTGAAAAGCCCCCCAGCTCCTCTTGAGGTGTGTCTGCCTTTTGTCCTTCACCCTCTTCGTATGTTAGCTCCTCTCCCTGTGTACTTGACATCATATCTTGATTCCCTCCGCTTATCTAGCGCATTTGTGCTTATCAGTGTTTCGCTGTTTGGGGTCTGTCTAGACTTTTAGGTGTTGCCCTTGGACCCGCCATTACAGCCGGGTACCCCCTCCCAACCATCAGCCTTGGCTGCTGCAGCTCTAGGCTGCCCTCCAGCTGCTGCTTGTCAGGGGACGTGCATGTAAGGTTTCATTTCTTAGAAACTGTTCTCCTAAGACATCTCACTCCAGAAGAAAGTGAACATCTCTAGACATCTGAACTTCCTGTTCCATCGCATGGACCTGAGCCAGACAAATTCTCAAGTCTAAAGGGGACTCTTAGAGCCTAGCCTCCTTAAAGCTCCTCTCGGAGCAGAGTATACGAGAGCTTGCTCTTCATTATCTCTTAGGTGCAGGGTCATACATTCTTCAGGAATCGTTAATTTTTTTGTGGTTTCTCAGTAACACAAACACACACACACACACACACACACACACACACACACGTACGTTTAATGGAAATTTTCAAGCATAAAAGAGTAGAGAGAGTTAACGCTCATATTCTCCTGCTCTGGCTTTCACAATTAACAATTCATGGCCTATCTTGTTTTCTGTACACCTCTACCCACTCCTGTGATGCTGGATTGTTTTGAAGCAAATCGCAGCCATCATATTATTTCATTTGTAGTTGCTGGAGTGTACTGTTAAAAGACAAGAACTGCATCTTAAACATACTTTAATGTCATTATAAATGCTTACGACAGCATCAACAAATTCTTAGTGTCATCTTTTTAAAACAGCTTGTTTGTTTGAATGGTGGTCTGTAAAGGGAAAAAAAGGTCATGGATGCTTCAAATATCCTGCGTATTTTCTAGTTAAGTATTTACATTTAATTCAGCCTCAACATATTGGCGCCTTGGGAATAGAAGAGCAGATTGTTAAAAAAGTAGTGAATCAATATAGTTCAAAAAATGAAGTAGATCTCGCTACTCTAGACATCTTGGAGGAGTGGTTACTCTCTTAAGACCCCATTCTCTGAGCTGCCCCAAACCCTGATAGCATGCTGGTCCCATGATTCCCAGAGGAACATTTACTCCAGCGTCCCCTTGGTAGTCTGTTTGCTGTTACTTGCTGTACTGTTGTCTTTTTTTTTTTAGAGCCGCAGCCACAGCATATGGAAATTCTCAGGTTAGGGGTCAAATCGGAGCTGTAGCTACCAGCCACAGCCACAGCAACACCAGATCCGAGCCGCGTCTGCAACCTACACCACAGCTTGCGGCAACGTCAGATCCTTAACCCACTGAGCAATGCCAGGGATCGAACCTGCAACCTCATGGTTAGTAGTCTCATCTGTCTCTGCTGAGCTGCTAAGGGAACTCCTGCTGCTGTCATGTTACCAACAGCTTTAGGGGAACCTTTGGCACTGTTTCTCTCTGTCCGTGGTGCTGGCCCGCCAGCCAGAGGAACCATAACTTGCTTTGGGCCCACGGGATCTAGTGTAGAGTTACCATCAAAGCAAACATTAAATGTACATTAAATAGTTCCAAGAAGAGCTATCTATGCATATGCACTGTTTGGAGAAAAAAACAAAAAAAAGCTGAAAGTAAAAAGGTTGAGTATCTGTGTATTGGTATCTCTATAACAGACGTAGTATAAATATTTTTGAATATGATCTCTTAACCAAGCTATAATGAGTTGAAATAAATTCCCATTTCACAAATTAAAAATTGCCTCTCCCACTGGTTCACTGATGCTGGTCTGATAATTGACAGAACAACAACCGTTAAAATGTTCCAGTTCCTTTCACTCCGTTGGGCAACACAATAATGAAAAACTCAATTATCTCTTGATACGCATGTGTAATAGTCAACGCTTTTTTCGGCGCATCTCTCTATGAGGCCCCACGCTAGGCACTAGTGCGATAGAGCCATAAGTCATAACCTTTTTATGCACAGTATTAATGACAAAATGGGGAAATTAGTCACAGAATTGTCGTACACTAGAAAAAATGTTGTGATAGAGGGACGCGTGTAGGTCTGTGACAGTACAGATTGTAGCCTCTCGGGCTACCAGGAAAAGCTTCATAGGGGGAATCTTTTTTTTTTTTATAGTGTTTGTTGAAATTTTTAATTTCAAATGAAACATCAATAGAATACCCAAGTCCCTCTAAATTGCTGATCACAAAGAAGTTAAAATAGCAAAAGAGGAAAAAACAAAAATTTTAGTCTTGAGTACAAAGTGCGGAAAAGCTTGTGCCAGTTCTCAGATGTGTTCAACTGGGGCAGAAGCCAAGATCTGGCTATTTTCACCAAGAGCACACAGGGCGTAGAAATAGTATTTCCAGCTTCCTGCCACAGGGAGCAAGCTAAATAAACAAAGTATCCTCAATCCAATTTGCCAGCACTGATGATTACATGTGCTCTGTGTGGTAGACAGAATTTCCTTTTTTTTTTTTTTCAATTTGAGGTGTTCTTTTTTTTTTTTATTACTCAAACGAATTTTATTGCATTTATAGTTGTACCACGATCGTCCTAAGAGGGGATCTTGAAGGATGGTTAGCAGGAGGGGAGAGCAAAGGTATTCCAGAGAGAGGTAGCATCATGAACCCAGGTGGTAGTCTCCTGCAGCGGCGTGAAGTTCAGTGTGCCGAGAACTGAGCCTGGGGGAAGGAAGTGGGGGAAGATGCAGTTGTGTGCACAGGCTGGAAAGCCTTTGGATTTGTGTGTGGGAAAGTGGCGGCATCTCTGCGTCTCTGGGAGAAAGTTCTCTCCCAGATAGACTCCCGGCCTAAAGCCACCGTGTAAACAGTATGCTAAGAGAGTACTCCACATACGGGGACTCGAGTGCGAAGATTTTTAAGGTCTCTAATTTTTCTATTCATCCACCTGTCCGTTAAACACCTACACAGAAGCCAATTATGTTTCAAGTAAAGAATTAAAGACTGAAAACACAGTGGCAGAAGACACACCTGAGTCTGGCCCTTAAGGAAGCTTACATTCTAGATGGAGATTGGAGAAGGAGAAAAGTGATAAAAAGGAAAGGTGTAAGTTAATAGGATAATAGCAGGTTATTATATAAATGCTAAGACGAAAGTAGGATGATGGGACAGACTGCAGCTCGGCAGGGGTTACTTTAGAGTGTCCGCTCAGGGAAAGGTTTCTCTCAAGCTGGATATTTGAGCTGGAGTCTGAAGGATGAGGAGCCAGAGCTGCGCAGTTGGTGGAAGAAGCGTTTCTGGAAGGGGGAGGTGCAGGAGAACGTGAGGACCCCTCGTGGGAAAGTGCGACGCGTTCTGAAACAGACCACGTTGCAGGGGCCTTGCGGGCCAGGCTAAGGGGTCTGTAGAAAAATGGTTGTGTTCCATATGTTTTCAGTCAGGACTTGGAATAGATTGGTTATGGAGCATAAGAGAAAAAGAGGCATTGAGGATGGCTTCTGAGTTTTTTATTTGAGCAACTGGATTGATGGCGCTGCAGTTTTGATGTGGGGAGAGCTGGTAGGAGCCTTATTTTTTGGAGTGGAGTGGTGGTGGGAAAATCCTTCATTCTGACTTGGATGCAGTCATTTTGAGATTGCTGCAGATGTGCCTAGGAGTTCCCGTTGTGGCTCAGTGGAAACGAATCTGACCAGTATCCGTGAGGAGCAGGTTTGATCCTTGGCCTTGCTCTGTGGGTTAAGGAGCCGGCATTGCCGTGAGCTGTGGTGCAGGTCACAGCCACGGCGCAGATCCTGCATTGCTGTGGTTGTGGTGTAGGCTGGCAGCTGTAGCTCCCTTCTCCACCCCTAGCCTGGGAACCTCCATGTGCCATGAGTGCGGCCCCCCCAAAAAAAGAGTCAGATATGTATCAAGTAGACAGTTGGGTATATGTCAAGGGCAAGGCCACACATAGGGACCTAAATCTGGAGGTCATCAGCCTATATTAAAAGCCATCAGATTTGATGAAAACATACACGGAAAGAGTATAGGTATTATTGAAGGGAAGAGGAGGGAGGTCCGTGCCCTAGAGCACCCCATTACCTAGCGGACCGTAGAGGAGGAAATGCTTGCATGATGGTGACAGATTTATCAGTTTATCTTCAGCGTTAGGAGGGACTGGGTGTGCTGCCAGGTAGTGTGAGCTGGTAGTTTTTCTTCTGGTCACCTGGGAGCAGCAGGATACTTTGGGCCATGTCCTGCGTCTTTCTCCTTTGGGTTCAGAATCACAGCTTTATTTTGTAGGAAAGGGTGGTTGGTGCCTACTCGCCAGTGGCAGAAGCATCTCCGTGAACGAGCTGACCACCCAATCGCCCTGAACTCGGTTCTCTGATTACTCCATTCACTGTTCGCCACCCACCGCTTCCCTATCTTGAATTTGGACCATCTCCCAAACCACTCCCATATCCACAGCCAGTTCCTTTCTGCCTGTGTTTTTAGCTCTTCTTCTGTTCAGAATTTACGGTCCTTGGCCATGCTTTTTCTTGATTTTCATCCATGTTATACATTTATTATTTAGCAGTATCTTTTCTTGGGTTGTTTCTGGGAATTTGGACTGAGAGCTGAGGTAGGCACATGGATGTGTTCTGACATCTTGAATCAGTCCTCTGAGATGATCCCTTTTTGTGGATTAATATTGAGTCCGTTATCATGCATGTTTGTACTCCTGAGCACAAATACCTCATGGTCAGCAGGGTGTGATCAGAATTCACTGGCAGTTCTCCTTGGACACTACTACTACTACTTCTTCTTCTTTTTTTTTTTTTTTTTGCTTTTCAGGGCCGCACCCGTGGCATATGGACATTCCCAGGCTAGGGGCTGAATCTGAGCACCTGCGGCATATGGAGGTTCCCAGGCTAAGGGCTGAATCTGAGCTACAGCTGCCGGCCTACGCCACAGCCACAGCCACGCAGGATCCTAGCCACGTCTGCTACCTACACCACAGCTTGTGGCAACACCGGATCCTTAACCCACTAAGCAAGGCCAGGGATCGAACCCGCAACCTCATGGTTCCTAGTCAGATTCGTTAACCACTGCGCCACGACAGGAACTCCCAACATTTCTTCTGAATCGTGCTATTTGATTCAACACCACCAGTGGTGAGGCCCTATAAATGTAGCCTTTATTTACTGACTTACATAATTTGGTAATTGTTTACTATGTACATATTACAGTTGGTGATACAGAGAAATATAACATAGGGTCTCTATTAGTGAATTCATGGTCTCCTTGGGAAAAAGAGGCATCCGTGTGAAGGATGTTCAGTGACAATGCAGGAATTAAGCAGCATGAATTCTTTTTTGATAGGGCCATTTCAATTGCAAGCGAAGAACTCTACACATATTACACTTAAAAATGTTAACTTATGGGTTCTAGTATCTAGAACAGTAAGCCTCCAATAAATATTTGTGGAGTGAAGGAAACTTGTTGTCTCGTATAACTGAAACGACCAAGGAGAGTTTAAGTTCAGGAATACCCAGATCACGCCCTCAGGCATCTGATTCCCCACTTCATTCAGCTCTGCTGAACTGGCGCTATTTTCATGAAGGTCCTCTCTACCATTCCCTCCTCCCCCCCCCCCCCCCCCCCCCGCCCCAGAATGAATCCTGCAGAAATTCTGGGGCTGATATTCATAGGGTTGGTTGGTGTGGGTCATGTGCCCGTTCCTGAGCCAATCATTGTGACTGGAGGTGGGGGTGTGTGTGTGTGAAATACCTCATGGGTCAGGCCTGGGCCACCTGCCCATTCCTAGAGCTGAGGCTTCTGAACCACTTCTGGTTTATAAACTGGTCCCCATACACGAAGCACAAGGAGAGACTGAAAAGAGGGAGACCACTCCAGATGGATAAGTGACAGGTGCAACAAGCCAGGGAACCTTCCTATGAGGCTTGTCCTGAGCGGGGCCAAGATGAGATCTCCACGCCTGCCCGCCAGGATCTTAAAAGTTGTTAAGTATGCCGTCCAGATGCTCTCCACATCCACAGCACACGGCTCTCTCCAGGCTGCGTCCTTCAAAGAGCTCCTTCTGTGGGAGTGGTGGGCGGCATGTACATTCCAGGCACAGGTCAGGAGCCTCTGACCGCCTGGGCCCTGCTTGTGGGATCAGTTGACCGTCAAGTTCTCTTGGTGACCTCATCCAACACCCCACCGCTCACGACAGGCTCTTACAATCTCACGCAGCCCCCTCTTCCAAGATGGACTCTGAGCGCTCAGCAGAGGGTGTCGCCAGTATGGACGTGGCTCCTTGGGCATCTGTGTGGCTGCGCTGGGGGCAGATGCCCCTGTAGCCATAGAGGCACATGCAAGAGAAGACAGATCAGAATAATGATTCCCAAAACAACATTTTTTTTTTTTTTCCCACCAAGAGCCCATGTCTTACCGCTTATTAAGTACCCTGGGCTGGGGGTCAGGTCATTCAGGAAAATCACTTGTGTCCTTGTGTGACTTAGTAAAGATGATACAGGGAGTTCCCTTCATGGCTCAGTGGTTAATGAATCCGACTAAGAACCATGAGGTTGTGGGTTTGATCCCTGGCCTTGCTTAGTGGGTTAAGAATCTGGCGTTGCCGTGAGCTGTGGTGTAGGTCGCAGACGCGGCTCGGATCCCGCATTGCTGTGGCTGTGGTGAAGGCCGGCAGCTATAGCTCCTGTTAGACCCCTAGCCTGGGAACCCCCATATGCCGCGGGTGTGGCTCTACATAAAAGGAAAAAAGACAAAAAAAAAAGACGATACACCCCCAGACTCATCGAGTCTGAACACACAGTGCTCTGTCTGTATAATGGCACAGGTTTGCAAGGCAGTAATAATGCCCAAGGCCATCTTATTTTGCAGGATGGCTTTTTCTCATTAGAGGCATTTCTGTGTTCAGTAAGGACAGGCTTTACTGGTTGGCCTTGCTGGGTGAACTTAGTAAGGGCTCCTATGTGTGCTGTGATGCCCTCCGACTAATGGGGAGACAAGGATAGGGACCAGATGAACTTACCAGTAAAGAAAATGTGCCCGTGTGGCCTCGAGGAGAGAGAGGTTGGTGATTTTTTTTTTTGTTGTTGTTCTGAGGGGTGGATTCTCCCCTGGGCTCAGAAAACCAAGGGTGCAGCAGCCCAACCACAAGTAGAAGCCGTGGCCAAAGCTCTGTGCCATAGACTAGGGCCCACCCAATAAGTGTGTGGCTGGTGTGACCTGTCAGGTCCTAACCAGTCACAAACCTTGAATGTGACAGGATGACCACACAGTTCCAGTGACACCCGTCCCTTCTCTCTGGTGCAATTGGGTTGGTTATTTTGAGAGTGATTTTTCTGTACCCAACATAACGTTGCTCAGGTGCTCAAGTGTCCCCAGTCTGGGTGACCCACAGGAACCCACGTGTGCACAGCCACATCATGATTGTGGTGTTTTTTAGGACCCTTGTCAGCAGTGTGATGGGCTGCCTGTGCAGTCTGACCGAAGAAGAGTACCTGTGCCCAGGGTTATTGATCGTGCATGCCACAGACTGGGCTTCTGGATCAGTACTGGTGATAGCAGAGGCATTAAGAGTACGAGAACTAGCTGGTCCTTAAAGTACTGATTTAGGGCCTTCCAGTCCCCTCCCTGGGGTGGCGTTACCCATCATGCCATTGCTGAGGAGCTAAGAGGGGCAGCTGCCCACATACCCTGCAGATGGATTGATTCTTTTGCCGGGCCTGCCGTGGGAAGGTATTTCTATCAGGTGTCTGTGCCCTTGACCGGACACCACAGGAGCAGCAGAAGTCTGGTCAAAAAGACATATCTGTGGTATGAAATTTCATGGGGAGGTCTTCCCTTTCTACAAGAACTACGCCTGTGCCTGATCCTTGGACGTTAATGTGGCTGCAGTTTTAGGACCCGGTTCTGCAAGCCATACATCCTGGCCAGGGAGGCAGCACTGTCAGGCGTGAGGAGATGGACTGGAGCGCAGGACACGCCAGGCCAGGACCCCAGCTTCTCTCCTCTTTCAGGGGTGCAGGGTTCCATTCCAGGTAGCAGTGCATTTCACCTGGCCTGGCTTGCAGCAGGACAATGGGATTCCAGTGGCGAAGCAATTCACCCTCCCCAGTGGGACATCCTATTGCAAACTCCAGTAGATAACAACTTTTTCAGGCGTGACGGGGCTTGGTATTCTCAACAACAGAGCACCTCGATTCTCAGTGAGAATTGGGGCAGTGCCTGTCTCCTGTGACTTCCAGGCCTTTAAGGCATTGAGTGTCTTAGCAGGGGCCCCCGGTCTGGCATAAGGGGTGGCCGGCCGCACTGGCTGTCACTCACATGTCTTTAAAGGCTGGAGCAATACTGGACAGTTAGTCCACCCAGCCAAAATGGTATTACCTGTTAGTGATTTAATCTGCTCCTTTAGTATTTCATTCTTTCTTTCTATCTGTGCTGCTGCCTGCAGCTTCTAGGGGAGATGAACCTCTATTCACTGTCACGTTCTCTTGCCCAGCTGTGCATTTCATGACCTTTGAAATGTGACCACTGATGATGGTCTGCTCACAAGCCTGTCTTCACAGGGTCGTCTGTGTCTCCGATCCCCTCCATGGTGGCTGCCTGGCTTGCATGGTGACGGGAAATCTGGGGTCAGACCAGGTGCAAGGTCCACACAAACAAAGGCATATTTAGAGCCCTCATTCAGAGGGAGAGGGCCAGTGTAATTGGTTCTCCAGTCCCTCACCAGTTAGGCACTCCATCCAGTGACCCTTGACTTTGGCAGTTGCCTCGGGTGTTATTTAGAACACACAGGCCATGCTGTTGCTGCCTTAACCGAGTCACTATATTTCGAGAGTGTCCAGGCACCCTTGGCAAGGGACCACGCCACTCGGGCCCCGCAGTGGCCGTTCTTTCTCTGCACCCAGTCTGCTGTGTCTACTGAAGCGCCAGCTGCTAGGGCTTGTACCTGGGCTATGGCATCAGCCAGGAGTGTCAGCACCCTCAGAGTTGGGACGCAAAGGACAGTGAGCACTGCCTTGGGCCCTTACAGGCAAACCCAATGTCTTTCCACGTATCCTGACCCCATAAGGGCTTAATCCGTGATTATCTCCCTCTCGGCCTCCCATTTGCTAAGCCACAGGGTTAATCCCTTTAGAGCCGCCCAACTGTCAGTGCCAAGTGTTAATGGCCAGGGAGGGCTCAGGGGTGAGCAGCCGTCCTGCAGCTGCAGTGCGTCCCAGTTTCCGCCAGATGGTGTCACTGTTGGGCTGAATAGTAACCGCAGGCCTTGTGGACAGGTTGCTGCAACCAGAGCTGTCCGCGTACCAGGCGTGCCAGCAGTGGGCCATCTTCCCTGCAGGCCACGGGGCCCTCCCCAGGACTGGGGACCGGAGCATCTGGGGGGTCTCCACGCTCCACAGGGCCTGGTAGCCCACAAGGGAACTTAAATACAAGGCTCGTCCTGAGCGGCAGTGAGACGAACACATCTCCACACCTGCCTGCCAGAACCTCGCAAGCTGATACAGAAGCCTTAACAGGGTCTGGCCCTATATTCGGCCCAGATGGTCTCAACGCCCCTTAGCTTTCCTCAGGCTGTGTCCTTGAAACGGCCCCCACTGTGGGACTGCTGGGCAGAGCGCACATTCCAAGGACGGGAAGGGGGCCAGGAGCCTCTGATTGCCCCCGGGCCAGCTCGAGGGGCAGCTGGCAGTCACGTCCTTTTGATGACCTCCTCCAAAAGCTACATGGACCAAGCGTTTGGAAAGGCTTTTCTCCCAAAGAAAAATCAGGCTGGTGTTGCTACCAGAAGAAGGAATAAAACACAGGGAACTATATCTAATCACTTGTGATGGAGCATGATGGAGGATAATGTGAGAAAAAGTATATATCTATATCTATCTCTATATAGATATCTGGGTCACTTTACTGAACAGCAAAAAGTGACAGAACATTGTAAATCAACTATAAAAAAAAGGCAGGTATGGGAATAATATATAAGCACTACTGTATGTATGTAAAATAGACAACTAACAAGGACCTACTGTACAGCACAAGGAGATCTACTCAATATTCTGTAATAACCTCTATGGGGAAAAAATGAATGGCTATACGTACAACTGGTTCACTTTGCTCTACACCTGAAACTAATACAACAGTGTAAGTCAATTCCACTCCAATAAAATTTAAAAAAATAAAAAAAGGATGCTATGAAGGTAAAACCAGTTTTTTTTTTTTTGCTGTCCTACAAGATTCTGTTAGAAGAGCTGCCATAAGACAGTGCATAATTCCACCTGATTCTGTCAGTTCAGTGTGTTTGAAAGTGGGTCAAAGCAAACTCTCTGAAGGAGACTGAAATTCAGTTAAACTTGAGGAATGAGCAGGAATTGACTTGATAGAGAAAAAAGAATCTTCTGGAGGTGAGTGGGAGTAGAGAATAGCCAGTGGACCAGAGTGCCCTGAGTGGATCCACTGGTGAAGGAGAAGGAGGTTGCAGATGCCGGACTCTAAGGATGACCATGACAAGATACCCGAGCCACAACAGCTGCAAACAAGCCTTCGGCAAAGTTCGCTTGAGCCCGGCTGTAGGCAGTCTCCATCCTTATCTCCATGCCTGGATAATAACCCTTCCAGGTTCTATAGCCTTTGCCTCTGGAGTTCTGGGAACACCTGCTACTGACCGCAGTGCCCACTTGGTGATGCCGCTTCCTCGTTGTTAGTAGAGCCTGATGTCCATTTGTGCCCTCCTGCGACCAACTCAGCTCACCTATTGTAATTGACGGTGCTGAGTCTTTCCAGCCTGAAGACAAGAAAAGTATGCTGCCAACCTTGCCCCCTTTTCAGAATCGACCAACAGAAGGGCTTGCTCCAGTACTGCCAAACAGAAGAATCCCTTGCAATCAGAAAATCAAATGCACAAGAGCAAGTAGCAATTTACAAGGAAATCAGACTCCTTGGGTGCAAGTCACACCCCTTTTGGTACTCCCACTTTGCTTCTGGGGAGTCCATGGAGAGACCCAACACTCGCCCTGGGTAATTGCCCAATCAAACATGTGCCTATAGACACACAGAATACTTCTCTGAAGGACAGGAGTCCAGGTTGCTGCTCATAGAATCGCTAATATGTATTCAGTTTTATTATGAGCCAGATTCAGTTTTCACGAGCTAATGTATAGATGTGAACTCATTTCTTCCTCATGCTAGTACTGGGAGGAAGATGCCACTATTATCCTTACTTACCAATAAGGAAAATAAGGCACAGAGAAGTCAAGTAACATGCCCAAGATGATGGAGTGGAGGGTCCCAGGTTCAGATTCAGGTGGTCTGAATCCAAGGCTGTGTTCTTTTCCATCGCTTTATGCTGTATCTAACTCTGTTACTCGAACCCACGGTGACAAGGTGAATGAGCTCACTTCACCAGAGAAAGAACTTTAATACTCCTCGTAGCTGGTCAGGAAGGGAGTCCAGCATCTAGACGCCGCTAGTGATACTTCCATTCTGTTTTATGTGTATTCCTTTTCGGTCAGGCCATGTTTGCCTCTCGTAGATGCCAGGAAGCCCCCTTTATCTTGGCATCTGTCCCTCCATTCTTTTCGAAAAAGAGCTCTGGCCTTTTTATGCACCTGCTCTTTTTAATCTGTCCCGAGCAGCCCCATTTGCCCTGGATTCTCATATTTTTTAGAGCAAGATACCTAAAGACCATGAAACTCTGTGGCTAATATAGACCAGCTTTCATAGAATAACTGATGCATTATCACACTCTAAAGACCCTCTTTGGAGTTCCAGTGGTGGCTCGGCAGTTAAGGAACCCGACTAGCATCCACGAGGATGCGGGTTCAGTCCCCGGCATCACTCAGCAGACTGGGGATCCAGCATTGCCGTGACCTGTGGTGTAGGTTGCAGACATGGCTCAGATCCCACATTGCCGTGGCTGTGGCGTAGGCCGGTGGCTATAGCTCCAATTCGACCCGTAGCCTGGGAACCTCCATATGCTGCAGGTACATCTCCCCCGCCCCCCGACATGATAAATACCCTCTTTATGTCAAAGCAAAAGCTGAGGAAGTGGGGCAAGGGGCAGAGGACTCCATCCTGCGGTTGTGGGGACAAGGCCAGATAAGGGGCCGAGTGATTAGGTAAAGCAGTAGGCTCCATACCTTCAAGACCAGGACCGCTGGCTGGAATACTATGAGAATTTCTTGTAGGACAGGCAGTGAGCTTTCAGAGAGGAGGAAACAGAAAAGGGCAAATGATTACCTTGGCCAAAAGTGCCTGGGTTTGAGTCTGTGAACTAGCCCTTTTTCCTGTGGGTCTAGGTCTGAAGCTCACACGTGAGGGTATACAGGAAGGGCTGACCAGCTCCTCTGAGGTGAGCAGACTTCTCTCTGTCTCTTGTCACCCAGCACATCTGCTTACACAGAGGGCTGAGTATCAGCCCTGGGACTCAGATCCTGATGATGGACTTCTGATTTTTTTTTTTTTTTCTCTTATGAACAATGTCTTATGAACAATGGGCTGGCTGCCTTTCAACCTTCTCGTTTGGTTTTGGGGGGCAGAGGTCTAGCTGTGTCTTCCTGTATGTGGCTGGTTATGTGTGTATTTCTGGGGTTTGAGTAGGTGTAAAGGAGTAGACACTTCTCTACCCAACTGTGGGGTCTGAGAATGGGCTGGTGGGTCTTTTCCCAAGTGATGCTAGCTCTACCAATTCTCTGGTTGCCTAGAAGATAAGACATATGCGGGGAGCTGTTGGCTAGTCTACTAGCTTGCCAAAGGTAAGGCTACCTGAGTGTGAGGTCCAGACAGAGGAAAGCAGGGCCAAAGGGTGGAGAGGGTGCTAGAGAGTTCTAAAGTCATCATTTGAGCTCATAGACCAGAAGCCGGAGGCCCTGGTCTTTTTCATATTTTGAGCCAATACATTTCTTGTTTTACTGAAACCACTTTTAATGAAGTTTCTGTCACTTACAACCCATACAATCCTAATATACATAATAAGCATTTACATGTTATGTTAGGTGACTTAGAAATTATCTTCTCCGTTTTACAGGTGAGGAAATGGAGGTTGGGAGACCTAAGTAATTTGCATGGATGTTACAGGTAGTCATTGAAAGAGCTAGGATTTAGCACAAGGTTGATTTCTTCCTTCCTTCTTTCCTTTCTTTCTGTCTCCCTTTCTTTCTCTCCTTTCTTTCTTTCTTGCTCTCTCTCTCTCTCTCTCCTCCCTTCCTTCTTTCCTTCTCTTTCCTTTCCCCTCCTTCCCTTCCTTCTTTTTTAATTTTGCAAGTGTGGAAGTTCCTGGACCAGGGATCGAACCCGCGCCACAACAGTGACAACACTGGATCCTTAACCCACTGAGCCACCAGCGCTACAAAATCGATCTTGAATCTAAAGAGAATCTACTTTCCCTGAGACCTTTGAAAATGTTTTCAGGTTTGGTTTCTTCAAGAAACACAGTCTCCTTTGGAGAGGCTGCCTTCCTCATGCTAAGTTCTAGAATTTAGCTGGTGAATTGTTGGCTGACTCTAGTTGTTTATACAGTTTGTGAACTTGCAGTTTATGGTATCTTGTAATTTTGTTTTCCCTGCCATTTTGCTAATTCAGCTTTGTGAGCAAACATTGCCTGTGATTTAAATCCACCACAGTAATGAAATGCATGAGTGCACGTGTGTGTGCCTGCACACACACACACACACACACACACACTTCCTCGGAACAGTCCACAGCTCTCTGATTAATCACATGTGTAAAGTACAGTGTTTACAGGAAATCAGCAGGTGGCAATTAGCATCTTGGAAATTATCGGGGAAGCACAACTGGAGCTGCCACTTAAGGATGGAAACATAGCAATAACCAGCAAAGTGACAAACCCCCCTAGGAGCTGGGAATGAGTCGGGCTGGGAGCGGGGGGCTACTAGACACACAACAGCTGGCAGGGCAGCCTGATGTGGCTCACAGATTGCATTGCAGTCTCTTCCTTTCCTCCTGACACTCAACAAGCAATCTTTGGGTAGAGACATACAATAGTTTCCTAACGGGTAGACCATCTTAGAAGAAACTTAACCCACCCAAACACCTCCACCCTCCAAAAAAAACCCCTCAGACTTCAGTCTAGGCACAGAAAGACACTGCTAGGACTGTGCTAGTTGTCAAAATATTGACCTAATTCCATAGCGATTAGTGAACAGCTGCTGTCCTGAACTAAGTGGCGTCCCCCTGCAGCTTTCCCTGGGGACCCCTTCACCTCTTCAGGATCCAGTGACCAAAAGCCTGAATCCCACTCCAGTACTGAGTCCAGGGTCCATTCTGATTGGTCAGTGCCTGTGCTGCCTGCCTGTGTAAACTCTTTGAAGTATCACGCCTCAGGAATTTCAGGGACCACTGCAGAAGGCAGATGAGGGTGGGTTTCTGGAAAAAGCAAGAAGAGGACACAGCGTGTGCTCCATTGTTATGCTTGAGAGGCTCTTCATCAATAGTTGAAGCAAAATCAATATATGTATTGTTGCCTACATCTATGTCATCTCTATCTCTATATCCGTCTGTGTCATCTTTTGGGAATGAAGTAGCAGTGTCTCCCAGTCTCCACGCTACCATGTGCAAGCAATGTGACCTCGTCATGAGAATGGTTATTGCTGATTCTCAACCCTGACTGCATATTAAAATCACCTTTTGGAGCTTTTACACAAACTGCAGAAGCTTAGATCCCGCCTACAGAGATGCTGATTTTAGAGACCTGAAGTGAGGTCCAAGCAGCAGAATTTCTTTTTAAGAATCATTCTCAACTGATTTTAAGGTGCCCTTGCACCACTAGCGAACTTTCTAAGCTTCAGCTTCCTCCTGTAATAAGAAATGAGCATCAGTGCCCATGTTGTGGGATTAAGTGAGATAACGTATGTAAGGCTTTTTTAGCACAGAGTGTGGAACATAACTTTGTGTTAGTTCTATTAATAATTAGTATTCAGTACTCTAAAAAGCAGCTTTTAGGAGTTCCTGACGTGGCTCAGCGGAAACGAATCTGACTAGTATCCACGAGGATGCAGGTTCAATCCCTGGCCTCGCTCAGTGGGTTAAAGATCCTGCATTGCTGCAAGCTGTGTTGTAGGTTGCAGATGCAGCTCAGATCTGGCGTTGCCATGGCTGTGCATAGGCCAGTGGCTACAGCTAGCCTGGGAAGCTCCATATACCACAGGTGTGGCCTTAAAAAGACAAAAAAAGATGAAAAATTAAAAGCAGCTTCTGTTATTTTATTTTAATTATATAGGTAACAAGTAGATGCATCCTAGTTACAAACAATTCAAATAACATAGAAAGTGTAAAAAGTGATGAAAGATGGAGTTCCCGTTGTGGCTCAGCAGGTAAAGGACCAAATTTTGTGACGATGCAGGGTTGATCCCTGGCGTCCCTCAGTGGGTTAAGTATCTTGGCTGCAAGCTGTGTGTAGTTTGCAGATGTGGCTCCGATCTGATATGGCTGTAGCTGTGACATAAGCTCCAGCTGAAGCTTTGATTTGACCCTTAGCCTGGGAATTTCCATATGCTGCAGGTGCAGCCGTAGAAAGGAAAAAAAAGTGATGAAAGGTATCCTCACTCCAAATGTGCACACAGGTGAACACTGCTGCGTTACCACGTGTATTCTTCCAGACATTTAGCTTTGCTTTTATTTATGAAGTGTGCGTCTTTAAAGATGAGTCTTTAATAATGTAAATAGAACCACTTACACTGCTCAGTGACTTCCTTCCTGTTACTTAGCAATAGGTCTATATACCTTGGAGATCCCTCCATGTCAATAAATAGAAGTCCACGCTGTGATTTTAACAATTGCATCTGTCATGTGAGTAATGGATGCCCCATAACTTGCTTAACCTTTCACCAAACTAATGGGCTACATTTTAGAGGGTTTCCAGATATTCTCTCTTCCAAACAGATTTGCAGCGAACCCTTCTGTCTTTGCATCTTTGCGCACAGGGGTGAATTTTCTTTAGATTACCCCTACAAATGATATCTCTGGGTCAAAGATTATTGCATAAAAGGGTGTTAAATTCTGCCAAATTGCTCTCCAAAAAACTGTTCCAATTGCATTCTTCATGATGAACGAGAGTGCTGATTTTCCATGCCTTTCACATCCCACATTGTTTGAAGGGAGTTATTTTTGCTTTGGAATGTACAGCCGCTAGCCGCGTAGCAGGACACAAAAACACAGTCTCGTCTTTCGCCTTTCCCTAATGACTCCTGACACTGAGCATCCTTTCCTGTGCTTATTAGCCTATGAAATTTCTGTTCAAGTGTTTTGCCTTTTAAAAAACATGGGGCTTTGGAGTTCCCTTTGTGGCTCAGTGGTTAATGAATCCGACTAGGAACCATGAGGTTGCGGGTTCAATCCCTGGCCTTGCTCAGTGGATTAAGGATCCGGTGCTGCCGTGAGCTGTGGTGTAGGTCGCAGACACGGCTCGGATCCCGCGTTGCTGTGGCTGTGGCGAAGGCCGGCGGCTACAGCTCCTGTTAGACCCCTAGCCTGGGAACCTCCATATGCCGCGGGTGCAGCTCTACATAAAGGCAAAAAGACAAACAAACAAACAAACAAACAAACAACATGGGGCTTTGGTAGTGGGTTAAGGATTCGACTGTAGTGGCTCAGGTTGCTGTGGAGGCATGGGTTCAATCCCCGGTCTGGTGCAGTGGGTTAAGGATCCAGCGTTGCTGCTGCTTGGATTCCATCCCTGCCTGGGAACTTCCATATGCCATGGGTGCCACCAAAACAAAAAACAAAAAACCCCAAAGCAAAAAACAAACAAAACAACATGGGGCTTTGAGCCTTTTGCATTTTGAATTCATGTTCGTGTACAGAGTGAGACAGAAGGTGAGGTTCCCTTTTTTTTTTCTTCCTGATTGTTCCAACATCGTTTGTTAAAAAGTCTTCTCTTTCTGCCTTGCATTGACTGGGCATGTTTGTTGCAAATAAGTGGATTGAGTAGGTGAGAAGTCTTCCTGGACTCTATTCCATTCCATTGATCTGTTCGTCTGCGTTTCCTCCAAGTCTTTGTCTTTTAATTGGGGATTATTGATGCTCTTTGTTGACTCCCCTCTATATATCCTAATTTCTTTAATTAGGCCCAGTCTTTCTAGGTAACAGCAAAGGATAAGAAAAGGAAACAAGGTAGCTGGCTGTCTGAGTGCTAGTAAGCTGGTTCACAAAGCCAGGAGGGAAAAAGGAGCCTTGCTTTTACTTGGGTGGGTTTTCCTTTCCACTGGTCACTGGTCTCAGATAACAGAATTAGGCAACATGGATCTATGAACATTTTTTACCTGAGTTATGACCACGGCAGCAAGAGACAGTAGGCCTGCTGTAGCCAGGAGCTTCCTGAGCTTCCAGCTTCAGCCCGGTTGCCTCCAGCTCACATCCCAAGCCCATTTCTCCCTCTCACTGTTTGCTAAGTGCTCCTCGACCTCCCGAACTACTGCCGAACTAGAACTGCCTAGACCCTGTGCTCGTCTGTCATTGCTATTTATTCTGTCCATTTCATTGGCATGTGAGTTTTCTAGTGAGAGTATCATTATCAAGAAAAGGAGGGAGTTCCCCTCTGTGGCTCAGTGGTAACAAATCCAACTAATGTCCTTGAGGACGCGGGTTCGATCCCTGGCCTCACTCGGTGGGTTAAGGATCCAGGGTTGCCATGAGCTGCAGTGTAGGCTGCAGATGCAGCTCGGATCTGGCATTGCTGTGGCTGTGGTATAGGCCGGTTGCTGTGGCTTCAGTTCGACCCCTAGCTTGGGAACTTCCATATGCCGTGGGTGCAGCCCTAGAAAAAAAAAAAAAGACAAAAAAAGAAAAACAAAAAAGGAGACCCTCTGTATTAATTTGCTTGGGCTTCCATAACAAACTACCACATACTGGGTGTCATGAATAACAGAAATGTATTTTCTCGGAGTTCTGGAGGCCAGAAGTCTGAGCTCAAGGTGTCAGAAGTGTTGGTTTCCTCTGAGGCCTCTCTCATTGACTGTGGATAGCTGTCTTTTGCCTGTGTCCACACGTGGTCTCCCCTCTTCTCAGGAGAGCAGTCAGATTGGATTAGGGCCCACCTTTAGGACCTCTTTTTAATTTAGTCACCTCTTTTTTTTTTTTAATCTGAAGCATAGTTAATTTACACTGTTGTACCAATTTCTGCTGTACAGCAAAGTGACCCAGTCCTACAGGGGTCACTATATGTGTGTGTGTGTGTGTGTGTGTGTGTGTGTGTGTGTGTGTGTGTGTGTGTTCTTTTTCTCATATTTTATCTTCCATCATGGTCCATCCCAAGAGACTGGATATAGTTCCCTGTGCTGTACAGCAGGACCTCATTGCTTATCCATTCTAAATGGAATGGTTTGCATCTACTCAACCCCAAACTCCCCGTCCATCCTGTTCCCCGCCCCCCACTCCCCCAAGTCACCTCTTAAAAGACCCTATCCTCCAGATGGTCACATTCTGAGGTACTGGGGGTTAGGACTTGAACTTATGAATTTTGAGGCGGGGGCAGACACAGTTCTTCAGCCCGTAACACTCTCTGAGTGGTCGGACACGGCCTTAGCCCCACTGAATCGCAGCTGGACCTGAGGCTGAACCTGGCCGGACTTGGCTGTGGATTTGGCTCAACCTCACTCCTGTGGCCCTAAGAATACACACACCTCTGTTTTCACTGCTGCTTCTCCCGAGATCCTCCCTGAATCCACAATTTGAATTTTATGACTAGCGCATGTGTCTCTCCTTTAATGCAACAGATTTACCTTCTGATCCATTTGCCCTTTAAGAGTTTCAGTATCTTTTTCCTCCATCGTATTTTATGTTTTCTGTTTATGATACTTCTTTGTTCTTGGCCCCCCCTCCCCCTTTCTGCAGCATGTTGTTGCATTGACTGAGTTTCTTTGGCTCATTTTTTCCCATATTGGGTTTTGGAAGTTATAGATCCTATTCTCTTCTTCAGTGGTTGCCCTAATATTTTAACACATTAAAAAACCATTATTAAATTAGAGCACAAATGTGAAAAAAAAAAGGGGCTAAGCAATACAGAAAGGCATAACATGAAAAGCAAGACTTTTCCAGACTTCCTACCCCTCATTCCACTCATCAGGATAATCAACTTTTTAACCATTTCTATCTCTCTCTCTCTCTCTTTCTCTCTCTCTCTCTTTTTTTTTTTGGCCTTTTCGGTACTCTCCCACTGCATATGGAAGTTCCTAGGCTAAGGGTTGAATTGGAACTTTAGCTGCCGGCCTCGGCCTCTACCACAACCACAGCAACTCCAGATCCAAGCTGCGTCTGTGACCTACACCACAGCTCAGGGCAACACCGGATCGTTTACTCACTGAGTGAGGCCACGGATAGAACCTGCATCTTCATGCATACTCTTCAGGTTTGCTACTGCAGAGTCACAACGGGAACTGCATAACCATTTCTCTTTTAAAGTATTCTGCTTGTTACTTCCATAACAAATAATGTTTGTATACTTTTATTTTTTTATCATATGCAGACAGTTTTTATAGAGCTCTGTTTTGAAAGTGAAAGAATGGTCTTACTTAAAAGGCCAACCTCCAGGAGTTCCCGTCGTGGCTCAGTGGAAACGAATCAGACTAGGAACCATGAGTTTGTGGGTTTGATCCCTGGCCTTGCTCAGTGGGTTAAAGATCCGGCATTGCCGTGAGCTGTGGTGTAAGTCGCAGACGCGGCTTGGATCCCGCCTTGCTGTGGCTGTGGCGAAGGCCGGCAGCTACAGCTCCTTGTTAGACCCCTAGCCTGTGAACCTCCATATGCCTTGAGTGCGGCCCTAGAAAAGGCAAAAAGACACACACACACACACACACACAAAGGAAAGATGATCTTATGTTGCTAAACTTGTGTATTTGAAGATTCGTTTTCCAGGGCATCAAAATGAAATGGATTATCTTTTCTTAGAATTCATCAGCTGGTCAAAATCACTTCCCGCTTAGGTTGGCTTTATATTTAGACGCTAACTTTCTTATACAGCATTGGTTTTTGTTGCTCTGGAACTTCTAATTATCTCCCCCCCGACACCCAACAAGCATGTCTTCATGATTTCCCTAAGCGCAAGCATCTTTCTAACGGATGTCCAACTCCACTCTCTACTTAGTGGAGTCTTCTTTAAAAGACATCTCAGTCAGAGCCCTCTGACCTCCAGCTGGCATAGAAACTAGTTGATTTGGGGAGTTCCCTTTGTGGTGAAATGGAAAGGAACTCAGCCAGTATCCATGAGGATGTGGGTTTGATCCCTGGCCTCGCTCAGTGGGTTAAGGATCTGCCTTTGCTGTGACCTGTGGTGTAGGTCGCACACGTGGCTTGGCGTTGCTGTGGCTGTGGTGTAGGCCAGCAGCTATAGCTCCTATTAGACCCCTAGCCTGGGAATTTCCATATGCCATGGGTGCGGCCCTAAAAACAAACAAACAAACAAACAAACAAACAAACAGATTGCTTTCTAGACATGCCACACAAATGTCCATACGTCTCCCTTTCATGTATTGTTATGTGAATTCCATTGTATCTTAGATTCTGTTTTCCTCTTTCCTGAGTTTTTTTTTTTTAAGAATGAGAGGTCAGTTTTCTGAATCCTTAAATGTCTGAAAAACATTTATTTTATCCCATTTTATACCTAATTGGCTCTTCATAGATTTATATTTCTTACCATGGGGAAAGTTTTCCTGTATTACTTCTTTGTTTTATTCTCCTTGTTCTCTGTGTACCCTTTCTCTGGAGCTAGTGATAGACAAGTGGTGGAAATTCTGCATTTATTCTCTGCTTCTCTGAACTTTTTTACCTAAGACTTCTAATCCTTTTTTTTTTCATCCTTCTTTGATTCATTCTGAGTGTCCCTCAGCTTGATCTTTCAGATCATAAAGTCGGACTTCAGCTTCATGATTCTTTGCTGTCCATATGTGGTCTTTTCCAAGTAATTAAATTATTTGTTTTTCTTAACGGTATTTGTTTTTCTTTTTGGACTGCACCCATGGCATATGCAAGTTCCCAGGCTAGAGGCTGAATCAGAGCTGCAGCTGCCAGCTTACACCACAGCCACAGCCACAGTAGATCCTTAACCCACTGAGCGGGGCCAGGGATCAAACCCGCATCTTCGTGGATGCTAGTAGGGTTCATTACCACTGAGCCAGAAAGGGAACTCCAGATTTTTTAAACGTATGTGATTTCTTATTGATGTTTCTGAAACTATTAATTATACAATTTTAATGCTTTCTTTTGCTTCCTCAACTAAGTAATTTTTAGGGGTTAATTTTCTCTTTCATGAGATTGGGGATTTTCTTTTATGGCATAGGTTGGACTAGAGCTAGAAATCTAGATTCCACATAATTTTCCCTCAAACCTTTGTAGACATTGTTTATCTGTCTTCTGATATTCAGTGTGGTTAAGAAATCTGATGATATTAGGATTTTTTTTTTCTTATCTAGGGAACTAGTTTTACTTTTTTTTATTTCTTGGAGATTCTAGGTTGTTCTTTTCATTAATTGAAAGGTAAGTACACCTTCAGGAATCCCAGAAATATTTGAGAAATAACATTATCTAAAAGTAGGTAAAAACTTAAATAAACTGAAAAACTAATATACAAGGAAACAGGAAAGTAGGAAATATGGGAAATAAATTCTTTAAAATATAAACAGAATTCAGTGGCTCAGTGATAACAAACCTGACTTGTAGCTATGAGGATGTGGGTTCGATCCCTGGCCCTGCTCAGTGGGTTAAGGATATAGCATTGCTGTGGCTGTGGTATAGGTCAGCAGCTGCTGCTACAATTTGACTTCTAGCCTAGGAACTTCCATATGCTGTGGGTGTGGCCATAAAAATAAATAAAAAACCGAATTCATGTTTTAAGAGTTATTAGAGAAGAAATAATCTTCACAAAACATTGACAGGCTGATATGAAAAAGAATCATTAAAGATCTTGAAATGAGCACGGTGGCACTTTAAAAAACTAAAAGATTAAATCACTGAAAAGATTAAATCACTGAAAAGACATCACTGAAAATGAAATCTGTGACGGTCTGTGCCAGCATCCAGCATAAAATGACAACAAAAAGAAAGGAAAGTATGAAAGAAAAGTAAGAATTATGAAGCGTACATCTAGAAGCCCCTGCAAGGCTGTTTAACCAGTGTTTTCAAATTTGTGAGGCAAAGAAATTTTGAACCTAAGACTTCTACATTCAGCTAAATTAACATTCACATATGAAGTCCTCATCCTTCTGGAACAGGAATAAGTGATTCTCATCTATGACCCTGGGGTTTCTTGCTGGAAAAGAAACCAGCCAGGTTTGTTGGAAAGATATGTTTTTATACCTCTGGTACCCTTCTTCAGTGCATATTTTGGGTCTGCTTTACTCCCTCTATTTTTTTAATTAAAAAAGACCAATCCATAGTCTCTCATAGTGTAGAAACTGAACTCCTTAAAGAGTTTTTTTCTTTGTCTTTTTAGCGCCGAACCTGTGGCATATGGAGGTTCCCAGGCTAGGGGTTGAATCAGAGCTGTTGCTGCCGGCCTATGCCAGAGTCACAGCAATGCCAGATCTGAGCTGCGTCTGCAACCTACACTACAGCTCATGGCAAAGCTGTATCGTTAATCCACTGAGCGATCCCAGGGATCGAACCTGCAACCTCACAGTTCCTAGTCGGA
The DNA here is from genome assembly GCA_004024745.2 of Catagonus wagneri. Classification (NCBI taxonomy): domain Eukaryota; kingdom Metazoa; phylum Chordata; class Mammalia; order Artiodactyla; family Tayassuidae; genus Catagonus; species Catagonus wagneri. The sequence continues at coordinate 3,851,884 of PVHT021183586.1, forward strand.
TTCATTTCCGCTGTGCCACGACGGGAACTCCAAGTTTTCTTTTTTTTTTAGTTAACAATTCTGGTACTATTTTCTGTATATCCTAATAAGGAAATATGTTTTGAAAAATAAGCGACGAGTTTCTCACTGTCAGAAAAAGGACAAAATATAGGAAAAGAGAGGGCTAGAATAAACCCAGTGGTGGTAGATTGGAACTAGACATATCAGTGTGAATTCATGGTTTTAAATATAGGTCGAAAAACATATTTATGTGTGTCAAGTGTGTCTGTCTCTCAATCTATGTCTGAGATGGCCTAGAAGCAACGATGCCCCAGGAACAATAAGCACATCTAGCACCCATATCTTGGTGTCTAAATCCCATTCTCTAATGAAAAGAGGAAATGTCTGACTCCAAGACAAGGGCAGGGAGAGAACAATATGAGTTTGGAGTATCTTGTACCGGAAAGCAAGCAAGTACCCAAATGATGAGGACATGTGAAGAGGACTCAGGAGCTAGTTTTAAGTGTCTCCCACTGACCAAATCTGGGGCAGTTTGAACAACAAAATAAATGATAGTGATGATGGTAAATCATGATAATAATGATCTATGAAATAAAATAGGAATCCATGAGTCCATTTATATGACTTTATAGATAAATAAGTGGGGCGGGGGAAGCCTTTGCTTACAGTAGAATTCCACCTAGTAAATATAGATGCAATGAGGGAATTAGAAAATCATCACTTGACAGTGACCACGGCAGTAATTTTTTTCAGGCCAGAATCATCAGTGGATGTTAAAACTGGTAAGTAAATGCACAATGAGAAAGAGGATATTTACATAATCTCAGAGTCTCTCCCAAAAGGAAGTTTACGGTTTACAGAAGGAAAAATGGAAATTTTACAGTGGAGGAAGCTGCCTGACATCTCCTTAGCCCAGTGGTCATATGTCTTTCTGCACAGTAATGTAAGTCCCCAAGCACAGGGATTTACTTCTGTTTTAGTCACTTCTGTAACTCGAGTACCTAGAATAATGTCAGGCACATAGTAGATGCTCAACAAATAGTTTTCGACTGACTTGATGGTCAAAACTAGATATTCATATTTATGCCTTTATTTCTAAGCTCAACATCATTAACTCTATTATTTGTAAACTCTAGATCCTTACTTATATTTTATCTACTCAATTTGTCATGGGCTAAGAAAATTGAATGAACAGTTACTGCTGTTGTCTTTTTATCTGATTTGTCTATAGTTTCTACTATTTTTGCTGTAAGCACTCGGAGGGCATGTTATTTGGTTTATAAACATTTATGAGGGTTAGAGCTTTGTCATCAGCTACATAAACCTCTTCTCTTTGCTTAGTTTAACACTTTCTTCTTTTAGTTAAATCTTATAGTGTAGTTCACGCGTCCTCTTTTTGATCTGTGTTTTATTTTTGTAACACTGTAATTCATTGCCTATTCATTTATTTCATCCAATCAGTTTTCCTAAGACTCTGCCCCTTTTTTACTTTGTTATCCACAGCAGTCAAGAGAGACGTGACTATTTTGAGACAATTTCTGTTAGTTCTAACCGAACGATTTTCTCTTTCCTTCTCCATCTGTCAAGCTATCGTTTTCACCTTGAAATGTGAAATGTTCTTCAATTTCTCAGGTAGAGTCAGTTACTCGCTCCAATGTGTACATACAATACGTGGTGTTTCCGGAATAGTCTTTAGCATATTTATCAGGTGGTATTTTAAGGATTGCTTTAATAAAGAGGTTTTGTTCTCTGAGGTCTGCATTTCCTGAGGCCAAGGCTGGCATACTGGCTTCTCCTGGTGCATTACTCGAGTTTTCACCTTGAGATACAGTTAATGCAGCACTTGGTATTTCTTCCCATCAACTGAAAAAGAAGGCAGAAGGCACACTTCCCCAAGCATTCGTAAGCCGTGCAGCTCCTCCTGAAGATTTTGTAGGAAGCAACAGAGAGTTTTACATGACGGTCCACGTGGCCCATGATTTCCAAAAAAAACCTTTCTGCAAAGTGTCTTCTTAGCTGTTCCTTCTTGGCTGAGGCTTCAAGTGTCAGGCTTCAGTCCCTCCCACCCCAGCCTTTCCTAGAAATTGTCCTCTTTCCCTTTCTCGGATTGGACAAGTTAGATCACTCTCAGCTTTTATATCCAAACTTGCAAACCACTATCATGTATCAACACTGCCTTCATGGTGGCCAGAGACCAGTTTAGAAGGATAGGAATAGTTTGCTCTTAGCAAAAGAAAAAAAAAAAAAAAAGGAGTCCTTTAGTTACCACCTTCTTAGTGGGAGTCACATGGCTTTCTTTTGAGGGGGACAAGCCCTTTGGTAGCTTGTCACAGCATGCATGGTCTCCAGGAGAGGTCACGTTCCTTGTGGACCTTCAGCAACCCCCTCGAATGAACCCCAAAGAAACCCAAACTGCAAGATTAAGGGATTTTGCCTTAAACCATCTCCACATCAGTGGGAAAGGCAGGACTAGGGTATAGCACTTTGGAGTTCAACGTCAGTGCTATTTCTCCTCTTTTCAGTGGGCACACATTTCTCAGGCTACAACACTCCAGTGTGCAAACACATCACCTTTGATTTTGACACCCCAGTTTCGTTTCTATTTTGAGTCCTGCAGTGCTGAAAGTGGGAATATCATCTGAGCCAATTCGAGCTAACTTCCTTCGATTCCACTTTTTCTCAGTCAGTTCAGATTAGTCTCTGTCAGTTCTCTGTGTTCTCTCTCTCTCCTCTTAGGTCCGTGTTCTGGGTGGGAGCGGGGATGGGGAGCTCACCTATTCCACAGCGCTGGTGATCCAGATTCGCTCCCGGCTGACGCCGCTGGTATCCACTGGGACGGCTCTGCTGGTGGTCAGTTCCCAGCTTTACTTTCCCAGTCGGCCTTGGCTGAACTGCAAGAGCCCCTGGGGTCCAGCAACCATCCCTCAGCTACCTGCGGAGCCTTCCAGGTAGAGTAGAGGCTGAAGAGAGTGGGACACCTACGGTCTCCTGAACTCATTCAGGGCTAGAAGTCTCTGACCTCCTTGGTCCGGTTGATCAGCTGCCATTTCTGTTCTATTCTTATTGCATGAGGCTGGTGCTGGCGGTGATGGGATTGGGGCTGTGGTCACTGGGGGACATGCTGCCGTCCTAGGACTTCACCCAAGAAGCAAGGGCTTGGGTCTCTTCTACCTCCTCTTGGTTTCCCAGCTTGATCTGGAAGTTCTGTCTTCCCCACCCCACCCCCAGACTCAGCCAGGGCAGACGAGGATTAGCAGCTAACTCTTGCTTTCTCTCAAATTCTATCCCCTTCTCTCAGTCCAGATGAGCTGTCTCCTTCGAGAGCAGGAGAGCACGACCTGTCCCCCTCCAGCTTTGTGGCCTGTGACCTAAACCCGATGCCCGAGTTCTCCTGGGCCTTGGTGTCTGACTGATAGACCAAGCCCAGGTTTTGCAGAAACAGAAACCCTTTCTCTCAAGTGGTTTCCTCAATGAACACCATTAGCATCCATGAGGACGTGGGTTCGATTCCCCGCTCAGTGGGTTAAGGATCCAGTGTTGCCATGAGATGCAGTGTAGGTCGCAGACGCTGCTTGGATCCCGCATTGCTGTGCCTGGGGCTTAGGCTGGCACCTGCCACTCTGATTTGACCCCTAGCCTGAGAACTTCCATATACTGCACTTTGGCCATAAACTTAAAAAACAAACAAACAAAATCAAGTAGTTTCCTCTGCTCTGAGTTTCAAAAGCTGATTTTTAAACCCCAAAAAGGGAGCATTCACCCTTTTCTTTCTCTTTGCATCTGTACATCTCTGCCCCGAGGGCATGAGTATATGAATATTCGATACTTTCTAGAAGAGGAAGATGGGTAGGGGAGCAGGAGATGCCGAGAGAAGAAGCACAGATTAAAATTAGAAAGTGCTACCCACCAGGGACAGAGTGATTTGGTTACATGGCATTGGGTCCTGGCCTCCCTCCACCTCCACCCTCCTGCTGGAAACTACAAGCTCGCTGGCAAGAAAGACAGGGCATGTGGATAACTGGTTATACCTGCTTTCTCCTGGGACAACTTTGCTTTTTCAGGTGACAGTTGTGGGCGCTTATCCAAAGTTGACCAGCAGGGGGCAGCCTGTGCTCAACAATGACTGTCCCCTCCTGCAGGCTCCAGAATGCTCTAAGTGGTCAGGGATTATAATAAAATGCACGTAGAGTCCACTCCTATTAGGATCTAGGAGAGCAGCTCAGGATGGTTATGTGTTTTTGCTCTGTGTCTTTAAAATTATTTTTCGGAAAGGAACACATACGTTTGGTTAAAAAAAGAAATTAGAGCAGTGCCAGAGTTTATCAGAAGCTCCTAGTAGTGACCCACAAGGTCCTACACAGCCTGTCCCGTTTCATCTCTCTGCCTTCAAATCCTACACTCTCCCCTGGCTCCAGCCCACCCTGGGAAGTTCATCTTTGCCTTTTTATTCCCTCTGCCAGGAGGACTCTTCCCCCTAGATTGATTCCTTCCTGCCTGCCTTCCTTCCTTCCTTCCTTCCTTCCTTTCTTCCCTCCCTCCCTTCCTTCCTTCCTTCCCTCCTCTTTTGTATTTTTTTAGGGCATACCCGAGGGCATATGGAAGTTCCCAGGCTAGGGGCTGATTGGAGCTGCAGCTGCCAACCTACACCACAGCCAGGGCAAAGTCAGATCCAAGCTGTATCTGTGACCCACACCACAGCTCAGGGCCATGCCAGACCCTTAACCCACCGAGTGAGGCCAGGGATCAAACCTGCGTCCTCATGGATTTTAGTCAGGTTCTTAACCCACTGAGCCACGATGGGAACGCCATCCCCTGGGTTTCAGTGAGGCTTGTTAACTCAGTCTTCATGTCGCCTCCTTCTCACAGAGGTCTTGTTTACAAGCCCCATTTGTTACACTCTCCATCCCCACTGAAATGGTGCCTGGGACATGACTGTCTCCATTATTGTTTTTCTACAGAGCACATATCACTATTGTTCAATGCACAGTATCTAGTAATTTAAAACTTTTTCTCAGAGTTCCCATCGTGGCTCAGTGGTTGACGAATCCGACTAGGAACCATGAGGCTGCGGGTTTGATCCCTGGCCTCGCTCAGTGGCTTAAGGATCCGGCGTTGCCGTGAGCTGCGGTGTAGGTCACAGACGCAGCTCAGATCCCGCGTTGCTGTGGCTGTGGCAAAGGCCGGCGGCTACAGCTCCTGTTAGACCCCTAGTCTGGGAACCTCCATATGCCGTGGGTGCGGCCCTAGATAAGGCAAAAAGACAAAATAAATAAATAAATAAATAAATAACAGTTTTTCTGCCTCTTACTCCTAGAACACAAGCTTTATGAGGCAGGGACATTTTTCATCCCCCACTCCCCCTACATCCCCGCTGTTGCATCATCAGTGCCTAGAACAATCCTAGCATGTAAGAGTAGGGGCTTAATAGATCTTTGTTGAGCGTCTCCATTATTGTTTTTCTACAGAGCACATATCACTATTGTTCAATGCACAGTATCTAGTAATTTAAAAGTTTTTCTCGGAGTTCCCATCGTGGCTCAGTGGTTGACGAATCCGACTAGGAACCATGAGGATGCGGTTTCGATTCCTGGCCTCGCTCAGTGGGTTAAGGATCCGGTGCTGCCGTGAGCTGTGGTGTAGGCTGCAGACGTGGCTCGGATCCCGCGTTGCTGTGGCTGTAGCGAAGGCTGGCGGCTACAGCTCCTGTTAGACCCCTAGCTTGGGGACCTCCATATGCCGCGGGTGTGGCCCTAGATAAAAAAAGGCAAAAAGACAAAAAAAAAAGAATCCAACTAGTATCCATGAGGATGCTGTTTCGATCCCTGGCCTTGCTCGGTGGGTTAAGGATCCCGTTTTGTCAATGATCTGTAGTATGGGTCGCTGATGCGGCTCGGATTCTGCATTGCTGTGGCTGTGGTGCAGGCCGGCGGCTGCAGCTCTGATTCAGCCCCTAGCCTGGGAACCTCCACATGCTGCAGGTGCAGCCCTGAAAACAAAACAAAACAAAACAAAAAAAACCAAACCCTACCTCTTATGAGGAATTGATGAAATGAACTGGCATCTTATATTAGCTCTTCCTGGGATTGTGGGATTCTGTAGGTTGGCCCGGGCTCAGCTGGCGTGGCTGGTCTTGGCTGGGATCGCTCATGCATCCAGCCAGTCTAAACAGCTCCACTGAGGCGTCTCAATTTGCCTCCTTGCTGCCTTTCATCCTGTAGCGGGCTGACTGGGGCTCGTCTGCATAGTGATCTCAGGTTTCCAAGTACAGGGAAGAGCAAATTCCCCTGGAACCAGTGCTGTTTGTTAGAACCTTTACGTGGGTCACATTAGCTATCACCCCTTTGGCCGAAACAAGTCACACGCGACTTACCCGTATTCACAGTGGAGAGCGGCTGCAGGGTTACAGTGAAAAGGGGAAATGCACAGAGGGCTGAGAAGAAATTGGGGCCATTTTGCCACCTACCACAGTAAATAGGATGCAACTACCCTTTAAAAAGACAATAAAAATCCCACCAATAACATGTTAAGGTACCTCCATTCTGGACTGTTTATTACCAGAGTAAAAAAACAAAAAACAAAAAACATTTTCTCCCCACTAGTACAGTAAGTGAAGAGTAGTGTCTTATTGGCTCAGAGAATTTAAGATCTGTTGTTGGTAAGAGGCAGAGCCTGACCCCAAAATGTAGGCTCCCACCTGGTTTGCAGTACCTGCTCTCCGCGGACAGGGTGACAAGCGTGGCCGTGAGACTTGCTTTGGTCAGTGGGGTTCTTTGCAGATGTGGTGCAAGCAGAGGCTTGACGTGGGCGCAGGGCTTGCTCCCTTGTACTTTTCTGTGTGCCATGAGAACATGCTCAAGTCTAGAGTGCTGGGGGATGAGAGACACTGGGAGCAGGGCAGAGCCCAGGCAGCTGGCAAAGGCCAGTCCAGATCAGCTGACAGCCACCCGACACCTAAACACGGGAGTGGGCCAGGCAAGATCCAGCAAAGCCATCTGGCTGACCCTCAGCCGACTGCAGGTGTATGCAGTATTTGTCATCTCAGTGCTCTCCCCAGACAGCCGATCAGCACAGTGCAAAGAACTACGGGGCCCAAAACCCCAGGTTCCAGAGGAGCCCACGTAGAGCCCAGGGCCTGGGGAGCCCCTGGAGCTGTGCTTGAATCGGTAGGTGCGGGCCTTTTGCCGCGGTGTCCTCTACAAAACAGGTGACGCGTTCCTGGCCTCTTGTTGTTTCTCAGCTCTGGAGAGCTCTAGGTGGCACAGAGGCTGTGGGCCCGGGTCAGAAGAATCTTCATAATTGTCAATAAGCTGGCCAGAGCTGGACCCTGACATCTGACAGAAAGGGTCCTGAGTGGCCGTGCAGGAGGCCGGCTGCTGTCGCCCAGAGCCTGCCTGAGATGATGGACGGGAGGCCCGGCGGTCTGGGCAGGATGGAGGTGTTCGTGTTTCCAAAGGCAGGGCGTTTTCTCCCAGGGCACTTGGCTAGTGGAAACAGGGTCCAGGACAAATCACTTTATATTTTCTCTCTCTTTTTCTCCTCACGAAAAGTAACTCTTACTCCCAGGGCATGATGGACCAAGGAAACCGTATCGGAGTTACGTGTTTTCTTTGAAAACAATTTTTTCCCTTGAATTTTAATTTTATATACACTGACCTCTCTGCTTGCCCGATAAAAGCTGTGGACCCATTCCCCAGGAATAATACTCGGAAATAGGACATCGTACTTATAATGTCAGGAGATTTATAGTTTCTCTGACACTCACTCATGGAACTTAGATTTAGGGGAATTCTAGGAGAAGGGGAGAGACAGAAAGAAAGGAGGGAGAGGGAGAAGGAGAGAGAGAGAAAAAACTGAAAGGGAGAAGAGGAAAACAAAGGTAGGGATGGTTTCAGACAGAAACGGCAGAGTTTGAAAATAGAGACGTTGAAGGGTTTTAACCAAAAATTGCCCTGGTCCCAAGTAAGTGCCCTCGTCACTCTTCACGAGTTCCAGAACCTGTATTTCTAAAAAAATCCCTTCAGTCAATGATATTGTACTTTGTGTATCATTCTGCCAATCTGCCTTTTCAGTCAAGTCTGCATCTTGCAGATCCATCCAGGATGATGTACCTTGACCCAGTTTATTCATTTTAACTGCTAGGCAGTGTTCTGTAGAACGAACACACCATCTTTTATTTATCCATTGCCTGATAAAGAGACTTTTTTTTTTTTGTCTTTTCAAGGGCCACGCCTGCAGTGTATGGAGGTTCCCAGGCTGGGGGTCTAATCGGAGTTTTAGCTGCCAGCCTACACCACAGCCACAGCAAAGTGGGATCCGAGCCGCGTCTATGACCTATACCACAGTTCACGGCAACGCCGGATCCTTAACCCACTGAGCGAGGCCAGGGATCGAACCCGCAACCTCATGGTTCTTAGTCAGATTTGTTAACCACTGAGCCACAACGGGAACTCCGATAAAGAGACATTTAAACAGCGTACTTTTCCTCCTGTTACCAATAGGAAATACCTTTGTACATGTCTCCTTGTACACAAGTGAGAGAAGCTTCTCTGTGGACTCTAGTTAGAAACAGAGCTGTTGGGGTTCCAGGCTTTTAAGTTTTGTAGCTCTTGCTCTCTGGATTCATGGCGCCAATTTACAGCTTCCACCTACACTGTCTGACAGTTGTGCCTTTCTCCCCCCATATCTTTCCCAGTGCTTGTTATTTGCTGACTTTGACATTTTAATTTTTAGATCATTTGTGTAGGTTTTGGCTGTGCCTGCTGCCTGTGGAAGTTCCCGGGCCAGGAACTGAACCCGTGCCACAGCAGTGACCCGGCCCCCACAATCCTGGATCGTTAACCCATTGAACCACAAGGGAATTCCTGACTTTTAAAATTGTGTAGAATTATATATATATATATATATATGTTTTAAAATTGTGTAGAATTACATATATATATGTATGTGTGTGTGTGTGTGTGTGTGTGTATATATATATATATATGTTTTAATTTCTATTTTACTTGTATCTTTTTCCTTGTTTCTGGCACTTATGTGCCTCTTCTGCAAATGACCCATTCATATTCTTTGCCTATTTTTCTCTCGGTATATCGCACGTGAAGCCTTTCTGGGTCTTGTGGGGTTCTTTTAGTTTGACTATAGCTCTCACTCCTCAACATCTGGTTTAAAAAAGAAAAAGGACTTGGCTTGGTGTAAGGAAGTCTGAACTTAGATTTAGGGTATTCGGTTGAGTTCTGGCTCTGATGCTAACTGCCTGTGTGAACTTGGGCAAGTCTTTAACCTATGTCTAGGTCTCTAGTCTTGCAGGACAGGATTAAATGTCTCTACCTCATAGCCAAGGTGAGGCTTAAACACCCGATATTTGTGAGTGATCAGTAGTCGAGATGAAGAACCGGATGACGGCGTCTCTATGGCCAGATGCCTTCAGACGTAGCTGTGAACCTGCCTAGGACGTGTGTATTCCATGGAGGAATTCAGGTGTCACTGCGACACAGCCTTCCCGTAGGACAGTGCTGCTGTTCTTCAGGTGGTCCTAGGAACCGACTCATGGCTCTGGAGGCCCATCGACAGAGCCCACCTTCTCTGCCACTTCCAGAGAAGTCTCCTGAGGCCACGACCAACCTCCACATCTCAGCAGTGGTTCGGGAATGCCAAGCCCATCTTTATAGCGCCCCCTAGTGCCCTCTCAGGAAACCACATCGTTCGGAGTTAGTAACAACAGCAAGAAAATCAATAGCCAAACTTTCCGAATGTTAACGGAATAAATATATGTAAAGAACTTAGAACTTTGCCTGGCTGGAGTTCTCTTCGTGGCTCAGTGGTTAACGAATCCAACTAAGAACCATGAGGTTGCGGGTTCGATCCCTGGCCTCACTCAGTGGGTTAAGGATCCGGCGTTGCCGTGAGCAGTGGTGTAGGTTGCAGACGCGGCTCGGATCCCGCGTTGCTGTGGCTGTGGCACAGGCTGGCGGCTACAGCTCCTGTTAGACCCCTAGCCTGGGAACCTCCATATGCTGCGGGTGCGGCTCTACATAAAGGAAAAAAAAAAAAAAAAAAAAAAAAAAAGAACTTTGCCTGGCAAATAGAAAGCACTATTTGTTAGCTTCAATAATAGTAATAATAATATTTATTATTATAATAATAGTAATAATAATAATATTTATGATGATGCACTAAGCATAATGGGCATCAACTGGTTTAATCCTTGTAACTGTAGGATTTTTGCTTACATCTCATAAGTGTAGATATTTATTATAATATGAATAACTTATTACATAATAATAATAAATTATTCTTTTTGCTTACATCTCATAAGGATAATAATAATAAATTATTATTATTTTTGCTTACATCCCATAAGTGTAAAAATAATAATTATTATTTTTGCTTACATCTCATAAGTGTAATATTTATTGTATATTAATAATATAATTGTATTATAAGTGTAATAATAATTATTATTATATAATAAATATTATTATTATAATTACTGCGATGATGATGTGCTAAGCTTTGAGCTAAGTATAAAGGGCATTAATTGGTTTAATCCTTATAACTGTAGGATTTTTGCTTACGTCTCATAAGTGTAAGAAGTGCTAGGGCTGGACCTCTCTTGCCAGCATTTCTCCAAGGGTCAGGTTTAGTGGAAATATCCTTCCTCTGTTGCACAGAGCTGTCATACCAGAAGGAGAATAGTTGTTCCCCTTCAATGATGATAATACCCCCATCTTTCCTTTTTTCATTAGTTATCAATTTATAAAGTGCTTTTGCATGTTATCATTCACCAAATTCTCATAACATCCCTGTGAGGTAGTATTTTATCTCCTTTTTGGAATAGTATCCACTCAGCTTCCTGAGCCGTTCATATCTCCTGGGCCACTTCCTATGTCACTGGCCTCTTATCAGTTTCCTTTTGCTGGTTCCCTCTCCATTCCCCAGTCTCTAAACATAAGTGTTCATTAGAAGGTCTGATGCCTGGGTTCCACCTGCAGTGCTTCTGAGTTAATTGATTTCATGGTAGGGTCTTGCAGCTGCACATTTAAAAAGCCCTTTAGGAGATTAAACCTTTGTCAGATGAGTTGTTTGCTTTCTTCAAAATATACAAACAACTTATACAACTCAACAACAAAAAAAACAAACAACCCAATTGAAAAACGGGCAGAAGACCTAAATAGACATTTCTCGAAAGAAGACAAACAGATGGCCAACAGGCACATGAAAAAATGCTCAGCATCACTATTAGAGAAATGCAAATCAAAACAACAGTGAGGTACCACCTCACACCAGTTAGGCCATTATTAACAAGTCAACAAATAACAAATGCTGGAGAAGATGTGGAAAAAAGGGTACCCTCCCACACTGTTGGTGGGAATGTAAATTGGTGCAACCACAATGGAAAACAGTATGGAAATACCTCAAAAAACTAACTATAGAACTATCATATTACCCAGCAATCCCACTCCTGGGCATATATCCAGACAAAACTTTCATTGAAAAAGATGCATGTACCTGTATGTTCATCGCAGCCATATTCACAATAGCCAAGACATGGAAACAATCCTAAATACCCATCAACAGATGACTGGATTAAGAAGATGTGGTACAAATATACAATGGAAAACTCCTCAGCCATAAAAAAGGACAAAATAATGGCCTTTGCAACAACATGAATGGAACTAGATACTCTCATACTGAGTGTAGTAAGTCAGAAAGAGAAAGACAGACACCGTATGATGTCACTTACATGTGGAGTCTAAAATGTGGCAAAAATCATCTATCTACAAAGCAACCGATCATGGACACGGAGAACAGACTTGTGTTTGCCAAGGGAGTAGGGGAGGGAGTGGGTTGAATTGGGAGTTGGGTTTAATAGATGGAAACTGTTGCATTTAGAGTGTATGGGCGATGGGATCCTGCTGTGTAGCCCAGGGAACTATACACAATCACTGGTGATGGATCAGGATGGAGGATATTGTGAGACAAAGAATGTGTGTATATGTATAATAGGGTCACTTTGCTGTACAGGAGAAACTGGTAGCACCTTGTAAATCAACTGTAATAAGAAATAAAAAGCCCTTTAGGCAATTTATCAAGCAGCCAGGGAAGAATGACTGATCTATATGCTGAAGACGTCCCCTTTCAGCCTCTGCCCAAGACCTCTTTCTGGCTCCATGGAATCTACTTGGCATTTTCACTTGATTGTCCTAGGAATTTAGGTTTTAACATGGCCAGCCCTGCCAGATTGATTTCTTATCTCCTCTGCTTACTCATTTCTCCCATAATCTTCATCATTTTAGCAAATAGCATCATTTTTTTTCTAGCTGCTCAAGTCAAAGACCTGGCAGTTGTCTTCAATCCCATTCCTTTTCCTTATCCTCTTTCCCCCCACCCCAATCCATCAGTAGGTGCCAGGGACCCTACCTCCAAAATCCACCCATACCTCCCTGTTTTCTTGCCACTGTCTGAGCTAAAGTCATCATCATTATCTTTTTCCTGGATCATTTCCTGCAGTGATTCACCCCAACCCCCTTCTTCCGCCTTCTTCCTTGCTCTTCTCCAGAGCACTGTCTACAGAGTGGCCAGAGAGAGCATTCAATCTGAAATGAAATCAGATCATTTCATTCCCCCCTCAATGGTTTCCCAAGGATAACATGCATTATTCTGCCTTTTCAGGGTCCTGCATCTCTCTCCAGACTCTCTTTGGTCCATTCTCCCATCTCACTCATTTTGCTTCAGCTGCGCTGGACTTCTTCTCATTCTCGGAACACTTTCAAACCCACCTCCCCACATCAGAGCCCTTTGCTATTTCTTTTATGTTGATCATTTTTGCTTCGGTCTCCTTACTCTTCATGTCTCAGCACGTCAAATAGCCTTGCTGATTATCCTTATTTAAAGTCAGTCTCCCATATTCTTTATTATAGAACCATTGTTTCTTTATTTTATTTATTATTTCCTTGCCTGAAGACTTTTTTCCCCTCCTTCAACTGAATAGATTACAAAGTCTATGAGGGCAGAGACCACGGTTCTGTTACCAGATGTAGCAAAACAGACAACACAAAAGACTAAATAGGAATGATATTAAACTTATATATCAATTTGGGGAGAGTTCACATCTTTAGTACATTAAGTCTTCTAATTCATGAACATGGTACGTCTGTTTATTTAGATGTGTGGTCTCATAAGTTTTGGCACATAATTCTTGTGTGTATTTTGTCAGACTTCCACCTAACCATTTCATCTTTTTGAGCAATTGGAAATGGCATTTTTAATTTTTGTTGCCATGTGTTTAGTGTTAGTATGTAGAAATGCACTCGATTTTGTATGTTTATCTTATATCCCAGCCCTTTGCTGAACTCATTTATTCTGGTTGTATTCTGTAGATTCCTTGGAATTTCTGTGTAGAATAGCATGTCATCTGCAAATATGGTGCACTTTATTTCTGCCTTTTTTTTTTAAATCAGTATGCTTTTTCTTTTCTTTTCCTTTCTCACCTTATTGTACTTCCAGAACTATGTTTAAGTGCAGTGATGAGGATGGATGTCCTTGCCTGGTTCTCAACTAGTTCACCCTCCCCTCCCCCATTTTTTTATTAGAGTATAGTTGATTACAGTGTTGTGTCAATGTCTTCTGTACAGAATAGTGACCCGGTCATACATGTATACACATTCTTTTTCTCATACCATCTTCTGTCATGTCCTACCCCAAGAGATCGGACGCAGTAGTTCACCTTTTTTTTTTTCGTCTTTTTGCCTTTATCTAGAGCTGCACCCACGGCATATGGACTAGGGCTCTAACAGGAGCTGTAGCCGCCGGCCTTCGCCACAGCCACAGCAACGCGGGATCCAAGCTGCGTCTGCAACCTACACCACAGCTCACGGCAACGCCGGATCCTTAACCCACTGAGCGAGGTCAGGAATCGAACCCGCAACCTCATGGTTCTTAGTTGGATTCGTTAACCGCTGAGCCACGAAGGGAACTCCAGTAGTTCACCTTTTAAAACACAAATTTGCTTGATGCCATGGTGAGAGAGAACTTGGGTGTTAATCTAACCCATAGTCAGACAGATCCTGCATACTACCTACGGGATATTAGAAAATGGCCTGTCTCTCCCCATGTTTTCTCAGCTCTGGAACTTGAGATGATATCTACACCATGGCTTTGTTAGAAAGCAGGCAAAAGGCAGAGATTACAGACTAGCTTCCCTAGGCTCAGATTCCAGCACAAACACTCTCAACTCTGTGACCTCAGATGAGGTTTCCTCTGTGCCTCAGTTTCCTCTTCTGTTAAATGGGCAGACCTATGATTAACCCCTCTGTAAAGTTGTGACAGAGGCTGAATGAGTTGATAAATGTAAAGCACTTAGTATCTGGCAGTGAGCACTAGAGAAGCGTCTGTTGTTTTTGTACGTTTAGGTGAAACGACGTGTACATAATACTTAGCAGAAGGCAGATGTTTGGTAAAACTGGTCCTGACTCTAAGTCCCATGCCAACTAAAAATAACTAGATTGTGTGGAGAGGTTGTAGTGAAAAACAGCAATCTCCTGCTCCACCCTCCTTTCCTGTTCTCTGGACGCAGCCATTTTTCACTCTTTTGGGTTGTTTTCCAAATGATAGGCTCCTTTTTGCACTTCTTGATGTATCAACTTTATATATTATCTGTTTACATCCTGAAATTATGGTTGAGTATTTAGCTCGACTGTACTCCCATCCTTCGAATATCATGATTTTTTTTTATGTAGTTGAACCTTTATGTAGTTGAAGGCAGCAGTTAGGGGTGCCGACCCCCACAGAGTCAAGAATCCACGTATCACTTTACTGTTGTCCTTGTGTATCCATGGCTCAACCAAGTGCGGATCGTGTAGTAGGATGTATTTATTGAAAACAGTCGGCGTATAAGTGGACCCATGAAGTTCAAAACTGTGCTGTTCAAGGGTGAACTGTAATCGTATCAGTGTTGGTGAACAATGGCGGATATCGTTCACCGAAAAGCCAAAACGTATGCAATGATTATATTTCTTTTCTTGAAAAATTTCCTTACTCCCTTCTTTTTTTTTTTGGCGTTTCCTGGGGACTCAGCGGGTTTTTTCTTTTTATTTGTACTGCTTGCCTTTCTCATATACATATTATTTTCAAGTGCTTAATCCTATCAGCTGCTCGATCACATTCACTAATTTTTCCTGGAGACTTCCAAGTCTTCTGTTGTTCTCTGTTACACAGCTGTCATGGCAGTAACAAAGAAATTAGTCTTTTTCCCTTTTCCCTTTCAGCCTAATACCACCCCCACCCCCTCACTGGCAATCACTGCTTTCCTGTGTTTCTCCTTCTCCCTTTTCTTCTCTGTCCATGGTTTGGTCAGCTCCCTTCTTTTTCCCAGCCATGTTCTTTCTTGGTCTGTCCATTTGGCCTTCTCAACCGTCCACTCATAGTAGTATGATTATTCCTCTGTCAGCCAGCTCTTAAAAGCCTCT
This sequence comes from Catagonus wagneri, assembly GCA_004024745.2. Lineage (NCBI taxonomy): Eukaryota > Metazoa > Chordata > Mammalia > Artiodactyla > Tayassuidae > Catagonus > Catagonus wagneri. The sequence goes on from PVHT021183586.1 coordinate 3,867,351, forward strand.
TTATAAATTAGCATTTTTAAGTGGGCTCATTTATATCGGGCACCCCAAAGATAACTTGATCCACAGCTAAAAGGGCAATTGTTCTAATGCTTATGTGATTGAGGCAAAACCCTTGCAGGGAATAGCAAGCTACGGGCAGCTGATTATAATGAAAGGCTTAAGTAAGGCATAAATGCTTCAGGCGTGACAGGAACACAGACGGAAAGAACTGATGACCTGTTTCAGCAGAAAAATAGCCATCAAAAGAGAAACCTTTTCTCAAGGAATGCCCAGCCAAGGTGTGGGCCTTAGAAAAGCTGGACCCATACTTTAGGAGACAGCAACCCACTTTGTTGACAGATCATAAGTCAAGAAACCCGTCTAATAAAGAATTCATTGAACAGCACTATTTTAACACCAGGCTACAGAGTTGGCCCAGTAGAGTGTGACTTAAGAAGACTTTTGAGGAGTTCCCGTCGTGGCTCAGTGGTTAACGAATCCGACTAGGAACCGTGAGGTTGCGGGTTCGATCCCTGGCCTCGCTCAGTGGGTTAAGGATCCGGCGTTGCCGTGAGCTATAGTGTAGGTATCAGACGTGGCTCGGATCCCGCGTTGCTGTGGCTGTGGCAAAGGCCAGCAGGTACAGTTCCTGTTAGACCCCTAGCCTGGGAACCTCCATATGCCGTGGGTGCGGCCCTAAATAAGGCAAAAAGACAAAAAAAAAAGGAAGATTTTTGAACATATTATTGGTTGATATCAGATGTTGAACTGAAAAGTCTTCATCTTAAGATTTGCAGAGCAGTGTCCAAGCATCACGACCTTGGGACTACTCCATGGGGCCATGTAATATCTAAATGAATCCATTTGGACCACTAGGCACCTACTCGGCTTTCACTGTGCATTCTCTCCTGGTTAATTCCTGTTGTCTTTGTGTGTGAATTACCCCGAGGGACTCACTCTCCCACTCTCTCCACCTGACTGTGGCACTGCTGTTAAAACCACTAGATTGAGCCTGGAACCCATGTTATTTTCTGCAGTGGTTTCCTGTCCACCTTCCCTTGGTATCCTGATCATTAGATACGACTTTACCTCTCTCATCTTAGACCCATCCTATAATCTGTGCAGGCTGCTTCACTAACCCAACTACCGACGCTGGCCCCTTGGCTGGTATACCTCACAACTTCTTTGCCCCAACCCATCCCCTTTTCTCCCTGCCACATAAAACAGGGGACCTGATAGTTCCTATCATTCTTTCTCCCCTGAAGGTGGCATAGCAATTTCTCTCTTTTTTTAAAGATGCATGACCCGAGGTTGGGTCACACCCATTATGGAACTCTAGTTAGCGGCGGGGGAAGTGTGGGGGGGGTCTCTGCATAGCAGCACAAATACAAGCTTCGGAAGTGTGCTCTGTGTCCATACTCATTTCATTCTCAAGAATTGCTGAAACTTAATTTCCCTTCTTTTTTTTTTTTTTTCTTTTTAGGGCCGCACCTGTGGCCTGTGGAAGTTCCCAGGCTAGGGGCTGAATTAGAGCTGCATCTCCACAGCCTGTGCCACAGCCACAGCAATGCAGGATCCGAGCTGCATCTGCAGCCTACACTGCAGCTTGCAGCAATGCTGGGTCCTTAGCCCAATGTGCGAGGTCAGGGATTGAGCCTGCATCCTCATAGAGACAATGTTGGGTCCTTAAGCCGATGAGCTATAATGGGAACTCCTTAATTTCCTTTTTTATCCTTCTCAATCATTCTACCAAATAGTAGCAGAGATCAAAGTGATACTGGGGAAAACTGGGTGTCAAAGTTGGCTTGTTGGCTACTGGAGCAGAAGAGGGAAGGTGGAATAGAGAGATCTGAGCCAAGTGCTTTCAGAGGTGGGAGATGAGTCCTCAGTCAACATTAATCCTCTTGATGTAACATTTCTTACAGGAAATCTTTTTTGACTCCTTGAGCTACAAGGACCATCATCACCCTTGGATCAACCTTCAAAGAGGCCTTTTAGGGAAGAAAAGCCCCTGAGGAAGGTTCCTCCCAGGCTGGTTCCCCTGAGACGTCTGTTATTCTTTCTACCCAACATCTATTCCTCCTTCTGGAATATTTTCCTTGGGGAATCACTTACTTCTCCTACTTCACTTTTCGTTTTTTTCTTTTCTGGCCATACCCATGGCATGTGGAAGTTCCCAGGCCAGGGACAGAACCTGCACCACAGCAGTGGCCTGAGCCACAGCATTGACAACACCAGATCCTTAACCCACTGCGCCACCAAGGAACTCCTCCTGATTCTCATTTGATGGGCATTTTAAGTCGCATGTGACAAGGTGTGGCTAATAGGGATTTTCTTCCCTCTGGCTGTAGTGTTAGGTTAGAGATGGCACATGGCCCAAGACTGTAGTGTTAGGTTAGAGATGGCACATGGCCCAAGCTCGTCCCATCAGTTGTGATCACTCCTTTTGTTGGAGTTATTGGAAAAGAGACATCGTCTTTCTGTTAAGATTGTTGGGAAAATAAAACATAAACCTGAAACTGATGGCAGTCATCTTGTTTCTACAAAGGGTCAACCTGCTTGATAAGCAGCCAACACTCAAGACACCAGAGTCAAGAGAAGGTAGAAAACTACACCTACCAGTAACCATCATGTGGGCCCTTGGATCCACTTGTGCTTGAAGCTGTAGTAGTTACCCGTTGACTTTACAGGTATGTAAGCCAATAGCACTTTCTCCTTTCCCTCCCTTCTTTCTTCCCACCTTTCCTTCCTCCCTCTCATTTTCAGCTGGGGCCCCTGCAACTGCAATTTATGTGATTAGATTCTTGGACTAACTCAGATCTTCACTGGATATCAAATTTCTGTGTCTAATCGTGGGCATCTTCATTGGCAGGTAAAATTCAATACATGCAACGTCAAACTCACTCTTTCCTCAAAGGCCACCCCGTATTCCCTAACAGAAACCAAGGAGTCAGAGCTCCCATTGTAGCTCGACAGTAACAAACCCAACTAGCGTCTGTGAGGATGTGGGTTGATCCCTGGCCACGCTCAGTGGGTTAAGGATCCTGCGTTGTCGTGTGGATGTAGGTTGCAGATGTTACTCGATCCAGCATTGCTGTGGCTGTGGTGTAGGCTAGCAGCTACAGCTCCAGTTCGACCCTTAGCCTGGGAACTTCCATATGCCATGGGTGCGGCCCTAAAAAGCAAAACAAAACTCCCCCCCCCAAAAAAAAACAAAACTGCAGATCAGGGCTTTGTGGCAGGCAGACCTGGGGACAGTTCTGGTCTTCTCTGTTGTCACCCGTGGGACCTGGGAAAGTTACTAAGATACTCAGGACTCAGCTTCCTCATCTGTAAAATAGGACCATGATCGTTTGTAAAGATTAAATTTGATAAGGCTTATAAAGATCCGCCACTCCCCCGATCCAGTCCCTTCACGTTATTGGATCCACATCTTCTGTCTTGCAGCAAGACCGGCCAGCAGATCTGTGCTGTCAGCACGCCTGGCTCCGTCTTTTGACATGGATGGGCCCTGGATGAAATACTCTGGGCACTTTTAAAGACCTTTAGTTTTAGAGCTCAAGGTCTCAAATAAATAACCAAGTCAGTGGAGGAGCTAGACATCCACGTTTCCTAAGCAGAAGAAACTCATTTTAATGGAAGGAAACCAGTATGTATCGAGGTCCCACTCAGCAAGTACGTCACAAAAATAGCCAAGAGGTGGCCCTGGGATGCTGTAGAAGAGGAAACAGAGGCAGAAGGGGGTTGTATAATGAGCTCAAAGTCACACGGCTGGAGTTCCCGTCGTGGCTCAGTGGTTAAGGAATCCGACTAAGAACCATGAGGTTGCGGGTTCGATTCCTGGCCTTGCTCAGTGGGTTAAGGATCCGGCGTTGCCGTGAGCTATGGTGTAGGTTGCAGACGCGGCTCGGATCCCATGTTGCTGTGGCTGTGGTGTAGGCTGGCGGCTACAGCTCCTGTTAGACCCCTAGCCTGGGAACCTCCATATGCCACGGATGCGGCCCTAAAAAATGACAAAAAGACAAAAAAAAAAAGTCACATGGCTGGATTGAGGCCGATCTGAGACCGGGATCCAGGCACTTGTCTGACCCCAGGACGTACCTCTGTTTTGTACTTACCAAATGGCAGAGGATTTTGGGGGCAGCGTGTGTGTGCGTGTGCGCGCCTGTGTATGTGTGTGTGTGCTGGGCTTATAGCCTGCTGGACCAATGAGGGAGGATTTCCCCGGGACTTAATACCGTGTCAGAGAATACTTTGCTTCTGTGTCTTATGGTGGCAAGTGACAAAAACCTGTTTTCAACTGGCTTCAGTTAAAAAGCTTTACTAGAAAGGATGCTGGGATTTTTCATACAAGAACGATTAGAACTTGGGGAAGCTGGAAGCCACATCCGTCAAGCCATGGGGAACCCAGGAAGCCATTTCTTTGCTCTTGGGTCACATATTTCCGCCTCTGTTTTTTTGGTCATCGTATGTGCTTCATATGTTTTCACGAGACTGGCCCTGTCTGTGCTTAGAGCCCTTCATGGACCTGAGACGCCCCAGTTACACGTGCAGCATTCAAACATCTTCCCACACACCCTAGAACCTATTCCTTGCATCCCAAGTTCAGATTCCCTAGAGAGAGAGCGCGAGAGGGCAATTCATCTCAGTGTCCGTGCAGACCCTGTCAGCTATGCTGGGAAGCAGGGCGTGAAGGAAAGCCACTCTGACTGAAGTCCAGAAGGGTGAAGGCAGTCCTCAGAAAAGGGGGTGGGTCCAGGGGCTCACAGAGGTCCCCTTAGATCTCTGTTGCAGACTCTAGCCAGTCAATTACACAGAAAAAAAGCTCTGAAGTAAGGTAAACTGCAATTCACTGATTATGAATCTAAACACTTATATATGTCAAAAAAAATACTGTCTGTGTTCACGTATGTGTAAAATCTAAGGAATAAAACACACAAACAAAGGTGACAAAACGGAAATGGACTCACAGATAACAGAGAGCAGATGAGTGGTTGCAAGAAGGGAGACTGTGGGGGGCGGGGCAAAACGGGTGAGGGGATTAGGAGGTACCACTACTAGGTGTAACAGACAAGTTACAAGCAGGTACTGTACGGCACAGGGAATATAGCCAATGTATAACCTATAAAAATACCAAGTTACTGTGGTGTACGCTTGAAACTGAAAACAATATCCCATGTCAGCTATACTTTTAATAAAATCGATAAATGAAAATATCAAAGAATTAGTGCAAAATTTTAAGAAATATGAACTCCTAGCCAGCACTTAGCATTTTTCTTTATGCCTTTAGACTGCTCATGATCCGATTTAATTAATTAATTTTATTTTTAATTAAAAAAATTTTTTTTGTCTTTTCGCCTTTTCTAGGGCCGCACGCCAGGCATATGGAGGTTCCCAGGCTAGGGGTTTAATCGGAGCTGTAGCCACCGGTCTATGCCAGAGCCAGATCCGAGCGGCAACGCCAGATCCTTAACCCACTGAGCAAGGCCAGGGATTGAACCCACAACCTCATGGTTCCTAGTCGGATTCGTTAACCACTGAGCCACGACGGAACTCCTCCAATTTAATTTAATCCTAATCGTACTCCTAGGACTCAGGAGGAGGATACATTTCAAAACCTAAATTCATACCCAAATGGGACTCAGCTTCTGCGGTTTGAGCCTCAGAGCTTCTCGAAAGTCAACGGTCCTTACAGGAGTCTGTCTTCAGATTTCACAAGAAGCCTCTAACGACCTGTTTTCATTTATTGGTGAGAAGAGATTATTTTGCACCCTAATTTCCTAATCAGTACCACTGCCCACAGCATCCTGCTCGTTTTGCTTTCTCTGAGCCTTCTTCCCAGGGAGGAGAACATCCAACTCCTTGCTAATCAAAATTTCTTTTTGAGCAGCTTGGCATAAGCTGGAAAAGGATAAGAGGCACCTTGCTCTAAGCTTTTCTTCTCTTCCTTCCCCTCTCTGCCCACCCCCTTCTGTGACCTACTCCGCTGTGGCAACACCAGATCCTTTAACCCACTATGCCAGGTTGGGGATTGAACCCATGCCCCTGCAACAACTGGGACCCTGAGCTGCTGCCGTCGGAGCCACAGTGGGAACTCCTGTAAGCTTTCTTCTTAATTTAACTCAACTCCATCCTAAGTATTTTTCAAGCACCTATAGGTGCTAGGCATCACAGATTAATCAGACTCTAGCTGCAGCTGCTTTATTACCTTGCTGCTCTGATAACAGATATTCCTAAAGGATACATTCACATTTTCTCATGCTTGCTAAAGTATACACCAAACATATTTAGCAGACTATGCAATGATTTCTCCAAATATGGATCTGGAAAGTTCAGAATGAGAAGAATCTATGAGAATCTATGCAGGTCGCTTGGCTTTTTTTTTTTTTTTTTCTTAAAGTGTCTGCCCAAACTTGTTCGGTCTACATTTTTTTCAGCACTTCTGGACTGACTACATGGTTATACATCAGGTAAAGAGGCAGAAAGTATGTTATTCGCTCTCACAACTAATTTGTAATCCAACTGTAGCTTAAGTTAACTGTATACCTACTATAACTTCCTGTCTAGATATTAAAAGTTAGTAACTTTTTAATAACTTAGATATTAACAGTTAGTAACTGATTGAGCTGGCTGAGATGGTGGAGGGACAGGACTGCGGAGGTCTGAGATGTGTCAGCTTCCTGTTTGTATATCTGATCCCGAGGCAATCAGAGCCTTCACCTGCCTGGGGAGTTCAATCCATGTTTGCTCACGGGTTTATTTCAGCCGAGAAATTCCCACCATGAACTTTCTTACTCTCTTTGCTGAAAGGGGAAGGATGCTGCAAAAGCTGGCTTTGCCAAATTCCCTGGAAACGTCTTTTTACTGTGCTTCATGAAGAGATGTCTGTGATTGAATAATGATGCTTGAGTTCTAGACTGCAGCCTGGAGGGAATGCTTCTCTCGTTTGCCACCTGAAAAGCTGCAATTACTAAAACTGCTTATAAAGCCTCTCCTTTAGGAGCTTATGTTAGGAACCTCTTCAGGAAAATTTATTCATGCATTCATGCATCATGCATCCATTTGTGCCTCTCTTCTCATGGCCATTTGAGCAAGCCTGTTCTGCCCATGCACATGAACCTATCCGCCAAAAAAAAAAAAAAAACAAAACAAAAAAAACGCCTCACAAGTTTTGATGTCTAAGATCAACTAATCACCTGGGATAGACTCAGAGGTATTCTGGGAAAGGTGAGACAGACCACTTTCTAAAAAAAGAAATAAAGCTCTGGAGTTCCCGTTGTGGTGCAGCAGAGACGAATCCAACTAGTAACCATGAGGTTGCAGGTTTGATCCCTGGCCTTGCTCAGTGGGTTAAGGATTTGTCTTTGCCGTGAGCTGTGGTGTAGTTCGCAGACTCGGCTCGGATGCTGCGTTGCTGTGGCTGTGGCATAGATTTGACCCCTAGCCTAGGAACCTCCATATGCTGTGGGTGTGGCACTAAAAAGCAAAAATAAAATAAAGCTCAGATTTGCAGGGTCTGCCGATTTCCCTGGTGTAAATATTGCTGTGGCTGATTTCAAGCGCAGTGTGATGTCACTGGAAGTGGATTAAGGGAGAAGCGTTTACAGCAGCCCTCATGACTCCACTCGTTTGAGTCACGTGCATCATAGGAGCTAGCTGAAGATGCTCTACAGCCAAATCTGTTGATTTCTTCCTTTCTTTCTGTTTTTTACTGATTTCTTTACCTCAGCATTTTCTTTCCTCTCTCTTTCTTGTCCTTGGCTTGAACCCTTAACCTGTTCTGCAACTCTAACCTTATTTCTTATCTCTGGTCCTTTGGATATTTTGTATGTGATGTTCTCTTCCCAACTCTTGGGTCCCTACTCTCTTCTTCTGGACCGTCGCTTTGGCCACCTGGCATCTAAATGATTTGGTCAAGGTCACACAGCTAATAAGTGGCAAAGCGGGACCTGAACCCCACTGTTTTAATTCAAAGCCTCTGATTTTAAGCAGAATGTTAAAATTTGGGGGTGGGTACAAATGTCTCAAGTAAGGGAAGAAAATAGGGGCCCAGAACGGGATTCAGGAGAGCTTTGATAAAGAAGTGGTATTTCAGACTATCGCAATGGAGGTAGGGAAACAAAAAGCTTGCATTGAGGCACAGAGGAAAGCAATTGCAGGTGGGACTGTGAGTTTGAAGTGTACGACTTAAGATGTGGTGAGCAAGTCAGCTTGATCAAAATCATTTGGTGGAGGTTGTTGAAAATGCTGGTGGCTGGACCCCCTCCAGGTCTGCCCCCTGCTCCCTGAGTCTGATCCTCTGGGGCTTGGGGTCTCTGGATCTATTTTTAATAAGCATCCCTGGATTTTCTGATGTACCCTATAGTTTGAGGACCAAATGGAGCCATTTGGTGGAACCAGCAGGGATGTAGGGATAATTGTTCAACAGTTTTGGTTTTGTTTTCCAGTCTGTCTCTTCAGATCTGTCCTGGAGCCCAGAGAGAGATCCCAGGAAAGACTCGTGATTTTCCCAGTCACTAATAGTCACTCAGTTCTCCTGTCACCTTAAGCCATGGAAAAGTCTTATTTTAGAACATACATATCTCACATTGATAGGGGTGGAGTCGGATACACAGGTAGTTGTATGGTCCAGTAAGTGACCACAGATAGAGAAGGAAACCTAGGGAACTTTGGGACATCAATGTTAAGTTAATTGCTCAAGAGGACCATCAGAGCTAGGCTGGCTTGACTAGTGGAGGCAAAAGAGAAACACCTCTGGTCACTGGGTGGGGGATGGGGTGAAGCCTGCATTCAGGTTCAGACCAAGGGCAGGAGTTTAAGGCCGGCCCTTCTGCTGATTTGAATAAGCACCATGCCAGTCCTAGTTTGACCTTTAGAGTCAAATACTCTCTTACTGGATATGAGGGAGGAGCTACTACTTGAAGAAAGAGGAAGAGGCAGTCTTTTCCCACCCCTATTCCCCTTGGGTTAAAACTATAGCCCAGCTAATCCTCAAGGCAAAGCCTCCTTGCCTGCCTGCTTGCATCTCCCACGAGTATATTCTCTTAATATATCTATTTCTTGCCTATCACTTTGTCTCTCGCTTCATTCCTTCTGTGCCGAGACTCAAAGAACCTGTACCTCAGTAAGTCCAGACATCAGGTGAGTGATCCCGATTTAAAAACCATGGGTTCGAGTCCCAATCTGGGTTCTGACTAGGTTCAAGTCATAAGTGCTTATTCGTTTCAATATGGTATTTCAGCTTCCATTAAAATATTTTATTTTTGTTTTTTAACTTTAATTTTATTATTTATTTAATCAATGAATAGCTGACTTTTATTATTTATTTAACTTTCATTTTTAAATTCCATTTAAAGATTCTCAGAAGTAAAATGATACCCTCTGTCTTCCTGTTCCTAGGGCATGCTTTGGGTCCACGTGACAAGTTACCTCCAAATTTTCCAGAGCTACAATAGAAGGATGCAGACACTGTCAAGGTAGAAAAAGTTTCACTTTTACTTTAGCACAACATTCCAGAGAATAAACTCTTTTGATTTTCCAGGTCCCCAAATTAGTCTTCATATGTGTTTGTCCTGCTATTCAGATTTTTAACTTAGTGTCCATGATTTAAATGTCAAGAACTCTGCTTATTTTTACTGTTGGCAGTCTAATTTTGATTTAAGAATATGATATCTACTCAATAATCTCTCAGTGTGTTAATTATACTTATTTTAGAGTTTTCTTCTGTTTTTTTTTTTTTTTTTTTTTGCCTCTTTAGGGCCACACCTGCAGCATATGGAAGTTGTCCGGCTAGGGGTCAAAGTGGTGCTGCAGCTGCCAGCCTACACCACAGGCACAGCAACACCAGATCTGAACCACAACCTGCACCACAGCTCATGGCAATGCCGGATCCTTAACCCACCGAGCGAAGCCAGGGATTGAACTTGCATCCTCATGGATACTAGTTGGGCTCATTACCATTGAGCCAGGATGAGAACTCCTCTTCTGATTCTTGTATTAACTCCACTTCATTTGGGCTTAGGTCCTCTGCTTATTCAGCCTCTTAACTCTATTTCATGGTGTTTGCCTAAACTCTTTGGTTATCTACATTGATTAGTGTGGTTCCTTTAGCATGACTGAAAACCACTGTGGCTTAGGCAGTGAATGTGGATTGTGATTACAAGGCATTTGATGCGGAGTGAGTTTTCCTTTGAGGAAGGCAGAGAGTGCTTATTTTCTGGGCACGTGGACTGCTTGTCTTTTGGGCCAGTTGGAAGGGACTTGGGGACACTGATCTGCTTCTCTCTCAAGCCCGCTCCTTCCTCAGGGAATTCTCCTGTGGCATAGATCCCCTACTTTGTTAAGAGGATTTTTCTTTCAGGAGGATAATCAGTCATGCAGGGGTGATTTAATGTTACGTTCTGTAATTTATCACCTTAACAGATCGAAGGAGAAAAATTACTTAATTTTGATAGATGCAAAAAAATGGATATTTAATAAATTTCAAAATCCAATGCTGATTTTTAAATATTTGGCTATGTAGCAGTAAGGGGATATGTACTTAACATGACAAAATAAGTGAAAATTAACACATGTTTATATCTATTGCTCCCCAAAAAAGCAAGTGTTTGCTTAATAGTAAAATGTTAAAAATTTTCTACTCAAGTGAGGAATAAAATGAGGCTTGTAATGCATATTGTGATATAAAATTTAAACATGACAGAACATGTAATGATAATTGAAAGCCTCTCCCTCCATGATTCCCCACACTTGAAATAACCAGTATTAACAGTTTGATGCCTTTTTTCCCCACTAATTTTACCTTCCTAAGCAAATACTATGATTTAGTACGTTGACTACATAGTACAATCTATTATTATTTTTGGGGATGCATCACAAAATGGAATCAAAGAACTAGCCAATATATTTAGATAAGAGTATAAAGTAGCACGGCAGTTTTAACGGAGGACACAAAGTTGTTATTTACAGATGTTCCAATGGGCCATTGGTGTGTAACAAGCTACCCCGAGACTCAGAGACCTAAGACAACAACCATTTATTTGCTCATGAGTCCGCCAGTTGGGGTGGTCCCTCCGTTTCTCTTCTTTCTCTCTCTCTCTCCCCCTCTCCCTCCTTCTCTCCCTCTCTCCCTCCATGACCTCTCCATATGGTCTTTCCAGCAGGGGAACCAGACCTCTTACAAAGCGGATCTGGGCTCCCTAAAGCACAAAAGTGGAACCTTCTAGGCTTCCTTAAAGCTTAGGCACAGTGTCACTTCCTCTGTCATCTGTCAATGAAAAGCAGGTCGCAGGCCCTTCCCAGAATCAAGGGCAAGAAGCTGCACAAGGGTGTGAATTCTGGGAGGTGTGGTTTACTGGAACCATGATTTAAAAGACTACCACCACATGACATGATTTTAGTTGTAGACAACCCAAAAGATTCAACTGGAAAGTGATGAAGAACAATGTGGGGTGGGGGGTCCAGTCAACTGATTGGTGACAGAACAGTTAAAGCCAAGTATATACCTATAACAATGTTATAAAGTTTTATGGAATTAAAGGTAGTATTTACAATACCACTAATAATTATTTCCTGAATACTTATTTACCTACTACCACATAACAAGTATTATAATAGACCCTGACTGTCCAGAGGTACATAAATAGAAACATATGTAACCATCATGAAATTTACAGTCTAGAGAATACGTACATTAAGCAAAGTCTGTGATATTGGAAGGAACTTTGTGCATTAGTGAATTATTGTGGTGTAAAAAAACAATCCCAAAATCTTAGTGGCTTAAAACAATAAACATCTATTGTTCCGCTCAAGAGTTCAAGTTGCTTAGGGCAAAATAATTTTAGTGTAAGGGGTGGGCTCAGGTCTGCTGTACTCGTCTCTCAATCTGGGGCCAGCAGTCAGTCAGAGTGTAATTTTTCCTGCCAAATGGAGGGAGGACAAGCCAAACCATGTCAGCACATTTAAAAATGCCTCTGTTTGCATCATTTACTTACATTCCACTGGCCCAAGCAAATCACGTGGCCAGGTCCAATACAATAAGACAAAGACGTATAATTCTATTACATGAACAAAGTAAGGGTGAGAAGCAATAATATAGTCAACCATAGTCAATAATCTGAAGAACTGGAAGTGTGGTTTACTGGAGGTGTGGTTTACTGGAGGTGTGGTTTACTGGAGGTGTGGTTCAGTGAACAAGAAGCATAGTGGTGCGCTGTCTGTCTGATGAACTAGATAGTGGCCAGATCATTTAGGGCCTCGTTGGCCTCGCTCAAGATGTTGACTGGCACGGAAGTGCAAAGCCAAGCCATTGGAGATTTTTAAGCACGAGAGTGATATGGTCAGTTTACATTTAAAAAAATGCTACCGTGTAAAGAATGGCTTGGAAGAAGAAAGAGGAAGACTTGGAGAGAACAGTAATGAAGCTATTGAAATAAGTTACGATGGTGGCTTGGCTTGGACAAGGAAAGGGGCAGTGTCAAAGGGAAGTATAAAGGGTTTGAGATTCTATTTTAGAAATAGAATGATTAGACCTGGTCGTGAATTGGATGTGAGTTTGAGGGGGGACGCGGGTAAGACTCAGATGCCTGACAGTTGCATCAGGTCAATACGCATGCCCTAAATACACTAGGTAAAGAAATGTATTTGAGGAGGTCGATTAAAAGTTAAGTTTCGGACTCACCAGATTCCGTATACCTGTGAGACAATACTCATAAAATATCTAGGGATAAACTTAACAAGCAATGTGAAGAATCCATATGAATAAAACCATAAACCTCTATTGAGGGCCATAAAAGAGGATCTGAATCAATGGAGTGTCAAACCTTGTACTTGCATAGGAAGACTCAAAATTGTAAAGATGTCAATTTTCACTAAAGACATCTATAAATTCAATGCGACTTCAATCAAAATTTCAATAGTGTTTTTTTTTTTCTTGGAACTTGCAGCAATTACCTGGACCATTCTCTAAAAGACGTGTAATGAGAAATAACCTGTTCCATCATGTATTAAAATACATTATAAAGCAAGAAGATTTATAACAGCAGAGTATAGACAGAGAAATAGATTGATGGCTCCGTGGCACTGAATAAAGTGAAGCAATGTAGATCTAAGAACAGATGAGGATTTAGTGTAACACGAGGATGGCAATAGCCAAGTGATGGAGAAAAGTCATAACACTCAGTGAAAGATTTAAAGCTGGATAGCTCTTTAGAGAAAAATAATAAAGTGGCATCTACAAACTCCACTTCTCTTTTTTATCTGCTGCATACTATTCCATAGCTTCAGGATAGCATCTTTTAGTACGTCATAATCATATGGATGTAATTTTAGTTTTTTTTCTTTTTTTTGGTTATAAACAATAGCATGAAAAGAAAATTTTTATATAGCATCTTTGGACAGATGCATGAAGGCTTCTGTAGGATATATTCCAAGGTGTGAAATTGCTTAGTCAGAAAGTATGTACCGTGCCTTTTTTTTTTTTTTAAGTACCACTGTATTTTCCTTTGAAATCTCAAACTATACTCCAGCAGCAGTGGGTGAGAAAACCAAACCAAAATAAATCCCAGTCAGACAGACAGATCAAATTAATAAAAGTAAGGGCAGAAACAAATGAAACAGAAAAAAAAAAAAAAAACAACCCACGACAGTTCAGATGATCAATAAAACCCAAAGCTGGATTCTTCGAAAGGCTGACAAACACACACAAATTTTCCACAAGTATGATCAAGGCAAGGAGAGTGGGCTCATATGATGAAGGAGATACAGGGTGGATACAGAGGAGATTTTTCGTATCAGGAGACTACTTTGTATAGCGGCTTTGCTGAAGTCAGACGGGGAGGCGATAACTACATATAATGAAAATTTCCATTGGCATTCTGTTGTACGTAGTGCTCGGTTGGAGCCAGATAATGCTTTTGCAAAGACCCAGTGTTCTTCTTCAGCTTTGAATCCCATCTCTACCTCTTTGATTAGTGGTCATCTTATAGGAAAAACACCTTCAAACTGTAGAATCACGCTTGGAGCGGGGAGACACTCAAATGTAGAAACAGACTAACTACATGCCCAGCAGATTGACACCTTAGGTGAGGCATGGCTTGCTTGCTTGCTTGCTTATTTCTTTCTTTATTTCTTTCTTTATTTCCTTATTTCTCTCTCTCTCTCTTTTTTTCTTTTCTACTTTTTAAGGCCACACCTGTGGCATATGGAAGTTCCCAGGCTAGGGGTCGAATCAGAGCCACAGTTTCTAGGCTACTTCACAGCCACAGCCACAGCAGATCTGATCCGCATCTGTGACCTACACCGCAGCTCACGGCGACACCAGATCCTTAACCCACTAGCCAAGGCCAGGGATCGAACCCACATCCTTGTGGATACTAGTCGGATTTGTTATCACTGCACCACGAGGGGAACGTCTAGTCTCTTTATTTAGAATAGCTGGAAGAATTGCCTAAGTGATTTAAACTGTCAGGGTCCCTCTTTTGTATTTTTGTTAAAAAAAAATAATGGAGCATGTATAGCTGAATTCACATATACTAAATGTGTGGATGATATGATTTGACTATATAACTTTATCCAAACCCACAGAAACACTCACAAAAAAAATGGAAATGGTAGTTCAAAGCCCAGCTAGTCTGCCCACTTTCCCTGTCACCCTAGACACAAGTCCTTTGTAGTTACAGAGTCAAGTTCTACCTAATGTCAGGGACAGGCTCACTGCCACCCTCTATTTTAGAACACAGAAAAAATACAGAGAGCCATCAATCTTATTTTATAGGGCTTGTTTATTCCTGATATCAAGACAAAAAAATACAATGACAGGCTAACCTCACTTATGAATGTAGAAGCAAGAACTAAGAAAAAATTAGATAACTGAATCTGGTGGATATTAAAAAAATACATATGGATCAAGTCAGATTTATCTGAGAAATTCAAATTTGGGGATCAAAGTTAACTACCAGTGTAGTTACAGATTAAAGGGGCAGATCATTCAATGGATACTGGGAAGACATTTGGTAAAATGCAACATCTTTTCATGATCCAAAACCCTAGAAATAGACATCAGGAGTGTCTACCATAAATATGCAGCAACTGTTATATGTAACAATGAATCTTTAGAAACATTAAAGTAAGAAGTAACATAGGTTGTCTGCTTTAGCTACTGGTGCCTCTGGTGCGTGCTGGCCGAAGCCCCAGGAATGCATTGGCCCTGGAGTGACCCCATCTTTGCTCCTGCCTAGAAGACACTCAACATCTAGCTTTCTCAGTATTTTAAACTATGTCCCCAGTACGTCTCTCATTAAAAAGTGAATTATAACAAAGTAGTGAAATAAAGGTTTTATATCTCTAGTTTGTAAAATAAACAAAACAAAACCCACCCCAAAATAAAAGCCAGATCTTTTAACCCACTGCACCAGGTATATGCAATATGAGAGAGATAAATAAATGACTGAGGTAAATTTGTTTTTTTTTTTTTTTTTTGCTTAATGAAATTTATTACAGTTATAGGTGTACACAAGTCATCACAAGTCAATTTGATAGCATTTGCATCCCAGACCCTCAGTGCATCCCCCCCACCCCCAGATTGCCTTTGAAAAACCAAAGGTTTTCCAAAGTCTGTGAGTCATTGTCTGTTCTGCAAAGAAGTTCATTGTGTCTTTTTAGTTTCCACATGTAAGTGGTAGCATTGGGTGTTGCTGTCTAATTGTCTGACAGGTTTCACTTCGCAAGATAATTTCTAGGTCCATCCATGTTGCTATTTCATTCCTTTTAATGGCTGAATAATATTCCATGGTGTGTATGTACCATATCTTCCCTATCCACTCCTCTGTCCATGGGCATTTAGGTGAAGGAGGTAAATCTGAAAGAGATAAATGTTGGACAGGAATATGGAATTTACGGAACGGTATTAACTGAGACATGACAACGTTCTCTCTGCTCCCCTCGCTGCCAATCACACTTGAAAAACCACACATATTTCCCCTTCTATAACTCAGTTATATACGTGGACCATCTCTCTCTAGGCATGTACATTAGGCGAACTAAGGCGATTTGTTTTACCAGGTCCCCATGGATGGACTCTGGGTTTCTCTCATTTCTTTGCTATTGTAAACGCTTCGCCTTTGCGTCACTGTAACTTTGAGGGTTACACTTCTAAAATCTTGAATTGCTACACTGAAAACAGCCCAGGTGTCCTCCAGCAGGTAAGTGGGTAAGCAAACTCTGGCTAGCTTTGCATTCCAAACCCTGCAACACAGGGGAAGAATCAAGGCAGTGGAGGACGCAGACGCCACGCTCACCTTCTCTCACAAACACATAAAAAAAAAAAATCACAACTACACGTGGAACGATTCACATAGAACATCTGCTGAACGCTGGCAGAACTTAAATCTCCAAAAAGGGCGAACGCTGGAACACACTCAGCAATAAGAAGGAATAGGCTATTAGTGTACACTACAACTTGGATGACACTAGGGAGTTAGGTTAAATGAAAAAAGCCAATCCTACAAGGCTGCATATCTTATCATTCCTTGAACAGACAAATTAGTGATTGCCAGGGGTTAGGGATGGAATTAGGGTAGGGTGGTAGGAGGTGAGAAGGAAGTGGGGGTGGTTATAAAAAGGCAGAAAGGGGCAAAGACTGCCACATACTACAAACATCATCAAACCTAAAAACGTGAAATAGTATTATTATTTTGCTTTTTTTTTTTGTCTTTTTGCCTTATCTGGGACCGCACTGCATATGGAGGTTCCCAGGCTAGGGGTCTAACAGGAGCTGTAGCCACTGGCCTACACCACAGCCACAGCAACGCAGGACCTGAGCCGTGTCTGCAACCTTCACCACAGCTCACGGCAACGCTGGATCCTTAACCCACTGAGCAAGGCCAGGGATCGAACCCACAACCTCATGGTTCCTAGTCGAATTCGTTAACCACTGAGCCATGACAGGGACTCCTGGTCCTTTTTTTAGAGCTGTGCCCACAGCATATGGAGATTCCGAGGCTAGGGGTCGAATCAGAGCTACAGGTGCCGGCCCACGCCACAGCCACAGCGACACGGGATCCAAGCCTCATCTGCAACCCACACTGCAGCTCACAGTGCCAGATCCTTAACCCACTGAGTGAGGCCAGGGATCGAACTTGCAACCTCATGGTTCCTAGTCGGATTCATTTCCACTGCGCCACAATGGGAACTCCCATAAAATATTATTTTGTTTCATAAAAAAAGGCAAAGAGAATAATCCTTGCAGTGATGAAGCTGTTCAGCATCTTGACTGGGTGGTGGATATATAAACTCAAATGTGACAAGATTTTATAGGGCCAAATACACACACACACACACACACACACACACACACACACACAGGAGTATAAGTAAAATGGGAAATCTTAAGATGAATGGGTGGTGTCATTGTCAATATCCGATTGTCCTCTAGTTTTACCAAATGCTATCATTGGGGAAAATGAATAAAGATCACATGAGATTTCTTTAAAAAAAATTTTTTTTTTTTGGCCACGTCTGTGGCATGCAGAAGTTCCCAGGCTAGGGACTGAACCTGTACCACAACTGTAACCAGAGTCACAGCCATGATGAGCCACAAAGGCATTCCCTGTGTGGGATTTCTCTGTATTATTTCTTATAATTACTATTTCTTACAATTATCTAAAAATATAAATTAAAAAATCACCTCAAGTTAAAAGGGCATATATAATTTTTTTTTTTGTCTTTGTAGGGCCATACCCATGACACATAGATACGTCCAGGCTAGGAGTTGAATCGGAGCTGCAGCTGCTGGCCACAGTCATAGCCATAGCAGCTCCAGTTCTGAGCCACATCTGCAGCTACAGATGCGCAGCTCATGGCAGTGCTGGATCCTTAACCCACTGAGCAGGGCCAGGGATTTACCCTGCATCCTCCTGGATACCAGTCGGGTTTGCTACTGCTGAGCCACAACGGGAACTACTTAATTTTTATATATACCTCTACTCCTAAACACCTAGAAAAAAATGGACCCAAAAAACTTCATCCATTCCACAAAAGTTAGAGAAGAAAATAAAGGAAAGTATATCGAGAAAGCATGACAACAGAAAATATAAAATGTGGTGGCAAAGACGAGCTCAAGTATCAGTGTTGAAATTAAATGTGAATGAGTTCAATCTCTCTATGGCTGGAATTCCTACTATGGTGCAATGGGATCAGAGGTGTCTCTGGAGTGCCGGGGGCACGGGTTCAATTCCTGGCCGCGCACAGAAAAAAAAAAAATCTCTTTATAAAAAAGCTGAACCTACAGCTACCATTTAGTGAGTGTTAACCATGTTTTAGGCATTGTGCTATGCACTTTTTTTTTAATTTAAAAAAAATTTTCTGTTTATAGCCACACCTGTGGCATAGGGAAGTTCCCAGTCTAGGGGTACAATCAGAGCTGCACCTGAGGCCTACACCACAACCACAAAACACTGGATCTGAGCCACATCTGTGACCTACACCACGGCCTGCAGCAGCACCAAATCCTTAACCGACTGAGTGAGGCCAGGGATTGAACCCACATCCTCACAGAGACAATATTGGGTCCTTAACCCTCTGAGCCACAATGGGAACTCCACAGTAAGTTTAAATAGATAATTTTATTAAATGCCACTGATAAACTCTGCAAGGTAGGCTCTATTTTAACTCTCTTTTTAGAGATGAGAAAACCGAAGCTTAAGAGAGATTTAGCCTTTTGCTTAAAGTGTAGAATCCAGGCTTAAACTCAAGTTCTTTGATGCTTAAGGCTGTGCTCTTATTATTCTATTAAACTGCCACTCAGTTTGGTTAAAATAACATTATTTACAAGTTATTTATGAGAGAATGAACCAAGGCAAAGACGTGTAAAATCTGAAAATAAGGGGTTAGGGAAAATTATACGAGGCAAATGATAGCAAAAATGAAAGGAGACAGGGACCATAATATTAAGATTTGTGTCATAGGATGTGAATAAAAGCAACTTTGCAAACAGTATCTGTGTGCCTATGGTAAAATTCTGTTTATGTTAACAAAAATGTGTGTGTGTGTGTGTGCATGTGCACTGTGAAATTAGTGGTGGCATGAAAAGGGTGTGCCCAAAGATGGCTGGAAGTTGTTGCATAGTGCTATTTTATTTGTTTAATTAAAAGTTTTTTTTTTAATATAAAGAACCAACACCATCCCTGATCTTTAGGAATTTATTGGTTTCGTTGGAGGATAGGTGGGTGCCCAAGGGTCCATCATGCAAACCAAAAGAGAAACGAGGGATGGTGGCTAAATATTATGCTGGAGGAATGCAACACCGAGCCTTAAAAGTGATGATGAAATGATGGATGCTTTTCGAGAGAGGTGTCATCGAGCACTTTTTCTCATCGGCTTTGATAATTCTCCCTTTCTACTGAAGGTTGGGAACGGGGTGGGGGTGCTGGAAGGGGGTATCAGGAACCAACATACAAGAATGACAGTGTCAGCCATATGTCACCTTTTCAAAGCAATGGAATATTTTCCGTTGGAAAGCAAAAAGAAAAACCCAACCAAAAACAACTCAACTTTTCTTATTTCCCCTGAACTGGGTTGTCCGGCCCTTCGCAGTTGCTATGACAACAGTAGCTGTCCTCCTCCTTCATTTGGATCTATTTCCAAACCGAGAACAATGACTGTAAAAGATCAGAAAGTGGGAAAAGCAAGTAAGCATTCAAGGCATTCGAATTATTTACCCCGGAGAAAAGAACGCTAAGAGGTGGTGATTATATTGTTCTGGGCTATTAAAGGTTACTGTGGCATAAGTAGTTCTCTGCTGGGGCCCAAGATAAAGTCAGATTTATTTGAACGGAAGTGAAATAGCTTTAGGGGAAAAAAAAATCCCTGACCGAAAGTTCTATGGGACTGCTTTTCTTCTTTTAAGGTAGATTGATAGGGAGGCGCTGGAATTTCGAGTTCTGCAGTGGTTGTCTTCCTCTCCCTGAAAAATTCTTGATTGGTAAAACATCTACCGTAACAACAGCCAAAACCGAACCCACAGTACTTACTCTGTGAGTTTTTATATTTAAGAATAAAACACTTCCACGGAAAAGAAAATCAAGGACAAGGAGAATAGACTTGTGGTTGCCAAGGGGGAGGGGAGGAGGAGAGAGCAGGATGGACTGGGAATTTGGGGTTAATTGATGCAAACTATTGCCTTGGGAATGGATAAGCAACGAGATCATGCTGTGTAGCACTGGAAGCTATATCTAGTCACTTATGATGGAGCATGATAAAGTGAGAAAAAAAATGTATACATGATTATGTGTGACTGACTCACCTTTCTGTGCAGTTGAAAATTGACAGAACACTGTTAAAGCAGCTATGATGGAAAAAATAAACATCATTATAAAAAAGGTATAAAATACTACTCTGAGTGTTTCATATTTATTATCTCACTTAATACTTGCGACAATGGGGAGTTCCCACTGTGCCGCAATGTGTTAAAAATCTGACTGCAGCAGCGGTCAAGGGTTTGATCCCTGGTGCGCTGCGGTGGGTTAAAGGATCTAGTGTTAGGTTGCAGCCGCGGTTTGGATCTGATCCCTGGCCTGGGAGCTTCAGATGCCGTGGGAGGGCTGAAAAAAAAAAAAATAGCTCATTAGAAAACAATACTTGCGAGTTCCCATTGTGGCACAGTGGAAACAAATCCGACCAGTATCCATAAGGATGCAGATTTGATCCCTGGCCTTGTTCAGTGGGTTGGCCCTGAAAAGCAAAAAATAAAATAAAATAAATAAAAATAAAAAACTAAAAAAAATTAAAAAATAAACCTACAACAATCCTAGGAGGAAGAGACTATTATTCCCATTTTATGGATGAGAAAACTGGGTTGGAGAGCTGTGCAAGTTGCCCAGCTCACACTGCTGGTGAATAGCAAAGCTAGCATTTGAACTCAGGAAATCTGTTTTCTTTCCCTTTTTTTTTTCCTTTTTAGGGCCATACCGTGGCACATGGAAGTTCCCAGGCTAGGGGTCAAATCGGAGCTGTAGTGCCGGCCTATACCACAGCCACAGCCACAACAGATCCGAGCCACGTGTGCGATCTGCACTGCAGCTCACGGCAACACTGTGTTCTTTAACCCATGGAGTAAGACCAGGGATCAAACCCTCATCCTCAAGGCTACTAGTCAGGTTCATTTCCGCTGAGCCACAACGGGAACTCCTATTAACTATTTATTGAATGTCTACTACATGCAGTCTTTAGCTAGGAACTGGGGATTCAGAGGAGAGCGGTCTGGACCGAGGTCTCTTAGGGCTGATTGTTTAGGCAAGGGCTGCAGACAGAACAAATAAATGGATATGATAATTCCAGATGCTAATCAGTGATACGAAGGAAATCAGCCAGTCCAGGAGACAGAGAATATGGGGAGAGAGGTGGAGGGCAGGCTGCTTTAGGCAGGCTGGGTGGGGAGGCCCTTTCCAAGGAGGTGAAGGTTGGGATTGAGATCTGGATCATGGCAAGGAGCCAGCCAAGGGCAGATATGGGAGACGAACCCTCTGGGCAGAGGAGCAGCAAATGCGAATTTGGGAACAAACTTGCGAACAGGGCAGAGCCTAGTGACCCAGAGCAGGGAAGGCACTGGAAGTCGGCGATGGCTTTAGATGAGTTTTAGAGAGCTTGGCTTGAAAGGCAGGGTCACCACTTGGGACTGGGGCTATGCTCCTGGCACCTAGCGGGTAAAGGCCATAGACGCCGCTAAACCCCTTACACGGTCCAGAGCAGTGCTCGCCAAAAAAAAAATTACCCATCCCTAAATGTCCACAGCGTCAAGGTTGAGAAACCATAAGCTCTATTCACAAACTCTCATCGCCGTAAAGACTAGGGAAAGAGACTGGATGTTACTGTAAGTCAAGGAGGATCCAACAGTTGACTAGAAGCAGTGAAATGTCTTTATGGTATTTACATTTCAGGAGATGACTATGAAGGCTGAGTGGAACATACTTTGCAGCACACCACGGAGAGAAGCAGAAAAAGCCATCGTTAGGGGCTGCTTGGGGGGCTCATCGTTAAAATGGCTCATTGCGCTGACCTCACAAATAAAATATGAGGGCACAGGGACCCAGGAGACTGAGCACCTTGCTCAAGCGACATTTTGATTTTGCTGCAGGTGCCGACTTTCCCGGGACTATGGGACCCCCCCTACTCTGGGACACCACACGCCTCTGGCTCTCTCAAGATTAGGAGACCATCCTACTGTGTGACATCTCTGACTTTCTCATGACAACGTGACCACGAGTCCAGCTGCAGGTGGACGATAAACTAACCCACTCCCGATTCAGGGAATCAGTCCTCCGTCTGTGGGATATAAGAAGGACCCACCAGAAGAGCAGGGGGGGCTGGCTCTTTTTCAAGGGTCAGTCACCCTCTCCTTTCCCTTTAATCAATTTTCTTTGCCTGAACACCTTGCCCGTTCTCTTTTTCTGCGCACTAGGCTTACAGCAATGAGTTTCGTTTTAAAATTTTTGCAATAGTAGCTGTTAAGTCTTCCAGGTTAATGGGGGTGGGGGTTTGACTTAGGGGAACAGCGGTAGAGATGGAGAGACATGGACCAATTTGGGAGGTGGAGGTGATCAGGCTGCTAACGGAGTGGATGTGGGGGTCCCCGTGAAAGACAGCAACCAAGGAAGATGAGCCTCAGGTTGTGGCCTGAGCAACGAGGCAAGTGGACATTGATTTCACACAGGGAGGAGGGCGTTTGGGGACAAAGGGGAGGAGCCAAGAGTTCTTTCCTAGACATGCCGGATTTTTTAAAAAATTTAATTGATTGGAGTACAGTTGATTTACAATATTGTGTG
>PVHT021183586.1:3891146-3906638 GCA_004024745.2 Catagonus wagneri
GGCATATGGAGGTTCCCAGGCTAGGGGTCTAACAGGAGCTGTAGCTGCCGACCTTCGCCACAGTCACAGCAACGCGGGATCCGAGCCGCGTCTGCAACCTACACCACAGCTCACGGCAACGCTGGATCCTTAACCCACTGAGCGAGGCCAGGGATCGAACCAGCAACCTCATGGTTCCTAGTCGGATTCGTTAACCACTGAGCCATGACGGGAACTCCTGAAATCTGTGGTTTTGTTCTGTGTTTTAAATAGGTACTTTCTAAGACAAATACCCTATGATATCACTTATATCTGGAATCTAATATATGGCACAAATGAACCTAGCTACAGAAAAGAAACAAACTCACGGGCTTGGATAACAGACTTGTGGTTGCCAAGGGGGAGGGAGTGGGATGGACTGGGATTTGGGGGTTAGTAGATGCAAACTATTGCATTCGGAGTGGATAAGCAAGGAGATCCTGCTGTAGAGCACAGGCAACCAACGATATCTAATCACTGGTGATGGAACATGATGGGTCACTTTGCTGTACAGCAGAGATTGACAGAACTTTGTAAACCAACTATACCAGAAAAACTAAAAATCTTAAAAATAAACAAATAAGTGCTTTCTAGACACCCTAGATTTGACAAAGCTGTTAGTCGGACAAGGGGAGATGTCACCAGGGCTGTGGGAAATACAGTCCCATAAGTGACTTCTTCTCACGGTGCTCCTTTGGAAAATGAGCAATGGCCTTAAAATTCTCTGATCCTCGAGTGATAAAGCCTCGAGATAAGGGACTGGGTCTGATGGACTGCAACAGCATCGCCCAGTTCTCCACCTCACCTGATTTGCCCCTCAGGGTACCGCTGTTGGGAAAGCAGACGAGATGAGGAAATTAGTCCTATTTTTTTTTCTTTGTCTTTTTAGGGCTGCACCTGCAGCCTATAAAGCTTCCCAGACTACGGGTAGAATCAGAGCTGTAGCCACCAGCCTACGCCACAGCCATGCCAGATCCCAGCTGCGTCTGCAACCTACACCACAGCTCACGGCAATGCTGCATCCTTAACCCAGTGAGCGAGGCCAGGGATTGAACCTGCATCCTCATGGGTGCTAGTCAGATTTGTTTCCACTGAGCCACGATGGGAACTCCCAGTCCTGTTTCTGCAGAAACCAAATTACGCTGTGTAAGGACTGAGCTTTCTAAGGAGCATGAGTGAGCCAGTTGTTGACTAATTACCTGGGAGCAGCCCGGGAGCTGGGTCTGGGATCTCCCCAGCAGTTGAGCGGATGAAGAGCAATAAAACTACACCCCGTTGTGAAATGGGCTGTTTGAACCTCCAAGCAGAGGATGGGTCCTCAGAATATTACAACTCATGATTCCCACCCATTTCTTTCCCGGTGGCCCAGAGGCTCTGCTCCGTGTCCCCTCCCAACTGCATGCTGGTTTCACATCCCTGACAAAGTCTGGAAAGACCAAAGCAGGTAAAAATCACATGTCTTAAACTTGGAACTGTTTCCTTGACATCTATCCACAGGCTGGGAAAAGGATTCATTCTTTTGAGGTAATCTGGAGCTAAATGAACTGAACCTTTTTTTTTTTTGATAATTGGAGAAAATGAGGTGGTGGAAGGGAGAAGAAGACAGAGTAAAGTTCCTTTTATTTTATTTTCCAGCCGTGGTAGCAGGACCCACGCCCCATCTTCCGCTGGCGTGAATGACTTTCCCCAGCTGAGAAAGGGGACGCCCAGGGGAAATAATCTAACTCTGCTACTGGTAATTAAATGGAGAATGTCAAGTCTCCCAGAGGACCCTGGCTTATTGGAGAAGCAGAGAGCAATCTTTGTTTGCAGCCATTTGCTGGTGGCAAAGTGGAAGGAGCCCTGTTTTGATGAAGTGTCCTGGAGCTAGTGAAACATTCCGTGGAGGGCATCGTCTTCCAAGACTTGCTGAATCCATTCTTTTGGACCCAAAAGCTAAATCAAAAAGGAACCTTGGCAATTAGTTTATAGGAAAGAGAGAATGTGTGTGAGAGAGAGAGAGAGAGGGAACGAGAGGAAGAGAGAGGAGGAGAGAGAAAGGGAAAGAGAGAGACGAAGGAGAGAGAGGAAGTGAGAGAGAGGAAGAGAGAGACTAACATGGACAAATAATTTTTACAGGGCTTGCCACATACCGAGCTTTGTGATCTGGATGCACTGGTGAAACAAGGGGTCTTGGGCAACTATTTTGGATTTCTGAGCCATGCAGTTTCTGTCACAGCTACTCAGGCCATCATAGAGCAGACCTAAAGAAAAAAACACACAATGTGAGAGTTGCAAATTTAAGTTTTATTAAGGATCTTCTCGAGGACTATAGCCTGGGAGACAGCTCTGAGGAGCTGCTCTGAAGAGGGAGAGGAGAAGGTAGTTTATATGCGGTGTTTTTTGTTTTGTTTTGTTTTTAGTTAGGAAATACATGCAGTCAAGCTTACATCTTGGTAAAAGATGACTGCTAATCACAAAGAACAGACATCTCAGGTTGATGATTTTACTATTTTTTTCTGAATGTGGGCAGAGGCAAGAACCCAGGGTCACTGAAATCCTTCCTGAGGTGAGTGTCTGCTTATCTAAGGGTCCTGTTTTTCCAGAGCACAGAGTGCCTCATCCTGGTTTGCATCTCCAGTTCCTCTCACGTTGCAGTGTTGGTGGGTGACTGCCATGGGTTGTGACTTAACTCTGATAGAACCCGCCAGTGAGCAACACTCTTTTTTTTTTTTTTTTTCTTATTTGTTCACAAGCACCTGGAAGCAGCCACAGACATATGGAACCGAAGGAGGGTGGCTGTGACCCCATAACACTTTCTTTGCATCAACGAATGCCAGGCTGGATCCAGCCCAGAAGCCATCATTGGCCAGCCCCTGATTTAAAGCATGATTCTTACATCTCACTGTGTACAAGGGTCATGTCCAATAGTGCTGTTGTCTGGATCCATCTCCGGGAGTTCTAGAGTGAGGGTCTGGAGGGGGGCCTGGGTGTTTTCAGTACTTTTAAAAAACTCTTGAGATAATTTACCGTGCAGCTAAGGATGAGAAGCAAGGGTCTTAGAGTTGTGGTTTTTACTTGGCTACACCATGCTACACAATAGAATCACCTGTGCTTTGTGGCTTAGTGGTTAACGAATCTGACTAAGAACCATGAGGTTGCGGGTTCGATCCCTGGCCTTGCTCAGTGGGTTATGGATCCAGCGTTGCCGTGAGCTGTGGTGTAGGTTGCAGATGCAGCTCAGATCCTGCGTTGCTGTGGCTGTAGCGAAGGCCGGCGGCTACAGCTCCTGTTAGACCCCTAGCCTGGGAACCTCCATATGCCGCAGGTGTGGCTCTACATAAAGGCAGGAAGATAAACAAACAAACAAACAAAAAAAAAAACACTTATGCCTGTCACCATCTTTGGAGATCTGACTTGATTGGTCCAGATATGGTTTAAGGATCAGAACTTTTTAACCACTAGTCCAGAGGGCAGGACTAACAAGCAATTTCAATACAGTGTAATATTTGTATGAGGAGTGATTTCAACAAGTATTCAAGCCTTTATTTGGCCACGCCCATGGCATGTGCAACTTCTCGGGCCAAGGATCGAACCCGAGCCATCCCAGTAACCTGAGCCACAGCCGTGACAATGCCAAGTCCTTAACCACTGGTCAGCCAGGGAACTCCTAAGTAGTCACTCTTTGAAGAAACGCTTATAAGGTGCTTGCTCTATGCTAGCTAGGGTTCCAAGTCTTTCTAGATATTAACTCATTTAATTTTCATGATGCTTGCTAAGGTCAGTATGACTAGGACCCACACTATAGTTGAGGAAACCGAGGCATGGAGAACTTAATTGGGAACAAAAGGGATGAAAGTGTTTCAGGAGAAACTTCTAGGGGAAGGTGATGTCTGAGTTGAGAACTGAAGGAGAGGTACAGGAGAGCCAGGTGACACGGGATGCAGGTGGCGGGGGGGTGCAGTGAGCCCAGGCAGGCGCAGCCCAGAATTGAGGACACCATGGCATCTTCTGTAAACAGCAAGTAAGACAGGTGATGGGGTCTAGAGTGTGTTCTGTTCTTGGAGTCCTCAAAAAGAATTTTTTTCAATTTTTTTTTTATTAAAGTAGAATTGATTTACAACATTCCTTCAATTTCTGCTGTATAGTGACCCAGTCATACATATACATACATTCCTTTTTTTTTTTTCATACTATCTTCCATCATGCTCTAACCTACGAGACTGGACTGTACAGTAAGACCCCACTGCTTATCCATTCCAACTGTAAGAGCTGGTATCTTATTTTTCTTAAATGCACAATGAATTAGTTTCAGAGATCGGCTGTATAGCAGGGTGCCTAGAGTCGGTAATACTCTATTGTGCACTAAAGGCTTTGTTAAGATGGAAATCTCATGCTGTGTGTTCTTACCTACACACACTTCTAAGCAGAAAGCTTAAGAAATACATATCTTTCTTTTCC
Organism: Catagonus wagneri; assembly: GCA_004024745.2. Classification (NCBI taxonomy): domain Eukaryota; kingdom Metazoa; phylum Chordata; class Mammalia; order Artiodactyla; family Tayassuidae; genus Catagonus; species Catagonus wagneri. The sequence continues at coordinate 3,895,605 of PVHT021183586.1, forward strand.
CGTTTTTTTTTTTTTTTTGTAAGACTGGCATTGGCCCAGATGAAGGCTGATCCATCAGGCACGAAGGCAACGTGAAGATAAGACCCACAATGGACACATGACATGAGTTGGAAATAGATTGTTGTTGTAAGCCACTGATATGTATTACGACAGCAAAACTTAATACGGTCTGTAAGGCTCTGAATGATTTAATGATTGGGTCCAAGTTCTCCAGCCTGTCTTTCAAACATTCCCCCCTTTACCTGACTAAGTGCTGGAGTTCCTGTCATGGCGCAGTGGAAACGAATCCAACTGGGAACCATGAGGTTGCAGGTTCGATCCCTGGCCTTGCTCAGTGGGTTAAGGATCCGGCGTTGCCGTGAGCTGTGGTGTCGGTCACAGATGCGGCTCAGACCCCACATTGCTGTGGCTGTGGCGTAGGCCGGCGGCTACAGCTCCTGTTAAACCCCTAGCCTGGGAACCTCCACATGTCCTAAAATGACGAAAAGACCAAAAAAGAAAAAAAACCTGACTAAGTGCTATTTTTCTTCTGGAGTCCAGCTTAAATGTCACTTCCCCGAAAAGTCTTTTAGGACCCTCCCCGCCTCCAACACAGGACTAATTTAATTGCCCATTAGCCTACCTCATAACATCTATTCCATTTCCTTCACATGACTCAAAGACAGTCTGTAATATTTTGCGGGCACGATCATCCGCCTACTGCCAGAGAATGTACATTCTGAGAGAACGGAAACAAGGTCCGCGTGCCTGGTAGGCGATAAGAACTCAATATTTTTGGGATCAAATGGGAATATCTGAGTCCAGATCAGAGGCAAGCCCAGAAGCCAGCGAATTTGAAAAGATGGCTGGGAAGCAAGTGTAAACAGGATCGGGTTGAGGGGAGAGAAGGGTGGCATATGGAGAAATGATCAAAGGCAAACAGTTTGCAGGGGAGGGGGCCTCTTATAAGATGCCAGTTGCCATTTCTACGGGTTGGCAGGTGGCAAAGAGCAGGTCTGTGCACAAAGTTACCAGCCTGTGCCTTCTCTCTCCTCACTGTGAGTTCTCATTCATTAACGTGTTGGACATCTTCAAGACATGGGGTATTACGACGGATGCTGTTACCATATAATTTAATTTTTAGTTTCATGGGCTTACCTAACTGAAGAAGACAGACAAGAATCCAGTAAAATTTTTAATTTGCTTTTTATGGCTGCACCGTAGCATATGGAGGTTCCCAGGCTAGGGGTCGTATCAGAGCTACCGCTGCCAGGCCATAGCCACAGCAACTCGGGGATCCGAGCCGAGTCTGCGACCTACACCCCCGCTCACGGCAACGCTGGATCCTTCACCCACTGAGCGAGGCCAGGGATCCAACCTGCATCCTCAAGGATACTAGTCAGATTCGCTTCCGCTGCGCCACAAGGGGCACGCCAAGAATCCAGTCATTTGAAGAATGACAGCTGAATCCCTTCGGGAAAGAAATTCAGGCTGTGGGAAATACTAGAGAGACACAAAACTGGGTTTAACTTTCCTGTCTCTGCTATTTCTGCTCTTTCTGTTTGTGGTGCACCTTTGTGTGCCCAAATATTCCTGAGGCTTCAAAGCCTCAACTCAGGAGGTACTTTATTTATTTATTTATTTATTTATTTATTTATTTATTTATTTATTTATTTATTTATTTTTGTCTTTTTGCCTTTATGTAGAGCCGCACCCGCTAGGGGTCTAACAGGAGCTGTAGCCGCCGGCCTTCGCCACAGCCACAGCCACGCGGGATTCGAGCCGCGTCTGCAGCCTACACCACAGCTCACGGCAACGCCGGATCCTTAACCCACTGAGCGAGGCCAGGGATCAAACCCACAACCTCATGGTTGTTAGTCAGATTCATTAACCACCTGGCCACGAGGGGAACTCCAGGAGGTACTTTTTTTAAAGGGACCATAACCCTGCGGTCAAGAAATTTCTCTATTAACTTCTATTAACTTACCAACGCTCATGGGATGCTGTGGTCCAGGATCACTCAGGAGAGGGGTATTTCTGCCTAGATCCGCTTCACCTTCACGTGAAGAGTTACAGGTGTTTTCACGGAGATGCTGTCGGTATACCGGTACATGCTGGGATGGGGAGAGATGAGGGGGTGTGGGTGGGGCACAGACAGCATTAACTACACCTCCTCCTTGCCTCATATTAAACCCCACAGCCAGCCCTTCCTTCTCTCCTCCCACCCCCGCTGTGTTTTGCTGGAACCATATGCCTTTCGTACATTCTAACTTATCTCGTATGTCCATGTCTTTTTCGCTTACTTTCCTATAAGCTCCTGGAGGCAAGAACCGTGTCTGATTCATCTTTTCATCCTCCCCATGGCTAAACGGAGGTCCTGTCACAGAGAATCCATCTGTAAACTCAATAAATGTTTACAGAATTGAATTGTAGGGGATACCATCGCTCCCTGGGGCCCTATTAAATCAGGTCCATTTTTTTTTAAAACACCATCAAAAGATACTGTCATAATGTTGTCATTGATTCAGAGAATCCATTTCCGGAAGTTTATCTATTAAAATGTTAATCAAAGGAATAGACACACACAGTAACGTGCCATATAATACAGAAGCACTTATTGACAAAAAAACAGCAGGCTTTCCGCCGACCTGCAGCCTTCTCTCCAACAAACTGTTTCTGTTTGTTGCCACCAGAACTCTAAATTCCTCCATCTCTATGTTTTGGTGTATCTACTGCAGGCAATTTTTATTTCTTGTTTTCTACGAAAGAGGAGGATTTAGTTCAGGTTCACAAACACTCTCCCTTCCTACTTCCTCCTCCCAATAGTTGGTACATTTTCTTTTTTTTCCTTTTTTTGGTCTTTTTATAGCCACACTCATGGCATATGGATGTTCCCAGGCTAGGGGCTGAATTGGATCTGTAGCCGCCGGCCTGTACCACAGCCACAGCAACACAGGATCCGAGCCTTGTCTGCCTATCTACACCACAGCTCACTGTAACACCAGATCCTTAACCCACTGAGCGAGGCCAGGTATCAAACCTGTGTCCTCATGAATACCAGCAAGATTCGTTTCCACTGAGCCATGATGGGGTCTCCCCAGTAGTTGGTACATTTTCTTGTAGTTTCTTAAAAATTAACTTTGCAGCTTGTATACTTTAGTTTCAGTGCTATTCTCTATCCTCCCATTTCTTAGCACCTCTTTTTTTGTTTGTTTGTTTTTTTGTCTTTTTGCCTCTATGTAGAGCCACACCCGCGGCATGTGGCGGTTCCCAGGCTAGGGGTCTAACAGGAGCTGTAGCTGGTGGCCTTCGCCACAACCACAGCAACGCAGGATCTGAGCCGCGTCTGCAACCTACACCACAGCTCACGGCAACGCCGGATCCTTAACCCACTGAGCGAGGCCAGGGATCGAACCCGCAACCTCATGGTTCTTAGTCGGATTCGTTAACCACTGAGCCACAATGGGAACTCCACCTCTTTTTTTTTTTAAGGGCTGCACCTACAGCATATGGAAGTTCCCAGGCTAGAGGCCGAATCGAAGCTACAGATGCTGGCCTCCCTATGCCACAGAGATAGCAATGCAGGATCTGAGCTGTGTCTTCGACATACACCACAGCTAACGGTAACACCAGATCCTTGACCCACCGAGTGAGGCCAGGAATTGAACCTGAATCCTCATGGGTACTAGCTGGATTCATTTCCACTGCACCACAGGGGAACTCCTATCCTCCCATTTCTTATTTCATCAGTCTTCTTTTCCTTCATTTTTTGTAAGATGAGAACATGGGTGTTTCCTTTCATTTTTTCCTTCTGTCTCAACTTATCCTTCTCTGTCCCTTCTCTGGCTGCCAAATAGTTTTTTTTTTTCATTTACCCAAGCTCGTTTACAGCTGCATTCTCTTCTTCAAACACACTCAAGTTCTTTGCCAATAGGGTGACACTAGAAGCTAAACACAAACCAACATTCTTGTCATTACAGTGATGTAATGATTCTTCATTATTTTATTCTCTTTTATGGCTGAGTAATATTCCATCGTGTATATGTACCAAGGATTAAGCTAGGATTGCATTTTCTCCCCTACCTGTCTAAAGTCACAGCCCTTGGGTCATTCAAAGAAGAGTGACAAAAGCGTCAAGATGAAAAGATTTTTATATTCTTATAACAGTTGTTTAAAATCAGTCCACATTTAATTACTTTCCCTTTTTTTTTTTCTTTTTAGAGCCACACCTGTGGCCTATGGAATTTCCCAGGCTAGGGGTCCAATGGGAGCTGCAGCTGCCAGCCTATGCCAACAGCCACAGCAAGGCCAGATCTGAGCCACATCTGTGAGCTACATTGCAGCTTGCAGAAAACCCGGATCCTTAACCCACTGAGGGAGGCCAGGGATCAAACCTGCATCCTCATGAATACTAGCCGGGTTTGTAACCTGCTGAACCACAGCAGGAACTCCAATTGCTTTCATATTTAGACCATGTCTTTCTTAAATTTTTTTTTTGTTTGGAGTCATTTTATTTTATTTTCCATTATAGCTGGTTTACAGATTTCTGTCAATTTTCCAGCTGCACAGCATGGTGATCTGGTTACACATACATACATGGATTCGTCACAAGTGATTAGGCATAGTTCCTGATGCTATACAGCAGGATCTCCTTGCTTTTCCAGCCCAGAGGCAACAGTCTACAACTGTTAACCCCAGACTCCCAGACCATCCCACTCCCTCCCCCACCCTCTTGGCAACCACAAGTCCGTTCTCCAAGTCCATGATTTTCTTTTCTGTGGAAAGGTTCATTTGTACAGTATAGTAGATTCCTGATATAAGTGATATCATATGGTATTTGTCTTTCTTTTTCTGACTTACTTCAATTAGTATGAGAGTCTCTCATTCCATCCATGTTGCTACAAATGACATTATTTTATTCTCTTTTATGGCTGAGTAATATTCCATTGTGTATATGTACCACATTTCTTAATCCATTCATCTGTCAGGGGACATTTACGTTTTTTCTATGTCTTGGCTATTGTGAAGAGTGCTGCAGTGAACATACAAGTGCATGTATCTTTTTCAAGGAAAGTTTTGTGCAGATATATGCGCAAGAGTGGGATTGCTGGATCATATGGTAGTTCTACATTTAGTTTTCTGAGGTACCTCCATACGGTTTTCCACAGTGGTTGTACCAATTTACATTCCCACTAACAGTGTCAGAGGGTTCCCCTTTCTCAACACCCTCTCCAGCATTTGTAATTTGTGGACTTATTAATGATGGCCATTCTGACAGATGTGAGGTGGTACCTCCTAGTAGTTTTGATTGGCATTTCCCTAATAATCAGTGATGTTGAGCATTTTTTCATGTGCCTGTTGGCCATCTGTCTGCCTTCTTTGGAAAAATGTCTATTCAGGTCTTGTGCCCATTTTTCAACTGGGTTGTTGGTTTTTTTGTTGATGAGTTGCATAAGTTGTTGGTATATTTTAGAGATGAAGCCCTTGTCAGCTGCATCATTTGAAACTATTTTCTCCCATTCCATAAGTTATGATAATAGAATTTTAATGAAAATTCCCACCATTGATTGACAGCTAATGCTGTGCTGAGCACTCTGTGTAGATTCACAACAACCAACAACTGTATGGGTCCTATGACTTCGTAGCCTTATTCAGATGATAAAAATGAGGCACAGAGTATAAGCTGTTTGTGTATTTTAGAGATGAAGCCCTTGTCAGTTGTATCACTTGGAAACTATTTTCTCCCATTCTGTAGGTTGTCTTTTTGTTTTTCTTATGGTTTCCTTTGCTGTGCAAAAGCTTTTAAGTGTAATTAGGTCCCATGGGTTTATTTTTGCTTTTATTTCTTTTGCTTTGGGAGACTGACCTCAGAAAACATTTGTAAAGCTGATGTCAGAGATAGTTTTGCCTATGTTCTCTTCTAGGAGTTTTATGGTGTCTTGTCTTATGTTTAATTTTTTAAGCCATTTTGAGTTTATTTTAGTGCATGTCATGAGGGTGTGTTTTAATTTCATTGATTTACATGCAGCTGTCCAGTTTTCCCAGCACCACTTGCTGAAAAGACCGTCTTTTCCCCATTTTATATTCTTCCCTCCTTTGTCAAAGATTAAAGAAAAAATTTAATTCAGGATCCTCTGTGATGTTCTTTGCCTTGGAGCACAGTCTGATATCAGCTTCAGGACCAAGACTTCCTGGTGATGGAAGATGGAGGCTGGAGCCTCAGGTAAGCTTGAACCATTCACCTGGTTTGGAGGGTGGAAATATTCCCTCCTACTTCTCAGATCTAGTGCAGATTCCCTGTACACTTAATGGATGGAGGAGAAGAACTGTTACAGCTTTCCTCATCTGAAAAGGAGCAGAGATCTCATTATATCCATAGGATCTTGTCCTCTGCTCTGAAGGCATCCGTGTAGCTTTGGGTTACTCCAAGGTTAAAATGATTTGCAGATGACTACCTACTATCCCAGCTTAAAGGCCACTTTCGCAGGGATTTCCCTCCTGACTCCACAGGCTAGCTTAACTCCCCTTGCAGCACACCCTCTGAACTGTTCGGGATCCTGTCCCTTGCCAGGGGCAGATACTCAAATCACACTTGTTCAAGCAGAAAAGGGATTTTCTGGATCACATAATTGACCATGCAGAATTCGTGGACGGAAGCGTGGTGGATACAGAAGCTGAAGTTCTGTCATGCAGTTCATCTGTCTTTCATCTTTCCTTACCTTTGCTGCTGCTACTGTCTCTTCCTCCTCCTCCTCCTCGTCCTTCTTCCTCCTCCTCTTTTTCTTCTTCTTTTCTTTCCTCCCTCCCTCTTTCCATTCTTTCTCCCTTCCTTGCTTAAAAAAACGTGTGTAGCGTTTTGTACCACCGAAGTTCTGGTTTACATTAACCTCATAGCTCATAGTCAGAGAGGTGCAAGTAGGTCATCCTCCCAGACCCACCTGTCAAACTTCAGAGAAGATGCTAATTGACCTTTCTCGTATTAGGTGCCTGTCCCTGTACCAGTGGTTGTAACCAGGGGGGTGGGCTATCCTTACTTGGATTACACATATCTAGTTCACATGTTGACTCCAAATCACACGGAAGAACATTTTGTTGTCTGCAAAGAGGGGAGGAAATGTGCTGAGCATACAAAACATGAGTAACCATTCCCACATGACCTGGTACTTGCTATCTATCTACCATAAAGCTAACAAAGCTTCAAGCGTCAGGCCCCCTTCCTTGGATGAGTCTTTTTAACAGCTGCAAAAGTAAAATATTTTGAGTGCAATCCATTAAGACTCCTGTCTTACTTCCCTGCGACTTGCCTTCTCCATCGCGTTTCCTTCATGTCGAGTAGCATGGGAGACACTGCAGGCAGTTTTCGGCAGCTAAGTAGACGTTCAGTTGGGGATGCATTTTAGTTTGAAGTTCATGAGATGTATTTATGTAGCTTGCAGTTACTTATGCATGTAGTTTCATTGTTGCCAACAATCCCATAATAAGAATGGTTCTCAGGTATACTTCTGCCTGCTGTGCCAGTTCACAGGGTGATACGTTATGACTGCGCAGAGCCAGGATTGAATCCATATTTGGAATGTGCCCTTTACCTGGCACCAGAATTATATGGACAGTGCATAAAAAGCCAAGTTTGAATTTGTGCAGTTAAAAACTCTTCTTTAGAAGAGTCTTCCAGGAGTTCCCATTGTGGCTCAGTGGTTAACGAATCCAACTAAGAACCATGAGGTTGCGAGTTCAATCCCTGGCATTGCTCAGTGGGTTAAGGATCCGGTGTTGCTGTGAGCTGTGGTGTAGGTTGCAGATGCGGCTCGGATCCCACGTTGCTGTGGCTGTGGTGTAGGTTGCAGACACAGCTTTGATCCCACGTTTCCATGAGTTTTGGTGTAGGCAGGCAGCTGTAGCTCCGATTAGACCCCTAGCCTGGGGACCTCCATATGCTGCACCCTAGAAAAGGCAAAAAGACAAAAGAAAAAAATGAAGAAGAAGAAGAAGAAGAAGAAGAAGAAGAAGAAAAAGAAGAAGAAGGAGAAGAAGAAGAAGGTCTTCTAAACCTTATAACTCACATATGAAAGCAACTTAATAGAGGTCTTTCAACCAAGAACAATTTTTTTCAAAACTTATTTAACACATCAAAAAAAAACACAAAATGGTGAGGCTTCAAGTAACAAAGCATAGGAGTTCCTGCTGTGGCTCAGTGGGTTATGAACCTCACTAGTATCCATGAGGATGCAGGTTCAATCCCTGGCCTCACTCAGCGGTTTAAGGATCCCACGTTGCCCTGAGCTGTGGTGTAGGTTGCAGACGCAGCGTAGATCTGGTGTTGCAGTGGCTGTGACGTAGGCTGGCAGCTGCAGCTCTAATTCGACCACTAGCCTGGGAACTTCCATATGCCACAAGTGTGGCCCCAAAAAGAAGAAAAGAAAAAAAATCATTAAAAAATAAATTTTACTCAACTAGAAGAAAGACTGAATCATTTTTCTAGTCTCTCCATAGCAAAAAATAAGTTCATAAAATTGCCTTCATACAAAAAAGCAATCAAAGAGCTTGAGGTCAAGATATGTGGGGAAAGAAATACAAATATTGTATTTTCCCCCCTGGATTTTGTGATTTGAAGTATACTGTCAGTTTTTTTTTTAATTTGTAATTTGTTGTGATTTCTTTGTTCATCCTTAACATACATTTACTTTTTGCTTTGGAGACAGAAACGCAATATGACATTTATTGAGTGCTTGCTTCCCTGCCAGACACTGATTTTCGCTATTGTTGTCTCTAGAAATTACTTTTCAATTTAGTATCTCTTTGGTGTACAGTTCTGTGAGTTTGACAAGTACATAGGTGTTTCCTTTTGTATGTAATTTTGTACTTGTAATTTTGTATTTTTTAAGAGGACCCCCCCAAATTATATAATCTTCCAGCCCCGCAAAAGTTGAATTTGTTTTGCTAACATCCTCATTTATTGTTTAGATTTCCCATTAGATTCTAAACTTGGGCATTGTCTATTTCCCCATCACTCTAACGCTAGCATCTACCACAATGCCTGGCACATAGAGGAAGGTGTTCAGTACATATCGGGGAAATAGTGAAAAGAGCAGATCTCAGCAAACTCCTCGATACTGGGACCTGTGCGATCCCTGTTATAGAGAGTTTAACATCACCTGAGGCCACTATGACATGTGTTCCCAGGAATACCCATCAATGTCTCTGTGGTCCCCTAGGTTGCAATGCTTTCTTATTCTCTTCTGCTATTTTTCTACCAGTAGGTCTCCATATCTACCATCCATCAGGTCTTTATTTTCTCCAGCCTTCGTTTGCAAGATTGGAATTTTACCTTGGTCCTTCTTCCTGGCTTTCTGCTCAGGCCGTTGAGGGTCCCAGTTTCCTCTCTGAATCTAGAGGCCTGATTCTGAATTCTAGCCACGTGGAAATGTTTCATAGTCTTGGACCAGTCTCCTCAGGAGTGATTGCACTCCTGTCTTTATTTCTTAGATGTCTTCTCTTAGGAGGTCCAGACCTAGGAAGTTTGTTTGGACTTCTTGTAATTTCTTGGGTCCATGATTAATTAATTCCCTCAACAATTTTTTATTGCCTACTCTAAGCCAGGTATTGTGCCTTGTTGAACAAAACAAGACTTATCCTTGACTCAGCACAGATTCTTCTATCTAGATGGGACTGGGTGAGAAGAGAGAGACACAGAGAGGAGATAAGTGACTAAACCCACAAATGAAGCAAGTACAAGTTACGGTAAGTGCCATAAAGGCCATAACCACAGGACTGAGAGAAAAGGATAACTGAGAAAAAAAGGAAGTGTGGCCCCAAGACCGTATCTCTGAATAGGAGACTGCACTTGAGACCCAAGAGATGAGATGTCAGCCATGTGACCAGTGGAGAAAGTACATTCTTGGATAGAGGAAGCAAATTGTATGAAGACATCAAGGTGAGGAAGGACTTTTGTGGGTGTGAGGAACTGATCAAAGACAGTTTGGGCAGAGAAGGGTGATAGAGGGGTGATGAGGTTGCAAGTTGGGCCCAGACTGTGTAGGGCATTTAGGCCTTAGACTTTGGGTTTTCTTTTTGGTTTCATGGTAAGGCCTTTAAGGGTTTAAGGAGGGAACAGACCTGATAGGCTTTATGTTCCTCCTGCTTAGTGGAGAATAGGTGCTAGGGCTGGGCTGCCCCAATGTGCCACCCCAGGGAACCTCAGCAGGCCCTTTATGTAGACGGCACTATTAATGGTGCCCTCTGGGGTTCGGCCCTGTCAGTAGCCCTTCTAAAAAAGGCAGGAGTGCCAGGGGAAGACATTCAGTGCTTCTCCAGATGGGCTACATGTTATATGCCCCCGGGGGCAGTTTCTAAAGAACACCATGCCCAATCTATCCAGAGGAAACCATGACTCGAAAAGACACATGTACTCCAGTGTTCACTGCAGCACTCTATGCAATAGCCAGGTCATGGAAACAACCTAAATGCCCATCGACAGAGGAGTGGATAGGGAAGATGTGGTACATACACACAATGGAATATCACTCAGCCATTAAAAGGAACGAAATAACAACATTTACAGCAACATGGATGGGCCTAGAAATTATCATGCGAAGTGAAACCAGTCGGACAATTAGACAGCAACACCCAATGCTACCGCTTACATGTGGAAACTAAAAAGACACAATGAACCTCTTTGCAGAACAGACAATGACTCACAGACTTTGGAAAACCTTGGTTTTTCAAATAAGACAATCTGGGGGGTGGGAGGATACACTGAGGGTTTGGGACGCAAATGCTATCACATTGACTTGTGATGATTTTTGTACACCTATAATTGTAATAAAATTCATTGTGATAAAATAAATAAATAAGTAAAGAACACCGTGCCCAGCTGTACCTCCACCCCCAGGCTATTCAAAATCAGAACCCGTGGGAGTGGGGCCCAGGTGTCAATGTGTAGCCAGGGTTGAGAACCACTGCTTGGAAGGTTGTCATGGCAGCTCAGGTTCTGGACCGGGGCAGTGGCAATGCAGAGTGGAATTTGAGATCTATATGCATTTTATTTTCTATTTTTTT
>PVHT021183586.1:3907638-3920290 GCA_004024745.2 Catagonus wagneri
CCCCCCCCTTTTTTGTCTTTTTAGAGCTGCACTCCCAGCATATGCAGTTTCCCAGGCTAGGGATTGAATCAGAGCTGTAGCCACCTGCCACAGCCACAGCAGTGCAGGATCCAAGCCCCAACTGAGACCTACACCACAGCTCATGGCAATGCCAATCCTTAACCCACTGAGCAAGGCCAGGGAAGGAACCCATGTCCTCATGGATACTAGTCGGGTTTGTTAATGCTGAGCCATGATGGGAACTCACACATTCCCTTTCTTTCTTTTTTTTTGTCTTTTTGTGTTTTTATGGCCGCACCTGTGGCATATGGAGCTTCCCAGGCTAGGGGTCTAATTGGAGCTATAGCTGCCGCCGGCCTGCACCAGAGCCACAGCAATGCCAGATCCGATCCGCGTCTGCGACCTACACAACAGCTCATGGCAACGCCGGATCCTTCACCCACTGAGCGAGGCCAGGGATCGAACCTGCAACCTCATGGTTCCTAGTCGGATTCATTTCCGCTGCGCCACAACGGGAACTCCACATTCACTTTCTTATACTATCTTCCATCATGGTCTATCCCAGGAGACTGGATCTAATTCCCTGTGCGGTACAGCGGGACCTCATTGCTTATGAGTTACATTTTTGAGGTAGATTAGACATACTTGGCTGAATGTTTGGGGGGGAGGTGAACGGGAAGAAACAAGGCTTACTCCCAGGTTTTTGGCTTAGGCAACTATTAGCAATAGTTCCCAAACTTCAGCAGGCTTCAGAATCGCCAGGAAGGAATGTTAGAACACCCTTCTGGACCCCTCCTCCAGAGTTTCTGATTCTAGATGGGTCTGAGAATTTGCATTAAGAATAAGTTCCTGGGTGGTACTGTCGGTCCAGGGACCACGTTTTCAGCCAAGAGGAGAGCTTTTCTAAAGGCCCAACAGGCCACATACCAATGAATTAAATCCAAATTCCTGGGGTTGGGATCCAGGCGTCAATTTGGTGTTACTTGGGAACTTGTTTGATCCGCTTGAGTCTGGCCAGTGCTCAGATTCTGAGTTAACTGGTCTGCGGTAGGACTTGGAAACTGACATCTTTGAAAAGCTCCCTTGGAATTCTTCTAATCACACGTCGCCAGTTTGGGGAGCCATGGCATCAGGTGGGCGGTGATGTCATGGTCTGAGATAGGCACAGGTGTTCTCTCCAACTCTCTCCCATGGTTTCAGAAGTCCCCCCATCTCCTATGTCTTTCACAGCTTTAGACATATGAGGCTCTTAAAATATCTGGACCAAAAGATCAAGCTCCCTCCTTCACCTTTTTTGCTGTAAATACGCAATGACATACAGTTCCTAGAGAACCAGCTGTTAACCCAACCCCCGTCAGAACACAATAGAGTGTGTACACGTATAACTGAATCACTTTGTCCTACAGCAAAAATCATCCCAACCTTGTAGATCAACTATGCTTCCATAAAATGGTAACAAATGAAAAAAGAAAATACAGAATACCAATAAAATCACCAATATAATTGTTCAGTTCCAGCAGGATAAGTGAAGTAAGAGTAATATTTCATGACAATCACTTCAGTGGCAATAGAAAAGAAAATGTCAAGATGAGTCAATTGAATACTGTTTGAGAAGCATTGTGTAGAATTTGAGAAGGATACCCAACGCCCTCAGGAGAATCATTCATGTCTTGTTTCATCTTTGAATGAAACTTATTTGTGTCTTAAACAAAAAGAATACAGTAGAGGATTTCCCATCGTGACGCAGCGGAAACGAATCTGACTAGGAACTGTGAGGTTGCAGGTTCGATCCCTGGCCTCGCTCACTGGGTTAAGGATCTGGCGTTGCCATGAGCTATGGTGTAGGTCACAGACGAGGCTTGAATCCCATGTTACTGTGGCTCTGGTGTAGGCCAGCAGCAACAACTCTGATTAGACTCCTAGCCTGAGAACTTCCACATGCCGCAGGTGTGACCCTAAAAAGACAAAAAAAAAAAAAAAAAAGGATACAGTAGTCACTATTTAGCTGCTCCCATTGCATTCTTAGTGCCTAGCACAGTACCTGACCCATAATAAACATTAAATACATATTTAGTGACCAAATGAACTACCTTATGAAAATGAAAACTTTCTAAAGCTGAAAATAGCTCAGAAGCAGTAACCATGAATTCCATCCAACTCGATGCTGGTTGTGAAACTGAGGATTTTGACGTGGGTCCACTTGCAACAAGCTTATGTGAGGTCAACGTTGACCCAACACCTTCCACGAGGAGCCAGACACGTTTGCAGAGTCCTGGAGGAGTTGCAGGGGCTCTCTTTCCAGGGAAAACAGACCCTCGGGTCTCCAGCATCACAGGCCAGTCTTGGGACGCAGCTGATGAATTCACGACCATCGTCCAGGGTATATAAGAAATGTCACTCCTGGAGTTCCCATTGTGGTTCAGCAGGTTAAGAACCCAACATAGTATCCGTGAGGACATGGGTTCGATCTCTGCTCTTGCTCGTTGGGTTAAGGATCTGGTGTAGGTCACAGATGTGGCTTGGATCCAGTGTTGCTGTGGCCGTGCTAGGCTGCAGCCGCAGCTCTGATTTGATCCCTCGCCTGGGAACTTCCATATGCTGCAGGTGCAGCTGTAACAAAAAAAGGGGGGGGGAGTGAAGAAGATGTGTCACTCTTTATTTGATTAAATTCTGCCTTGAACCAGCCACCTTCCTAGCTGGTGGGAAATTCTACATTATCTTTATGGAGGGTCCACACTGCTCTTGTGACTCAACTGCAGGCATTGGATTTTTGGTGGAGTAGAGTTGGGGAGGTTCTTTCTAGTCTTCATCTATACTCTTTACCTGTAATAAGCCCACAGGGCACCTTGAAATCAGCCCCCGTTCTGTACCTGGGCATGAAAGTCTTCACTGGCGCTGACAATGTGGGTGTGCCCACAGCCCAGCTTCACTTAGTGTAGCACACAGTCATTTCCCCCAAAGTCCTACCAAGTCTTTCAGGCTCTATGGTGGGTGTGGGTTAATAACCTTACTACTGAGGATCTCATCTCTTTCTTTTTGTGGCGGAATGGCGCTCCTCTTGGCACGTCCTCTTACTCACCAACCTTGGGTACTCACCATTCTCTCATCCTCCGGGATGCCCAGCAGCATCTTCTTGGTGATCTTAGGTCTTCACCAAGGCCAGGGAGAGATATGGTCTTTCAGACACTCTGTCTGCTCTGAAAACACTTTGAAGGAAGACCAAACAGAGACCTGGCTCCTTTCTTAGACTAAGAGAGGGAGAAGCTCAGATTCCAAAGCACGAAATGCACCCTTGTTCTTATAATTCCTCAACCCATGAATATCTTAATAAATTCTCTCGCCACAATGCTAACCTGGAATAATCCGTCGCTCCCAATGTTAAACCATTCTAGATATCACTACGGTATAACTCACCAGGGTTTCTGTGGTCATGAGGGAGATTACCTCTGAATCCCCTTGACTGTGTCAGCAAGGAGATCTCCGTTGACTTGTAAAACTTCTTGCAAACACAGCAGTCACCAACCTTCACAGGTAAACATCCGCGCAGCTCTGTGGAATGTTCCAGAACCTTTCTTTTATCATTAAACTGGCATTTCAACAGAACATCACTTACTGGTCAGAAGTGTTCCTATTCAAAGGCAACGCCATCTAATCTTCTCTGCAAAATAGGCCAGATTATCCTAATGGATCTCTCTGGAAGGAAGATTTATCTTGACTTGAGTGTCATTAGTACATCTGGCCCCAGTCAACCTTTCCTAAGCATCAGCTGGGTGCCAGGTGCTGAGAACTCTGGGGGAGAAAGACCCTCAAGGAACTCAGCTTAAGGGGGAAATAGCAACACACTTTTAAAATATGAGGTGATAAGAGTATGGATAAAAGGCTCTGGAAGCGTAGCAGAAGAGCCAACAGAAAATTCACAGAGGAAATGACCTTTGATCTGGGTTGTAAAGGGCGCATGGATATGGGGATGAGAAGGAGGGAAGCAGAGCACCCAGAGCAAAGGGACCAGGGCAGACCTTTGCATACTTCATACTCTGGGTGTGCCTGTGTTTGTGTCCACCAGGGTGAGCACTGGGAAACCGGAAGTAGCAACCGGTCAGGGTTGGTTTTGAGGAGGAGAGCAGGAAGTATAGGAAGTTTCTTTAGGAGTTCCTACTGTGGCTTGGTGGGTTAAGAACCCAACAAGTATCCATGAGGATGCGGGTTCAATCCCTGGCCTCGCTCAGTGAGTCAAGCATCCCGTGTTGCTGCAAGCTGCGGCTTGGGTCACAGATGTGGCTCAGATCTGGTGTGACTTTGGCTGTGGCATAGGCTGGTAGCTGCAACTCCAATTCGACCCCTAGCCCAGGAACTTCCATATTCTATTGGTGTGGCCATAAAAAGGAAAAAAAAAAGGAGTTTCTCTAAATTGAGCATAGTTTTATGAGTGATAAGTAGATCTTTTAATCTTTTTTGTCTTTTTTAGGGCTGCATCTTCGGCATATGGAGACTAGGGGTTGAATCGGAGCTGTATGCGCTGGCCACAGCCACAGCAATGCAGGATCCGAGCCATGTCTGTGACCCACACCACAGCTCACGGCAACGCCAGATCCTTAACCCACCGAACAAGGCCTGGGATCGAATCTGCATCCTCAAGGATGCGAGTCAGATTTGTTTCTGCTGAGCCATGACGGGAATTCCATTTTTTTTTAATTATTTTTATTGGATTATAGCTGACTTTCGATCTTGTACTGGTTTCAAGTGTACAGCAATGTACGTCTGTCTTATATATAATTATATCCGTTCTTTTTCCCATATAGGTTATTACAGACTATTGAGTAGATTTTTCCTGTGCTATAGAGTAGGTTGTCATTAATCATCTATTTTATACTGCTGTGTGTACGTGTTATTCCCACCCTCTCAATTCTTGCTTCCCCTCAGCATTTTCACCTTCAGGACATGAAAATCTTTTGTGTGCCATCTCAAATAATGCTATCTGTACCATTGTTTTTACTACAACTGCCACTGTTATTGCCGGTACAGAGCTAGTGTTTGTTGCTCTCTTACTAGGTCTGGAGTTAAATGTATTTTCAGAATTGTCTTATTTGATCCTCCTGCATCTCTGAGTGGTTCTTCTACTACCCCCAGTTTAGAAATGTGGTTCTCTGTAGTCTCACACGTTTCTGTCTGCTCTTGCTGATATTCCAGGCACCTAGGAAGCTAACGTGTGTCTGTGTGACATATTCCTTCAGTCGCATAGTTTCGGTTCTTGCTTTGAAACAGTTTTTTTTTTTTTGGAGATCAAAAGCTCTGCTTTGAGGTAAACTGAAGTTGGCTGGCATGGCGTCCCCTTAAATCTGTTGCTATACCAGGGGGTATTCTGACCTCACTGTTTTGACACCTCTGTTCTGACTTTAAGAACATTTACTCCTGCTCTTTGGACCCTGAGAATATTTTGAATCCAAGACTTTTAATTAGAGTTATATCAACTCAGATGGACTTTCCATCTAGAAATTGTTTTCCGGAGTAAATTCCATTAAGCCAATTTAATCCCTTGATCAATTTTCTCCATAGCACAGTGAAACCATTTCCAAAAAGGTTAACTCCAGCTGAAATTATTTTCCTTTGGATCAATTCTCTTCCATTTAAAATTTGAAACAAAATTTGATGTATTGATTAGGTATTATCCATAGCAAATTTTATCGATTCTGGCTTCTACTCTGTATAATAGTCCTTATTTCTATTAAGGGCATTTTTTTTCCTGGGTCAAAATTTGCAGTTCTAAATTTTTTAAAAAAAGTTTGATTCTTCTGTCAATTTAGAGTCAATAACAAGTTGTGCTGGGTGCAGTTTTAGCTCTTATCAGTTTTATTTAACATTGATTATTCATACCAGTAATTTAAAAATCAACCCATCACAGATTGAATTGCAATAATGATGCTTTGTATTTCTTATTCATGGGAAATTTGAAAAATGCTTTGTGCACATGTTTGTGAAAAGGAGAGAGAGAGACAGAAAGAGAACAGAGGAGGAGGAAAAAGACAAAAGCAATAGACAGAAATAGAGAGAGAGACATAGATGCAAGGGAGTTCTAGTGAATGACAGGGAGGAAAAGAAAGACTGAAAGAGAGATTGGTTGAGAGAGGAATATTGTTTGCCAAGCTTTCAAAATTTTGTCAGAGTTTGAATTTTCATGGAGTCAAAAGACATGAGAGCAGTGTTTGCCATTGATCAGTGAGGTTGTCCCGAGCAGAGGAAGGAGTCGAAGTCTTTATCAGCCTGGAGGAAAGATCTGAAGCTGGCAAGAAGATCTAGAGAGCAGCATGCAAGATGCTGCTTGACAGTGTGACTCTCTAGATTCACTTCAAAAATAGAGATTACTAGGCAAAATACCACCCTTATATCCAAAATCACTTGAAAGTAAACTGCGGTTGAGGGTCTTGAACTCCTGAAATCTTTAAGGTTTTCAAGACAAGAAGCCATTGTGTATGTTTGTAACAGCACTACTTTCAATAGCTAAGACATGGAAACAACTTAAAAGTCTATGGACAGATGCATGAATTAAGAAGATATGGTACCTATACACGATGGAATACTACTCAGCCATAAAAAAGGAAATAATGCCATTTGTAGCAACACGGATGCAACTAGAGAGTCTCATACTAAGTGAAGTCAGAAAGAGAAAGACAAATATCATATGATACCACTTATATGTGGAATCTAAAATATGGCACAAATGAACCAGTCTACAGAACAGAGACACACTCGCAAACAGGGAGAACAGGCTTGTGGTTGCCAAGGGAGAGGAGGAGGAGGTGGACTTGGAACTGGGGTTAGCAGGTGCAAACTATCACATTTAGAATAATTAGCAATGAGGTCCTGCTGTATAGCACAGGGAACTATATCCAATCACTTTTGATAGAACATGATGGAAGATAGTATGAGAGGTAATATGAGAAAAAGAACATATATATGTGTATAACTGGGTCGGTTTGCTGTACAGCAGCAACAGACAGAACATTGTAAATCAACTATACTTTAATAAAAAAAATTTCAAAAGAATCCATTAGTATGGATTTCCACTGTATCTTATAAATCCAGTAGGAAAGAGGGCTAGTGCCTTCCAGAACCTCATGTTCAATGACTGTCCATTTCTCCTTGGATGACGTTCAACTTCTGTTAGCACAGAACATTAGATCCTTCACAATTTGGTTGATGTCCACCTCGCAAGCCTCCACTCCTACCCCTCCACGTAAGTACACACCTCAGTCAGGTCTCTCTGAATGTTTATTCCTCAGAGACCATTTTGATGCCTCCTTCTTCCTTCCATGCGCATTTTGCCTAGATTTCCATTTCTTGCTCTTCTCCCTGGAAGACTCATACAGATCCTTCAGAGCCCTCCCCGAAGGGGTTCTTTCTTCTGTGAATTAGGTAGCGGGTGGAAGAGATGCCAGGGAGCTATTTCTAATGTGATGCATGGGGGGGGGGCGGAGTGACTGGGGCAAACCATGTGCTGGGGGCAGACAGTGAGGGACTTGGAGGTAATCCAGGACTCAGGGGAACTAAGAGAAGTGGGCAGTTGGGAGGGACTGGGGACACAGGAAGGTCTGGAGAAGATTGGGGGAGACACAGACTTAGACCTGGAGGATGTTACAGAGACTGTGAAGGGAGGGAGAATGTGAAGAATTGGGTGTAACTAGAGGTAGCTGTTTTCCACAGTGGTTGCACCAATTTGCATTCCCACCAGTGGAAGGCAGTAGAGGTTAAGGCTGGGGAAGAGTCGGGTGTGCACAGCTCTGTCCTCTATTGCATCCCAAGGAGACCCTCATAGAGCACTGAGCACATCGGAGGCTGGAGGCTGCGTCAATTGCCCACTGTAATCTGTAAGCTCCTCTCTCCGTTCTGGAACATGGCTGGGATATGTGTGCAATGACGGAGTCTCCATTTCCATGGGAGAAGCTCTCTAGAAATGAAGAACGAGCTGGAAGGCAGCCCTCTCCTGGTCTCTTTGGAGGTACCTGCTCATCTTTCCCCAGGAATGTCTGCCACATCACTAATCCATGCTACTCTTTATTCAAACCCCTTCCAACATTCTTCCCCATGGCACCTGTTCATCTCCCTCACTGAGCAGAACCCAAGTTGTGAGAGTGGAGAACTTTACCTGCATTTTCTCCCACCCCACCACCCTTTCTTTTGTCTTTTTAGGACCGCATCCACAGCAGGTGGAGGTTTCCAGGCTAAGGGGTCGAATCAGAGCTGAGGCCACTGGCTTATGCCACAGCCACAGCAACGCAGGATCTGAACTGCATCTGCAATCTACACCACAGCACACGGCAATGCCGGCTCCTTAACCCACTGAGTGAGGCCAGGGATCGAACTCACGACCTCCTGGTTACTAGTTGGATTTGTTTCCGCTGCACCACAACGGGAACTCCCTGCATTTTCTCTTGGACTTAAGGTCTCGTCAGGTTCTTCGCATGGGCTCTGTTCTGGGCTGGAGGGTGAGGATCATTTGCTAAGACTTAAGAGACCCTGTTGAAAGAGTGAATTCACCTGATCAGAAAAGAGATTTGGAGAAAAGAGTGACTGTGATTCGCTTATGAACTGCTGGCGTGTGACCTTGGGTGACCTCAGGTGAGCCGCCTGATCTATCTCAGCCTGAATTTCTACATCTTCAAAACAGCGATCAAATAGCTCTCTTTTAGGGCTGTTGTGATAAGTAACTGTGTTATGGTACATTTAGTGTTTATTTTTTCTATCTGGATTTTAATACTCTTTCAATTGATTTTTCTGTTGGGTGGAAGGCTGGAATTTCACTTAATTTTTTCCTGAATGAATAAACAATTTACCAAACACCATTTATTGAATAACCCCCTCTTGCCTTCATCAATGAGAAATCCCATTTTTATCATACACTGAATTCTGATCTATTTCTGGACACTCAAATTGTGTTCTATTAATCCCTTGGCCTATTCCTGGGCTGGTATCTTACTGTTTCATTCCTGCAGCTTCATAATCTGTTGCAATGTCTGGTACCTTAACATTGTTCTTCTGTTTCAAGATTTTCTTGGCTGTGCTTCATGTGTCTCCCCCCCACCCCCAGATGAAAGTTCCTATCAAGTTACTAAATTCCAAAAATATTGTGACTCAATTCTAACTACGCACAGTGCTGTAAGGATTCAGGGAATGGCTTTGCCTGCTTGAGTTACATGACAAAATACCTTAGACTATCTGGCTTCAACAGCAGAACTTTTCTTTCTCACAGTTTTGGAGGCTGGAAATCCGAGATCAGGTGCTGGCATGTTTGGGTTCTGGCGAGCATCCTCATCCTAGCTTGTAAGGGGCCACCTTCTTGCTGTGGAAAGACAGAGAGCTCTTGTGTCTCTTTCTCCTTTTATAAGGTATTCATTCCATCATGAGGACATCACCTATTTCTAATTACCTCCCCCAGGTCCCACCTCCAAATGCCATCACAATGGAGATTAAGACTTCAACATATGAATTTGGGGGAGGGGGACCCAAACATTCCATCCATGGCAGGGAGAAATGGCATCTCTTTAAAATGGTGATTTTTTTTTTCATGGACATGGAGAAAAGACCTGTGGTTGCCAAGGGGGAGGGGAAGGAGAGGGAGTGGGATGGACTGGGAATTTGGGGTTAATAGATGCAAACTATTGCCTTTGGAATGGAAAAGCAATGAGATCCTGCTGTATTGCACTGGGGACTATATCTAGTCACTTAGGATGGAGCATGATAATGTGAGAAAAAGAATGTATATATGTATGTGTGACTGGGTCACCTTGCTGTACAGTAGAAAATTGACAGAACACTGTAAACCAGCTATAATGGAAAAAATAAAAATCATTATAAAATAAAAATAAAAAAATAAAATGGTATTTTTCCTAACTGGGAGTATTTTAGTTTACTCAGATTTTTTTTTTGCCTTTAATATTTTCTTTCTTTCTCCCTTCCTTCCTTCCTTCCTTCCTTCCCTTCCCTTCCCTTCCCTTCCCTTCCCCTTCCTTCCTTCCTTGCTTCCTTCCTTTCTTCCTTCCTTCCTTCCTTCCTTTTTCTTTTCTTTTTAGGGCCACACTAGGTTAGGGGTCGAATTGGAGCTGCAGCTGCCAGCCTACACCACAGCCACAGCAACGCCAGATCCGAGCCACATCTGTGAACTACACCACAGCTCATGGCAACGCCGGATCCTTAACTCACTGAGCGAGGCCGGGGATCAAACCCGCACCATCATAGATACTAGTTGGGTCTGTAACCCAATGAGCCACAGTGGGAACTCCCTTGATATTTTCTTTATATAGTTCTTTCACATTTATAATTGAAAGTCTTCCTGGATAATAGGTATTATAAGTATTAGCTCCTTCATTTTGCTTTCCCATGATACTAATCACAGTCATGTTGAGCAGTGATTCTGCCCGGCACCATCTCCCTCTTTGTCCACCACACTGAGATCAAGTGGTTATTGCAGGAGCTGCCATATGAGACAACATGACCTTGCTCCCAGGGCAGCATTTAATGAGGCCAGTGGAGGATGCCCTCTGGAGGCCAGGGATGGCTGCTCTGGGACTGGCAGCAGGATGTAGACATCTGGATGCTTCTGACACCAGGGTCTCAGAAGCAAGGACCCGCTACAGAGATGGAATCAGGGAAAATGAGACTTTTCATCCTAGATAAGTGAGAGGGACCTCCAGAAACAAGGGATGAAGCCTGTTGAATCTAAGACGCCAGCCTAGCAGAAAACATCAATCCAGCCCACAGCAGTCAAGCCCACAGAGCAACCAGGTGTGGGATGGAATACGGAGAGTCTTTCCGTGGCGACACACAGGATGGAGGGAGGAAGGAGAGGGTGGTGCCTGCAGCCATCAGTTCGTGTGCCTCTTAGGTGGCCAGTCAGTAAGTAAGTAACACAGGCAAGATTAGAGCTGACATTTGTTTAACTCCGGAGACTGGGTTCTTCTCTCTCTAGGGGGTCCCTGGAAACTGCTGTCCACTCAGTCCCTTAAACACATCTACTCTCTATTTCCTGCACTCAGTCCCTTAAACACATCTACTCTCTATTTCCTGCACACCTTCCTCTCCATTCTTATCCCTTATGTACTCCCTCCTCCTTCTTTCATCATCTGCCCAACTTCCGCTCATTGTCACCATTCATTTGGTGGCTTTGGTGGGCCAGGAGGCTCCCCAGTTTCCCAGAGGTGGGGACAGTCCTTAAGACCGAAGAGAAGTGACTTCTCCCTCTTTTATCTCACTCCCTCTCCATGGAGCATATAATTCAGCACAGAAGCTTGGAGCCTTCTGAAATATCAGATTGTCCTAGAAGTGACACATAACATGAAAACAGGCTTTTATAACCTGGAATAACAAATCAGTGCATTCCCTCCCCTCCCCTGCAAAGTCCTACATGAGTCTGGTCCTTCGAAATTCAAGCAGATGATGCGATTTTCCTGTCCTTCCTTATGTCCACAGATCAGCCCTGGGGAAGAGGGTGCTGTCATTTTGTCTGGGCTCTTTGCTTCAGGTTGTAATTCTTGAGGTTAGCCTGACACTTGACGTCTGTAATTAATGCGTCACTCAGGCAACCCAATGGAAAGGGAGCGAGGATGGACATATTTTATTGAGGTGGAAATTCAGCAATCAACCTTAGCACCGTTTGCATACCTACTATGCACAGATTGCTGCTTATTAGGACTGGAGCTCCAGAGCAGAGCAAATGATCTTTGGCTTTAAGGGACACGGCCTCTGCAGAGACAGCAGTTGTCAGCGAAGGACAACCCAACACCACAAATGCGATAAGGAAAATGTTCACAAAATGCTCTGGCACTAGGTTGGCGTTAGAGAAAACATATTTGTAATACATATGATAGATAACACAGTATAGTGAGCTGTCACAAATGGATGAGCAATATACTAACGCCCAACAGGAAAATAGAAAAAAGCATGAATAGGATCATTCACATGTCCAATAAATATATGGCAATCAAAAGAAGATACTATTTTACCCTGGCAGACGGGCAATAATTTGAAATGAGGGGAAATGCCTAGAGCTGGCGAGGATGCTGGAAGAAATATGTTTTCTCATGCATCACTAGTGGAAATGTGAATCATTAAAGAGTCATTCGGGACAATAAGACCATAATCATGCCATTTTTATTCACCTTAAAAATACACATACTGTTGGTTTTGTTTTGAGTGGCCTCACTTTTTGGTAATCAGTCCTATGTAAATAAAATTATTTACTGAGGCAATAAAATTGAAAACAATTACGTGTGGCCCTTCTATATCACGGAATATTAGGTAGCTAATAAAAAGTCTGGGTTAGATGAATAACTATTGACCCGAAAGGATGTTCGTTATGCATCATTAATGAAAATTTCACATTGCATAGGAAATGAAATGTATCTAATGTGATTTTTTTTTTGCCAAAAGCAATGACAAAACTCTACCTATGTGTGTATTGTGCACTTACAAACGTTTAAAAGAATATGGATAGAGAATGAAAGGTTGTACTCCAGTGTCTTAACATTATAATTTTAGTGGGAATGAGAGAGAAATGGACAGAGGATAAGAGAGACAATTTCTTCTGCATAAAGTTTTTTTATTCCCTAAAAACTAGTTTCAGATTTTCTGCTCTTGGGAAGATGAAGTAGATTTACTCTTC
>PVHT021183586.1:3920390-3993906 GCA_004024745.2 Catagonus wagneri
GGAGAAGGCTGATTAGGAAGCTGGGACTTCCTCTGTGCCAGCCAGTCTGCCATCCTCATCCTGCAGTGTCAGTGGAGACCACGGGAAGAGTCCGGACTTCCACCTGTAGCAGGCAGTAATGAGGCTCCTCTCCCTATTCCTTCTAGATGGGTGCCAGAGGAGACCAAAGCAGAATAATGACTTTTATCATGGCCCAAGGCCACTCCCACCAAGGGGTCTATCAAGACCACGTGGGGGAGTTCCTGTCATGGCTCAGTGGGTTAAGGACTTGATGTTGGTAGGTTGCAGACGCAGCTCGGATCCCGCGTTGCTGTGGCTGCGGTGTTGGCTGGTGGCTACAGCTCCGATTAGACCCCTAGCCTGGGAACCTCCATATGCCGCAGGTGTGACCCTAGAAAAGGCAAAAAGACAAAAAAAAAAAAAAGATCTGAAATCGCATAATGCAATATGAAAATGTTCAGGTTTCAGCTGAAAGTCACTTATCAATCCAGGAAGAAGGAAGATCTCAAACTGAATAAAAAAGACGGCCCATAGAGCCCAACCCTGAAATGACAGAGATGTTAGAATTATTTGACCAAGACGTTGAGGCTGCCATGATGAAAATGCTTCAAAGAGCAATTGCAAACGCGCTTGAAACAAATAAAAAAAAATAGAAAGTCTCTGCAAAGAAACAGAAGCTATAAAAAAGAGCCAAGTGGAATGAATAGAACTTAAAAATAAATAACTGAAATAAAAAGCTCAGCAAACCGGCTGCAACGGAAGAGGGGACGGAAGAAAGAATCAGTGAACTGGCAGACAGGCTAATGGAAATTCCCCAATCTGAACACAGATAGGTGGAATGGAAAAATAAATAAACTAACAGAGGACTTTAACAAAAGATCAAATATTCACATTATGAAATGCCCAGAAAGAGGAAAACAAGGACATAGCAAAAACATGTACTTAAAGAACTAGTGGCTGAAAACTTCCCAACTGGGCAAAAGGCATGAACTTAGAGATTCAAGGTGATGGATCAACTCCCCAAAGGGCAAGTTCGAAGAAATCCACGCCAAGACATAGCACAGTTCAACTCTGACAACTCAAGACAGAGGAAAAACTTTGAAAGTGAGAGACGAAACCTAAGGCAATTGAAACTTAACGCTCCCTTCTCGCTTCTGTAACATCGCTTGCTTGCTAAGTATCAGTTGTGACAGTGTTTCGCAACAAAGGGTCAGTAAAACCGGCCAAGACATAACAGGCTACCATTTAGGAAATTTTCCATCCCCCCCAGGTCTGCAACTCTCAAAAGTCCCGCGCGCGCCAATTATAGCCAGTCACTAACCGCCACATCTGCTTCTGTAAACCTGCTTGCCTGCTGAATATCGATTGCGCGATCCCAGGCCAATCATATAGCAGACAGTGTCCCAATTCAAATATCAGCCAATCGGCGTCCCTCTCCTTTGAAAACCTCCCCTAAGCCCCCGACTTGTTTGTGTGTGCCCATAAAAACCCTGTACTCGCTGCAGTCGGGACCTCTTTGTGTCACCGGTAACGAGTGCGCAGGGGTCCAGGTTCGAACCTGCAATAAAGGACCCTTGCCGTTTTGGCTTTGACTTTTGACTCTGGTGTGCTCATTGAGAGGGGGTCTCGCGACCGCGGGCATTACAAAAGCAGTTAGAGAAAAATGACCCATTACATGTAGGGGAAATTTTTTTTTTGTCTTTTTGCCTTTTATGTAGAGCCGCACCCGCGGTATATGGAAGTTCCCAGGCTAGGGGTCTAACAGGAGCTGTAGCCGCCGGCCTTTGCCACAGCCACAGCAACACGGGATCTGAGCCGCGTCTGCACCCTACACCACAGCTCACGGCAACACCAGATCCTTAACCCTCTGAGCAATGCCAGGGATCGAACCCGCAACCTCATGGTTCCTAGTCGGATTCGTTAACCACTGAGCCACGAAAGGAACTCCAGGGGAAATTTTTTTTTTTTTTCAAATTACACAAAATTTTTATTTGCTCAATAAAAAAATATATAGTAATGACATTTACAAAATATGTAATATCAAAGGTATTACTGATATTTAGTGTAACATGCTACTGACCAAGACTTTGGTTTTAGATTGTAAAAACCTTTACAGATGAATGATACAGAATAGACTCTGAGTAGCTGCCAATACTTTCCATAGTTTAGTTTTTACTGTAAAACCCTATGTTTATTTTGGAAAACTTAGAAAATACTGAAAATTAAATAGGAAAAAATAACTATCCATGCAGGGGAAATTTTTTGAATGACAGTCATTTCTAACCAAAAACCATGGAGTTCAAAAAGAAGTGGCATACTATTTTTTTTTTAAGTACTGAAATAAAATAACTGGCGACTCAGAACCCTATATTCAGTAAAAGTATCCTTCATGAATAAAGAAGAAATTAGAAGTTTTCAGGTGAAAGAAAACAAAGAGAATTTGTCACCAGCAGACCTGCCCTAAAGGAATGGCTAAAGGGAGTTTTCTAAACTGAAAAGGAAATAATAAAAGAAAGAATCTCGGAACCCTAGGAAGGAAGAAAGAAGTATTGGAAGAAAGAACTAAGCAAAAATATTGGCAAAAATAGACTTTCTTCTTCCCTTGGGCTTTTCTAAATCATGTTGGATAGCTGGAGCAAAAATAGAACACTTCTGAATGTGGTTCTAAACATATGAAAGGAAATTTAAAAAACAATTATAAATTTAAGAGGATACAGAAATATAAAGGGGGAGTTCCTGTTGTGGCACGGTGGAAACGAATCTAATATCCATGAGGAGACAGCGTCATGCCCTGGCCTCGCTCAGGGGCTTTGGGATCCAGCATTGCCATGAGCTGTGGTGTAGGTCGCAGACTCGCCTTGGATCTGTTGCTCTGGGTGTGGCGTAGGCTGGCAGCTCTAGCTCCAATTGACCCTTAGCCTGGGAACTTCCTATGCTGCAGGTGTGGCCATAAAAAAGGCCAAAAAAAAAAAAAAGAACTATAAAGGGAGGAAAAGTTTCCATACTTCATTGAACTGTAAAATTGTGACACTGATTAAGCAGGAATATAAAATACCGTATTCATCAGAGTGGACTTGGCCGGAGGTACTCAAAGTGTGGAAAACTGACCCCAGGGCACCCTGAAGCCCTTTAAGGAGGATGTGTAAGGTCAAAACTATTTTCATAATTAAACTAAGGTTGAAACTATTTCATAATAAAACTGGCTCTTAGCATGACTCGCGGCAGGGACCCTAAATTGTATCAGCAGTCACTGCATTATTCCTTTCTACACAGCTGAATTGAGAAGAATGCCAGTTTCACTTCTAAGTGCCCTTGGGATAGTAGTAAAACTTATCAATTGCATTCAGTTCTTGAGCCTTGAGTCTCTTATTATTCTTTGTGATGAAATGGGTGGAAAACACAAAGCACTTCTGCTGCCAACCGAGGTACCATGTTTGTCTTGAGAAAAGATATAGATGCAATTGGGTTACAAGCCCAACCTTAAAGAGATTTTTCAAAATGTAAAATAATGCCACTCTTCTTACTATTTTTTTTTTTTTTTTGGTCCAACCCACAGCTTGCGGAAGTTGCCAGGCTAGGGACTGAACCTGTACCACAGCATGACGACACTGGATCCTTAACCCACCAGACCACCAGGCAAGTCCGCTAGATTTTTTTTATTTGAAAAATGTAGTTTTTAGGAGTTCCCGTGATGGCTCGGTGGTTAACAAACCTGACTAGGATCCATGAGGAAGTGGGTTCCATCCCTGCTCTCGCTCAGTGGGTTAAGCATCCAGCATCGCCATGACCCTTGGCAGAGGCAGGCAGTTGTAGCTCAGATTTGACCCCTAGCCTGGGAACTTCCACATGCCATGGGTGCGGCCCTAAAAAGCAAAAAAAAAAAAAAAAAAAAAAAGAAGAAAGAAAGAAAAATGTAGTTTTTTTTAAAAAAGATCTAGTTGCCTTTAAAACGTTATGTGTATTTCTTGAGAAGGAATTAAGTCAGTCTATAACTTTAAGGAAAGCAGCTGACAGTATTGCCGACGATAAAATGCATCCTCCAGGAGAAAAATTCGAGTTTTGGAAAATGTCATAGATGCCACCATGAGCTCAACAGCTTCCCAATTCTTTTCTCTCTAAAAATTTTTGATAGAAAAATTCACTCATGGCCTTCAGAGGTCCCCAGGCCCCAGTCTGAACCCGAACCGTAGTTAGTGGTGACAACATTGAATTCCTAACCACTAGGTCAACAGGGAACTCTGATAGCTTTTCAATTCTTAAAAGACATTTCTGATGAAACTGGTGACATTAATTGATGCAATGTTAAAAACGTTGTGTAATGAAAAATGTCACCATTTGGAAGGTCTGTATCACTCAGTTGAACCAAAAGTTTCCAATGACCAATACATGATGCTGGAAAAATCTTTCAAGGAAAAGATCCATCAAATTGCGAGACTGACCAATGCATTTGAATTTAGCAGAATATGAAAAGTTCATTGATAGGATTTCACAGTCTATAGTGCAAATAATCCTTAAGAAACTAAGGGATAGTTTCAAAGAAGAATATCCACAATTATCTGAAAACATTCTTACAATACTCTTCTCTTGTCAATTATTATGTGAGGCTGAATTTTCCTTACCCCTTCAACCAAAACAACATATCACAGCAGATTGAATGCAAGAGCAGGTAAGAGAATCCGCGTCTTTTCTATTAAGTCATAGGTTGAAAAGACTTGAAAACAATATGCAAAACAATACGGCTCTTCTCACTAAATTTTTTGTTTTGGAACAAAATATTCTACTTTTTCACTTGTCTTATGATTTTGTTCTTTGTAGTTATTTTCTTATATTACCATGTAATGAATTAGTTATTTTCAAGTCAACACGTAGATTAAAACATTTAAAATTTTTGTCTTAATTTCTAACATGGTAACCTTTATCAGTTATAATCCACACAAACAGATTTCTCTAAGTCCGTAAAGGGATCCTGAGATCGAAGTCTGAGAACCGCTGGTCTAGACTATGCTGCTGTCCACCAGGCTAAGAGCAGCAAATGGCATAACCAAAAACTTGGATGTGGAGTGCTCATCACGGCTCAGCGGTAAGGACCCCAACTAGTGTCCATGAGGATTTGGGTTCCATCCCTGGCCTCGCTCAGTGGTTAAGGATCTGACGTTGCCCTGAGGTGTGGTGTGAGTCCCAGACGTGCCTCCGATCCTGCATTGCTGTGGCTGTGACATAGGTCGGCAGCTGTAGCTCTGATTCAACCCGTAGCCTGGGAACTTACATATGTCGCAGGTGTGCCCCCCCCCGGCAAAAAAAAAAAAATTGGAAGTGGCTTGTGCCCGTGAGAGCAACAGAGAGAAGCCTTACAATTCACACTGGATTGGTAGATAAGTGAGAAATAAACCTTCACTGGGTTAAGTCTCTGAGGTTTGGAGTCTGCTGTGTAGCATAGCCTAGCCCAACCTGCCTAACACACACACTCAGATCTGCATTTGGGGGCATCATTTGGGCAGTGGTGTGAAGGGCTGGATTGCACTGAGGATGAGGGTAGCCATCAGGGTTTTCCAAAGAACTGCAAGGATTCATCTTTGCTGAGCTGTCGTCTAGACTCTGAATGAATGAGTGCACTGCCCTGCACACCTCCAGGGGGCATCACTCACATCTTATTCTTTATATTTTTATGATTTTTATTTTTTCCATTAGAGTTGATTTACAGTGTTCTGTCGATCTATTCTATTTAAACGGTGAGCTCTGAAATTGCTTCGTGTACTGACATACCTGACTCTCACCGTGAGCCTCTCATTTTCCTGTGGACTGCTTTTTGACCTCACCCGCAGCATATGGAGGTTCCCAGGCTAGGGGTCTAACAGGAGCTGTAGCCACCGGCCTACACCACAGCCACAGCAACGCGGGATCCGAGCCGCACCTGCAACCTACACCACAGCTCACGGCAACCAACGCTGGATCCTTAACCCACTGAGCAAGGCCAGGGATCGAACCCGCAACCTCATGGTTCTTAGTCGAATTCATTAACCACTGAGCCACGACAGGAACTCCTCCTTCTTTTTTTAAATTCTCTTCTTTTTAAAAAAATTATTGAAGTATATGGCATTATTTTATTCTTTTTTATGGCTGAGTAGTATTCCATCATATATATGTACCACATCTTCTTAATCCATTCATCTGTCAGTGGACATTTAGGTTGCTTCCATGTCTTGGCTATTGTACATAGTGCTGCAATGAACATAGGAAGATAATATGAGAAAAAGAATGAATACGTATGGATGACTGGGTCACTTTGCTGTACAGCAGAAATTGGCATAACATTGTAAATCAACTATACTTTCATAAAAAATTAATGCAAATGTTACAAAATTGATTGAAGTACAGTCGATATACAATGTTGGGTTAATTTCTGCTGTACAGCAAAGGGATTCAGTTATACATATGCACATATCTATTCCCATATAAGTTATCACAGACTATTGACTAGATTTCCCTGTGATGTATATCAGGTCACTGTTGACCGTCATTCCATATACCACAGCGTGCATATGCTAATCCCAAATCCACAGCCCATCCCTCCCCCACCCCAACCTTGCCCTTTGGTAACCATAAGTTTATTTTTAAAGTCTATGAGTCGGAGTTCCCGCAGCGGCACAGAGGAAAGGAACCCTACTAGTATCCATGAGGATGTGGGTTAGATCCCCGGCCTTGCTCTGTGGGTTAAGGATCCAGCGTTGCCGTGAGCTGTGATGGAGGTCACAGATGTGGCTCAGATCCCATGTTGCTGTGGCTGTGTGTAGGCTGGCAGCTGTAGCTCTGACTGGGCCCTTAGCTTGGGAACTTCTGCTTCCATATGCTGCACCTGTGGCCCCCAAAGCAAAGACAAAACAAAAAAACAAACCAAAAACCTCCAAAGTCTATGAGTCTGTTTCTGTTTTGTAAATAGGTTCATTTGTATCATTTTTAAAGGATTCTACATTAATGATACCATGTGATATTTGTCTTTCTCTGTATGACTGACTTCACTTAGTATGATCATCTCTAGTTCCATTCATGTGGCTGAAAATAGCACGAGTGCATTCTTTTTCATGACTGAGTAATATTCTATTGTATATACGTACCCTTCTGGTGTTAACCTGACAGTGGTTAGGTCCTCACGTCTGCTCTCACTTTATCAAACTGGCTTTGGGATCTAATTTATGCTCGCATCAGATCACAGTGTTTGGTCCTTACCACCCCTCTTCGATGCTGCCAGCTCATCGTGTAGGTGCCTGACTTCGTGTCTGAGTGAGGAAAGAAAAGAAAGTTCTAGATTTTTACATGCTCTGTGTGGCAGTGTGTGACTTCCACAGGGGGCAGGGAGGGAGGGGCCCTAGCAGGGGGCCTTAGAAGAGAAGTAAAAAGCGCATCCCCAGCAGACACAGTTTCACCTGTACAGCATCACCTCGTGTTCTCTGCACCCAACCCGAGGAGCCTCTTTTAGAGCCCGGACAAGATCCACAAGACATTTGTTTCAGGATATAGCTCGGTGTCCTTGATCTACGGTCTAAGCCAACCAAGGATTCTTTCAAAGGAAGTGCTCCATGGACAGATGTGAAGCGTCAGGATGCCTCCTGGAAACAAAAGCTTTATTTCTTTGATTCAGATCCACATCCGTAGCATACTTCCCATGTTCCAGGTCATTTCATACAATTTTTTGAAGTAATTATTTGTATGCCGGGTGTGAGCTGCCTGGGTGCTCCTGCATCCTTCAGCACACTGGGCTCACCTCATCCTCTGAAATGTAAATAAACTTGGTGTTGGCTTTGTAAACATCAGAGTTCCCTGGGAGAGAGGAATGGCAGCTTCTCTTTGTAGAGGTGTGGGCAGGATGAAGGAGCCAGCAAGAACTGGTAAAGCACCCAGGAAGAGCAACAGTGGGGAGCCATTGCCACTGTGCGGGCGGGGACCGGGGAGAAGCAGCATTACTGGAAACTGAAAGCCCCACAGATGGGAGGGGGCCATCCAACCAAGAGTGGCGATGGTAGCTGGGCTGAACCAGGGCCCCCCTGGGGACCAGTAGTAAATACCCAACCCTCTGTCTCCTCTCACTCTCTGAGCTCTTGCTGTCACCTCCTATTTGCTGCTTCTATTCGACAGGTGAGGGATACCTAGGGATTCTGTCTATGGCGGTCATCACCCTCCTCGAGCACAGAGCAGAGCCATGGAAAGGGTGGTATGGGACTAGCACCCGTCTCATCCCCGATTTTTCTAGAAGTCCTTAGGAGACTTAGGCTAGAATCAGGAAAGGAGACCCAGCGGAAACTAGGTTACATGGCCATAACAACCAACCTCTGCATCTGACAATGGCTGGCCCATGCATTTACAGTTGCTATGTAGGGCTCAGCTCCATATGGTCACTCAGGGGCCCAAGCTAATCGTGCTCTGCCTTCTGGTAGGTTCCAGCGAGAAAAGGAAGCCTTCTCAGTGCTGAGGGTGAAAGAAAATTGTGCATGTTTTTTTTTTCACTGCTTCTTCCTGGGAGTGACAAATATCTTCTCCACTCCTCTTTTTCTATTTTTTAATTTTTATTTATTTATTTATTTATTTTAGGGCTGCGCCCGTCACATATGGAGGTTCCCAGGCTAAAGGTCTAATTGGAGCTACACCTGCCGGCCTACACCACAGCCACAGCAACACAGGATCTAAGCCGTGTCTGTGACCTACACCACAGCTCACGGCAATGCTGGATCCTTAACCCAGCAACTGAGGTCAGGGATCGAACCTGCAACCTCATGGTTCCTAGTCAGATTCGTTTCCATTGCGCCACAATGAGAACTCCGCCACTCACATTTTTATGGGTCATCTCTTATTTTCTCTTTTTATTCCCTTTTTATGGATGCTCCTGCATCATATGGAAGTTCCCAGGCTTGGGGTCTAATTGAAACTGCAGCTGTGGCCTACACCACAGCCATAGCAACACCAGATCCAAGCAGCTTGTGGCAACACAGGATCCTTAACACACTGAGCAAGGCCAGGGATCAAACCTGCATCCTCACAGAGACAATATCAGGTCTTTAACCCACTGAACCACAACAGGAACTCCTCATCTCTTGTTTTCTCACGTCAGTTCCCTACCCTGCTTTAATTCTGTTCCTCTCTCTTTTGAATTTCTCCTCTCTTCCTCTTAGCTGACTTAACACCAAACTCCTGTTCATGTCTTATTCAAAAGAGTTTAGTTATCCCATTTTTTTCCTCACCCCAGACAAGCCTGGTTGGGTTTAGAATGTCTCAGTATATCAGCCAACTACCTGCTGAAATACGTTCTTTATGAAAAGAGAGGTTAATTTTCTTCATGAGGGGAATGCTGAGGTCAGCTTTTAAAGATTCATTTTTGTTTCTTCGTGTAATTTCTTCACTAAAAAAATGACAGCACCGTGGTTCAGGGCGGGGGCGTGGTTTATCCATGGTCATACAGGGTTTGACTGATTTCCTAACCCTCGGTCCATCGCTCTTTCCTTAATCCTGCACCATCTCCCTCTTTGTCCTTTCTTCTTGGAAAACCACTCTTGCCTTAATACCATCTGCCTGCTTTTTCTTTAATCTTGTGCAGTTGAGCTCCGCATATAAAGAAGCCAACACCTTGGTGAGAATCATTAATTTTCAGAAGCCTTTATTTCAGTAACTCCAAAGATAATTGCTAAAAATAGGTGCGCTCCTGGCAAGACCCAGTTAAAATCAACTCGTTTTTGTGGTCAGGGTTCCCAAAGGCATGGCGATGTGCAGAGAATGTGAGGGTTTCAGCGACAGAGCTCCCCCACGGATGGATGTGCAGTAATAATGATTTTCTCAGAGGCAGCTTTTGGTGCTCAGCATTGGGACGGGTGGGTACAGATGCTGGGAGATGTCCAGGCAGGTTGGCCAGGATTTTTCCAAAAGGCAACATGGTTGGAGATATTCGTATGGTTCTTGAGCCAAGTTTTTCTCATCTATTTTAGGAATAGCTGTGTTGGGAAAAGCAAGGCCTTATGAAGAGATAGACGAGACTTCCTCTTTTTTGTCTTTTTGCCTTTATGTAGAGCCGCACCCGCGGCATATGCAGGTTCCCAGGCTAGGGGTCTAACAGGAGCTGGAGCCGCCGGCCTTCGCCACAGCCACAGCAACGCGGGATCCGAGCCTCATCTGCAACCTAAACCGCAGCTCACGGCAACACCGGATCCTTAACCTACTGAGCAAGGCCAGGGATCGAACCCGCAACCTCATGGTTCCTAGTCAGATTCGTTAACCACTGAGCCACGAAGGGAACTCCCCTTTTTTTTTTAAGCACAGCAGCAAGACACACAGGGGCAGTGTAAGGACTCGGTGGATGTATTTTGTGCATCGCCTCCATGACCTTGGTCCACCTTTAATTTTGGTGCCGGTGCAGGAGGGCCACCCTCATGGTTGCTGGCAACATTCTGCCACGTATCTTATCTCCACTTTCGTACCTCAGTGCACCTGTCTGAAGCCACATAAGAGCCTGGAAAAGCAGGGATCTTCCTGCTGATACTGTGGTAACCCTCAAAGGGTGGCGAATGGGAGGCAGTGAAGACACCCTGCCACCTGTCTTCAGAGGGACAATCTGAAGGTGCAATACTGTTCCTTAAAGGGTCACCAGTGTGGTTGAGCCCCCAGCCCCCCACAGCATTAACTGGCTCGGAACTGCTCCTTTGTGACGGGAACCCTTCCCCTGCCTCAGTCTTACCGCCCCCTGTAATGTTGCCTCCAGGGTTGATGTACCAGATAAGCTCCCTGCACCCAAGTCCTCAAATATTACTGCCTTTGGGGGAACCAGATTGAGACACCAGATGATCTCTTGTGTGTCCAGTGCTGGGAGGACTAAACTTTGGCAAGCGCGAGTCTAGTTGATTCCTTTCTCCCTTTATCTTGTTTCTCACCCAGAGTTAAGGGACTATGAATGTCAAGTTCAGAGGAAGTAAGAAAACAAGTGGTAGAAAGAGATTTTGATGACACCTTTAGCACAGCTGGGAGAATTTAAAAAGTAGAAAAAGTGAGTTTTGGGGCAAAATCACATAGCAGGTCATCACTTTTACTTGAATTAATGGTAGCAGAAGCGGGCTTTGCCAACCATGGGAATTATTGCATTTTTAGATCTTTCCCAATTGTACGAGGTTAAAAATAATGGCATTCTGTTTATTGTTTTCATTCACATTTCTTTAATTATAGTCAGAGCATTTTCCCTTATGTTTATTTTTTATTTTTATTTTTTTGTCTTTTTGCCTTAACTAGGGACGCACCCGCGGCATATGGAGGTTCCCAGGCTAGGGGTCTAATCAGAGCTGTAGCTGCCGGCCTTCGCCACAGCCACAGCCACAGCCACGCGGGATCCGAGCCGCGTCTGCAACCTACACCACAGCTCACGGCAACGCCGGATCCTTAACCCACTGAGCAAGGCCAGGGATCAAACCCGCAACCTCATGGTTCCTAGTCGGATTCGTTAACCACTGAGCCACGATGGGAACTCCTCCCTTATGTTTATTAATCATTGTTATTTTTTTTTCTGTAAGCCACATAGCCCACATGTTATTTCACAAATCACTTACATGATCTTAGGTCAAGAGCTTTTTTTAAACTGTTGTAAGAAATGCTCCAATGTGCATATGAAAAACTATTCAATCTTCCTCATTACTAGAGTATAGCAAATTGAAAGAACGATGTCATTTTTTCCTCTACATTTTTGCTGTAATCATGGAAATGTTTGGTAATACCCTATGTAGACACTTTTTGCAGAGGAACTGGCCCCGGGATTGACAGCGCAAATTGGTACACTGTTTTGAAGGCACTTGAACAATTTTGATAGCAAAATTTAAGATGAGCCTTATTGCTTCTTGCAGCATTTCGAGAAAATTTGCCCTGCAAATATGTTTACATGAGGTCCCAAATATTATGCCTTTTTCAATGTGTGTTTGTTTTAATCTGTGAATGGACAATAGACTAGCCATGATGGAGAATTAATAGAGACTTCAGGCTCCTTCCTGAATTTAATATTTGAGATGTTGCAAAAGTGAGACAGGAATTCATGGATCCTACGGAAATCATCTGGAGAAGAGTGAAAGTGATAGAGGCTTGGTATACAAAGGTAAAAAGAGAGGTTCAGGTGCCACGGATGACACATAGGCAGGGTAAGAAAATTAGAGTTGGCGCCCCATTTGCTATTGCAGGCAGGGGAACTGTGCTTCAGCCCAGTGCTAGTCTGAGGCAGCTGGAGTCATAGCAAGACAGGGCTAGAGTGCTGTGGATGTGGCGAGCTGATGGCAGGGACTGCTGCTGAGCTGACTGGCCTCTAGATAATCCCAGCAGAGGGTGGCAGCCCACGGAGAGTGGCGCTGTCTGCAGCCCAGAATCTGAGCCATTCCCAGAAGAGGGGAGGGGGAGGGGCGGTAAAGGAAGTGCATGTGAACAAATTGTTACACTAGGCTCTTGGACTTGAAAGATCGTTCCCACAACCCAGTTTGCCAGGAGAAGTACAAACGAGAGTCCAGGATTTTGCCACCAACCCCATCTGCTCCCGGCCTCTGTTCATCACAACCAAGGGATATGAGAAATCCAAAGGGATACGCTTTCTTAGGAAACAATAACAGGACACCAAATTCCATCTTCTATGCCATACAAAGCAGAAACAATGAATTAGGACTCTTTAAACCAAAAACCAGGGAAACCGATATCCGGATAGGAAGAAGCAAAGGACTTGGGGACATAAAATAGGTTGGTTTTACATTCTTCTTTTTTTGGCTGCCCTGTGGCCCATGGAATTCCAGCCAGGGATCAGAACCGGACCCGGCTGCAGCTGCTGCAACACTGGGTATCCTTTAGTACATTGTGCCGGCCTGAGGATCGAACCTGTGTCCTGGCCGTGCAGAAACGCCCCTGATCCCATTGTGCCACAGTGGAAACTGGAACATAAACTAGGAAAAAGAGATTTTGAAGACCCATGTGGAGAGTTGGGGCATTGAAAAAGATATCGTAAAACACAGAAAATACATCGTCCGTGGGTAAGTTAGGCAGCAGAACCAATACAGCTAAAGAGCAAATCAGTGAACTGAAAAGTTCAGTCAGTGGACTCTCCCAGAAAGCATTTGGGAGGGATGTATCTTTGGAGGAAAAGACAAAAGCTGAGATTTAGAATTCTGAGAGGAGTCTCAGAAAGAGAAAAGAATAAATGGAGGGGAGGCAGGAATTTGCCAGAATTAAAATAGGAGATGGTACTTAGGCAAACAGTTGGGACCTTCTGGGTCCCAAGCTCCTGAGCTGTCACCAAGAGTCTCTAATCCGGAGTGGCACTGCAGCACAGCGGGGGTTCCTAAGTATATTCAAACATGGTAATTTATTATTATTTATTTACAAGAAACAGATTGTCTTTTGACCTTTCTATTCCTGCAGGACTGGTTCTGAGCTATCGTAATAGTTTTCTGCACAGAGGAAGAATGCAAAATGTGTAGCAATTTCCAACTCGATGCCTCCCGGTCAGATTTTGATGGATAAAGGGATGCAAATGAGACTCCAGACCCTTGTTAAGCACTATTTCTCTTGATCATCCTGTTCAGACACCAAGCATCTGGGCAGCAGCTGCAGATTTTAACTCTTTTTCTCCCTTTGCTGTTTCCTTCCGAAACTCTTTTATCTGCTTTCTTTGCTCTTCTCAGTTTTGCCACGTGCTTCTTTCTCTGTATTACTTCTTAATTCTTTTCCTATACTCTCTTTCATCATTGCTACTTTCTGCTCTTCTCCACTCTTGAAAGTTAGTCATTGATTTCTCCATCAATTTATCTATTCAACAATTATTTTGAGGACCTACCTTGTTCAAGGCACTCTTAAAGGCTGTGGGGGCACCACAAACAAGATAGAACAAAGGCTCCTAAACCCACTCGAGTGGGGAGGGCAGATAATAAGCAAGCCAGCAAGTAAAAATTTTAAAGGATAAGTGGAGATACTAATAGATGCAAAGAAGATAATAGTCTGTGCTAGAGTGATGTGGGGCGGGAAGGGGTGCTTCAGATGGGGAGGGAATTGTCAGGAAAAATCTTTCTTAGGAGGTGACAGTTGAATGCAAATCAGAGTGACAAGGAGGAGTCATCTTGGTGAGATCTGGTGGGAAAACCTTCCAGGCAGAAGGAAACACAGGTGCAAATGCCCCGAGGTTGGAACAGTACATTCTTCTACTGTCTTTCTCCCCCCCCCCACAATTTTTCACCTCTAGGAAGTTACAGAATCAGTGTCTACACATTTATTGGGTAGGAACTATGTCCTTACAGTCTTAATTCTCTGTGACTTCTTTTCTGCTCCAACCGCTGGCTTGAAATTCTTTTCTTGCTTGTTTGAGATTGTCCCTTTGATGGCCATCATCTTGGGTGCAGCAGTGACCTGAGAAGAGAGAAAAGTAGAAGGAATGTTAGCTCTTGGATCCCTTGGTCCAGCAGTTGGACATCTGTAGCTCAGTCTCTTTCTCTTTGAGGGTAGGTCTCTCCTAGGGTAGGGAGTGGAGGAGAAGCCTTAATGAGATATGAAAGCCCACTTTGAGCTGGATTAGGAGCCCGTCTTGTGTGCTTCTCTGTCTTCATCATAGCCATTCCCTCTTTTGTTATCTGTGTATGATTTCATACACAACTCCTTCCCTTTGCTCTTCCCAAGGCTGCCTGTTTCTTGTTATTCAGGCTGCATGCAATAGATTGAATTAGTGTCCTTATTCGTCCATCTCTCTCGTAACAGTATTATTTGTCCATGTGTCATGGCCTCGTGGGGGCGGAGCTCCCTCTGTGCCACTTGACCTTGTTACTCTGGGATGTTAGTGAACACGATACAGGCACAGGGAGGGGCTGTACTCGGGTAGCTGGATGGGGCCTCTTGCATTCCTGTCAATACTATTGGATAAAAATGCCCTAAGAGGAGTTCCTGTTGTGGCACAGTGGGTTAAGGATCCGGCATTGCTGCAACTATGGCACAGGTCGCAACTCTGTCTCGGATTAGATCCCTGGCCTGGGAACTTCCATAGGCCACAGATGTGGCAAAAAAAAAAAAAAAAAAAAAAAGCCTAAAGAGTCCAGCTCATCGTAGAAAAAAAGGAGAGACAAGTTCAGCACACGTGAATCCAACTCTGCCTAGATCAGTCACCCTAGCTACCCTAGGGAGTTCCCTTCGTGGCTCAGTGGTTAACGAATCTGACTAGGAACCATGAGGTTGCAGGTTCGATCCCTGGCCTTGCTCAGTGGGTTAAGGATCCGGCATTGCCGTGAGCTGTGGTGTAGGTTGCAGACGTGGCTCGGATCCCGCGTTGCTGTGGCTGTGGCGAAGGCCGGCGGCTACAGCTCCTGTTAGACCCCTAGCCTGGGAACCTCCATATGCTGCGGGTGCAGCTCTAGATAAAGGTAAAAAGACAAAAAAAAATTCTGCCTACCCTAGATGTGTGAGAAATTCGTATAAATATAACTCGATAAGTACTCGCTGAATAAGTACACATTGCTTGTGCCATAACTGTTCGTTTATAGGCTGTAAGGAACTCTTTGGGGGCAAAGGGCATTAATATTTCTGCCCACTAAGGGCCATCTGTGATCCAGGTAAGCAGTGGGCACCCTGAACTCTTTCTGGAATAGGTCTGAGGCTTCTTCATTAGCAGCCTCAGCTGCCAGGTATTGAAGCCAGGAGCCAAGGTAGATTCTTGTTGAATTCCTAAGGGTTTCAGAGGTTGATCGCTGGGGTCCTGATTGTATGACCCTGTTCTTCTTGTCATGAATTCTTAAGTGTGTCCTGTGCCTTGAATGGTCATCCATGAGGCCCGTAAGGCTGGACCATCTCCAGGATACTAAGTACCCAGGGCGTGCTGCAGAATGATCGACGGGTCTGCATGGTGACAAGGTCTGCAGTTTGACGTCTATTCATCACGGACAATGGGATGGACAGAGGCATTCCCATGTGTTGTCCACGACAACAGTAATGCTACTTGATTTACGGGTCTCCTGGGCCTTCTCGTTTGTGCATTAAGGCGTCTGTGTCGAATTTTCCTTTGTCTGAATATCTCGGCTCTGGCCTTGAGGATTTCCAAGAGGAATTGATTCACATTGACTTTGTTGGGCAGACAAAGCTTTGGGTGATGATTCTAAAGGGGGAATGTCTGTAGAGAGAAAGCTAATAGCTACCTACGTGAGCTGGGAATCTTTTGTTTTTCTGTCCAGCATCTTCTCCCTTTTCTCTTGCTGATAGCACCCTGCTTTTTGCGGGGGATGGGGGGAGGGGAGGAAGTACCCTCTCCCCACTGAATGCTGTATCGTGGGACTGTCAAGTGTGGTATTTGTCTTCATTTGCGTTTCTGCCAAAATGACTCTGGGTAAAGGACTTGAGTGCAGATAGCTTATTTGGGAGGTGACTTTGGAAGTACTTTTTTCTTTGGTCTTTTTGTCTTTTTAGTGTCGCATCCATGGCACATGGAAGTTCCCAGGCTAGGGTTCAAATCGGAGCTGTAGCTGCTGGATTATACCACAGTCACAGCAATACCGGATCCTTAACCTACCGAGCAGGGCCAGGGATTAAACCTGCGTCCTCGTGGATGCTAGTGGCATTTATTTCCTCTGAGCCACGATGAGAACTCCCTAGAAGCACTTTTTTTTTTAAGAAAGAAGGGAAAGTAAGCTAGGAAAGGGACATATCAATATAGGATGTGCTAATTCATTGCTACTGTAAGGACTGGTCTTGCTTGAGGAACCTCTCAAAAACCATTTAGGACATGCCTCAGAGCCATCCTACCGGAGGCTGGAGAGGGGTTTATCTGCCAACTTCCATATCTGTTTTTTGTGAGTAGATGAGAGATTCAGGATCTTAAGATGAGATGCTGTTAGCAGGCTGGCAATTGTCTACCAAAATCACGGGGAGACTCAGGTGAACAAGACCAAACAGACTGTCAGCAGCAGCTTCTTCTGCCTCCAGCCACAGGTGGGCACAGCCCCAGGCTTGTCCAGTCAGATGCTCGGTCTCTGAAATCTTGAGGCTCATCGGGGTGGGGAAAACGACAGGAGGCTATGCATCTTCACAGTGGGGACCCGAAGCGATCAGTCACTGATTCTTGAGACTCTGAGGTCCAGGCGTGGTTCCAATTCACATTCTCTCTGGTGGTTCGGGTTTTCCTTCAGTTCTCAGAGCTTCTCCATAAATCCTGCCAATAAATTCCCTTTTTATTCAATTAGCTAGAGCTGATTTCCAAGGCTTGCCTGCAAAACATCCTGGCAGATGCTGGGTCTACTCCACGTCGGGAAGTAGAAGTCAGAGGAAGCGGTCTTTCCCATGCCTCGAAGTGAAATGACACGTGTTAGACTCTTTGCAGGACAGCAAGCACAGAATAACCTTGGGTCAAGTTTGC
Source organism: Catagonus wagneri (assembly GCA_004024745.2). Taxonomy (NCBI): domain Eukaryota; kingdom Metazoa; phylum Chordata; class Mammalia; order Artiodactyla; family Tayassuidae; genus Catagonus; species Catagonus wagneri. The sequence continues at coordinate 3,937,765 of PVHT021183586.1, forward strand.
TGAAGACCTCGGCACCCAGCCCTCATCCTCAGCTCCTAGGTCAGCTAGCCTGTTTCCCCCCATTTGCTGTCCTGACCGTCCTTAGCTAATCGCAAGTCTCTGGTACCGCTTTTGGATGGACATACGGTATGGTATGGTGTGTTACGGTGTCGTTAATATATGGAGAATACCATACGCAGCCTGCTCAGATGCGAATCCCAACCCCCCCATCCACCCCTCCCCCACCTTTTCCCTTAGGCAACCATACCTTTGTTCATGAAGTCTGTGGGTCTGTTTCTGTTCTGTAAATATGTTCCTTTGCATCATTTTCTAAGATTCCACACAGGCGATCTCATATTGATGTTTGCTTTTCTTGGTCTGATTTACTTCACTTAGTAGGATAATCTCCTGGTCCACCCACGTTGCTGCAACACGACCATCCACGGATGCTTGGAACCAGATTTCCTGTGTTCAGATCCCAGCTCTCCCATTTACTGGCTGTACGATCTTGAGCAAGTTACCTAATCTCTTTATAACTCGGTTTTGTGTTTTTTTTTTTTTTTTAAGTTTCACTGGAGTAGAGTTGATTTCTTGTGCTGTGATCATTTCTGCAGAAGAGCAGATGTTTGCTTTTGTCAGTCTGATTTATATCACTTAGTAGGATAATCTCCAGGTCCACCCATGTTGCTGCAAATGGCATAATTTCATTCATTCTTTCTTTCTTTTATTTTGGCCCCACCCTCGGCAGGCGGAGTTCCCGGGCCAGGGATCAAACCCGCACTACAGCCACAACTGGAGCCCCCTGCAGCGACCACGCTGGATCCTTAACCCACTGCATTCCCAAGGAACTCTTATTTCATGCTTATTTTTATGGCCGTAAATCAGTTTCTTTAACTGTCAGTGTGAGTGATAACAGTACCTAGATTATGGGGTCGTTGTTAAGATGAAATGAGTTGACAAAGTACCTGACCCATGGCAAGCTCTACGTAAATATCAGCTCCTGTTGTGCCCAAAGGCTATATGCGTATAAGGCTCACAGGACCCTGTGCTTTGCGGATTCACAACTCTGCTTCCTTAACCTTGTGAAAAGTGCGGTTGGCAGGAGAAGCTGCCCTCTCTTGGATGTGGCTCAGTGTTTGCATGAGGCAGCAGGGAGAAGTCCATCTTATGCGTGCCAGGCATCATGACAGCTGTCTCTTTGACGATCGCAGCATCTCTGAGGGACAGATACTATTACTGCTGTTTTAAGATGAGAGAGCTAAAGGTCAGGACGATTAAATCATCGGCCTGGGTCGCTCAGCTCATCAGAAGCAGAATTGCCCTTCTCCCGGGTCTGTCTGATTCCCAAGTTTGTGCTCTTTCCTGTGTGCACAGGGCTTACCCCACAGCCCAAAGCAAAGGGCTGCCCTGCCTCTCCCACTGGCCTTGCACAGGTCCCTGCAGTCCCGGTTACCTTCCAAAGCTGTGGTTTTCATATCAGGGGTGTGAGATTCCTCCCTGAGCAGCAGTGGACTCTCATTCCTACTCCTTCTGCTTTGTATTCATTTGTAAAAAAAAATTTTTCCCCCATGTGCTGAGAAGAGCGTGGGTAACACTCTCTAAGGACCATTTGGCATCTCACTTGGAGCTGACAAAGGAGGGTATAAGCTTGGTGGTTAAGCCCCCGGGCTCCCTATGGGACCACTGGGTCCAAATCACTGCTTTGGATCTTCCTTGATAAGCACCTTTGGGCAGGTGGCATCATTCCTCCAAGCGTCAGTCCCCTTACCTGTGAGAAATAACAATAGCTAACTTTCAGGGTATTTGCACATGTTAAGGAAAATAAACATTGGGAGAAAAAGAGTGAAAACATTAAAAAAAAAAACCCCATTTGGGTAGAGGATGACTTTTCAATCAAACAAGACGGTAAACCCAGAACCCACCAAGAAAAAGATAGACCTGTGGGACTAAATCAAAACAAAACCAAGCCTGTGGCAAAAGAACAAAACAAAACCAAAGTCTAAACTACAGGCTGGGACATTTTTTTTTTTTTATAATGCATATGACAGAGCCAGTGATACTATTCCTGATAAGCAAAGATCTCTCATACACTAAGGAGAAACAGATAAATCAGGCCATTAGAAAAGTGAGCAATGGCTATGAACAGGCCCTTCACCAAAGCAGGTCTCCAAATGGCCAGTGCACATCCAAAGAGATGCTCAGGGAAATGTAAATGAAAACTAACAGGAGATACCATTTAAAAAAAAATCCATTCAATTAGGGGAAAAAAGCTAAAAAGAGAAATTATCTCGAACTGACAAAAAAAATGTGAGCAAAGAAATCCTTTCCTGTATCTCTGGTGGGAATATGAGATGTGAAAACAAGTAATACTGGAAAAAATTTTAAGTATCTGTTAAAAATAAACCACACGCACTTTTTACCTAGCAACCCTCCATTTAAGAATCATCTTATTTAAAGAAAAGCATCTCCATGTTAAAATAGATTTCAAGGATGTTTATTCTAATCTTTGGGGAAAAATTTGAAACCACCCTGAATATTCCTCAAACTAAGACTGGATGAATAAATTATTCTGCACCCACTATGGAATCTATTGCAGTCATTTAAAAGAATAACTATAAATAAATGGTGGTATTTCCATGCAATGGACTACTACTCAGATAAAAAGGAGTGAATGATTGATACACACAACTAGGATGACTCTCAAAGGTGTTATGCCTAGTGAAAGAAACCAAACTCAAAAAGTTACTTATGGTGCTATTTCTATAATATTCATGGCAAATGCAAGTACCCAAGGGGTCGAATCAGAGCTGCAGCTGCGACCTACACCACAGCTACAGCAACACCAGATCCAAGCTGCATCTGTGACTTACATTGCAGCTTGTGGCAGCACTGGATCTCTAACCCACTCAGCAGGCCAGGGATTGAACCTGCATCCTCAGGGACATTATGTCAGGTTCTTAACTCACCGAACCACAGCAGGAACTCCCATACCAGGCTATTGATTTTGGTTATTCTCAGAAAGGCAAGACTATAAAGGGTGTCATTTCTTTATACATCTTTCGCATTCTTCCACCTGTTCTGTTGAGTAAATACTACATTTTATAATTAAAACAAGAAAATTGAACAAAAATAATAAAGGAAGATTGAAGAAGTAGACGAAAATCCAAAAGAAAGCTAGCAGGAAAGGAGAGTAAGATCAAATAGAGAACTGGCTGGAAGGAAAATGACTTGGGGACTCAGTGGTCCATAGAGTTATGTGGTACCAATTAGATTCACAAATGAGAAATACATGAGTGTTTCTGGAGCAGAATTCTGGACGTGGGTTGGAGAGAAGCAGTCTTTCAAGGAATAAGACTTGGACTCATTTCTAGGACCCAACCCAGCTTCTTCAGCTCTTCTTTATGTCTTTCATCTATCCATTTGTTCATTCCTGCATCCATCCATCCATCCATCCATCCATCCATCCGTCATCCATCCATCATCCATGTATCTGTCCACCCACTATTTGTTAAATGCCCACTGTGTTTTCAATCTTGAAAATTTCTTATACTCCATTTCTCCTCCAAATCATGATGAACTACAAAGTAACATCCACATTCTGGTGTGCTTGTCTTTAAAGACTGCAATGAAGGAAGGCACCAGGATCCTTTTCTCAGCTTTTATTTCTGAGACTCAGTCTCATAGACCACTCCTCAAATCTACCTAGAGGAAACCACTATCTATTCGGGCTTCCACTTCAAAGAAATGGGCATCGTGGGAGCCTCAGGCTTTGGTGATAGACTTCGAAGAGTCTCTCCTCTGCCTTAGGAAAGTCTTCTTAGTTCTCTGATGTGATTGATGAGAGAGATGTCCCTGACTCAGTGCTAAGAACAGGCTTCTGGAGCCAAGCTGCTGGATTCAAATCCCAGCTCTGCCAGGCACTGACTCCGTGCCCGTGTGCAAGGTTAGTAACTTCTCCAGGGGCCCCAGTTTTCTCATCTGTAAACCAAACAGGAAGGTAAATGGGTTAATAAATGGAAAGCATTTGAAACACTGTCCGTTTAGAGTATACATCTCATTATTATTATTGCTGGCTATTTGCAATAATTATGGGGTGTTGAGTTGCGTTATTACATGAGAAGTCCATTGTATTGTTTTAAATAACAGAAGAAACTAAATCATTTCTATTACATAATCATATTTATGTTACAACTGTGTGTGTGTGTGCAGTTTGTGTGTGTGTGTGTAGGCATATACATCCACGCTTGAATGTATATACATATACACATTTGAAAAAGCACGGAGAAAAATCCAGAAGCCCACACTTCAAAATGTTGCTGGTGGGAATACCCTGAAGGAGAGGCTTTGGAAAATAATCAAAAGGGAAATTTACTCATTGGTTTACACTCTCCTGTTTTATTATCCAATTTGCCACTGCCATATTTGTTTTTTGCAATTTAGAAATGAAAATAACCCGAAAGAATCGGGAGCCTTTAAAACAGAGGTAAGATTAAAATAGAGGTAAGACCAAGGAGAGAATCTCCTTCCATCTCCTCTTACAGAAAACTTACTGTTTTTTTCTGTCCTCGGTTGCATGAGCTCCGCAAAGGCAGCCATAAAAAGCATATATGTATTTTCTCTAATATTAAAGCAATTCGGGGCATTGTTGATACTAATGTGAAAGTGAGGTTTGTCTGATATAGATCCGTGAGGTCAGGCTAATAAATCAGTCTGCGGGTCGCTGCATTAGAAATTCAAAGTCTGGAGACACAAGCTTCAGTACGTATCTATGGCTCCCCAGACATCACCAACCCTGATCCGCGCGGCCGAAAACACTGATAGGCTGGGCTGGCAGAGTCTGAAGCTGGACATTCTTTACCACGCGTCTCACTCTTCTGCTTCGGAGCTGCCCCCTTCTTTTCAGTTTACCTAAGGTGCCCAGAGATGCTGACTGCAATTGAGAACACAGAGGGTTTCTTTGGTTCTGCTGGAAAAGCTGCAAAACAGATAGTCCCTTAAGGCTGGGGGAGTGACAGTGGTGGTGGACAGATTCTCAGGGAAGACCCTCAGAGGGACAAACTGTTTTATCTATTCCCCTAGAATAAGATCCCTTTAGAGACAGGTTCACACGGTCTAGACACACCCAGGCTAATATGCAACCCGTCATTGTACTGATTTGTTACAATGAGGGCAGGCAAGCTGTTGGCATGGTAAGGATTTTCAGGTTCAATTCCTTTTTTCTTTTTATGGCTGCACCTGTGGCATATGGAAGCTCCCAGGCCAGGGGTCAAGTCAGAACTGCAGCTGAGGCCTACGCCACAGCCACAGAAATGCTGGGTGGGTCTCAGCCGCATCTGTGACCTAGGCCACAGCTGCGGCAACTCTGGATCCTTAATCTACCATGCGAGGCTAGGGATCCAGCCCTCATTCTCATGGACGCTATGTCAGGGTCCTAAGCCACTGAGCCACAACAGGAGCTCCACAGGTCAAATTTTTAGATGCCCTTCCTAAAGGGCATCTAAAGTAGTTGAAGAATGGAAAAAGGGATTCAATGTACGATCGGTGAAGAGTCCATCTGAAAACAAGACTGTAGAAAAAGACAGCCTTGGGTCAAATCAGAGCTCCAGGGTCAGCTGTCTGACCAGAGCAGGTTGCTAAAACCCTCTGAAGTTCAGTTTTGTCATCTGGATAACGGAGATCCTACACTGCTTTAGACTGGATCCTTAGAAGCAAACTCTGAGATGGAGAGTAGCAAGTAAGAAAAGTGGGCAGAGCGGTAAGCTGAGCTGCGATACTGGGACTTGGGCAAGAACTCGAGTCTGGACAGCCGTCCAAGCAGGGGCTGAGCCATTAAACCCTCCATCCAAATAATCATTGGGCCAAATGCCGTCCCCTGGGTGATGTAGTGCCCTCTAACCGAGGGCAGTTTCTAGTAAGAGGTCCCGCTGTGAGCCTCCAGGTGTCTGTATGGCCAGCTGGGCTGTGCTGGCTTTGAAGAGGAGATCCCCAGGGTCCACCAGGCGTACGCACGCTAGGTCTGTGGGCAAATATAAAAGTACTCTGCAAAGTGCCCTCCCCTCCCCTCCCCTCCCCTCCCCTCCTCTCCTCTCCTCTCGAGAAATATTTCTCCATGACTTTGAAAGAGTGTCAAGATGTTTCATTTTGAACCGGACCTTCCCAGCTGCCAAAATCCCTGGACCCACCAGAAACATCTCTTTACCGGAGGCGGTACAAAACGAGCGTTAACAAAACCTTGATCTCCAATTTACTTCATCTGTCACCCTAGCACCTAAAAACCCCTTGGCAGGTAAGTAATAGGGAAAGGAAGGGTTTGTTCTTAGAAGAATCATTTCTAGACTGCTATTTAAAAAGATATTGAAGTATAGTTGATTTACAATATTGTGTTAATTTCTGCTGTACAGTAAAGTGACTCATTGCCGTCTAGTTGATTTACAATGTTGTGTTAATTTCTACTGTACAATAAAGTGACTACACACACACACACATATATATATATTTTTTCTTTTCATATTCTTTTCCACTACGGTTTATCACAGGATATTGAATATAGGTCCCTGTGCTATACAGTAGGACCTTGTTTATTATACTGCTTTTTTTATTTTTATATTTACTTTTTTGCTTTTTAGGGCCACCTCCACGGCATAGGGAGGTTCCCAAGCTAGGGGTCCAATCAGCTACAGCTGCCGATCTACACCACAGCCACAGCCATGCAGGATCCAAGCCACGTCTGTGACCTACACCACAGCTCACGGCAATGCTGGATCCTTAATCCACTGATCGAGGCCAGGGATCGAACCCACAACCTCATGGTTCCTAGTCGGATTTGTTTCTGCTGCGCCACAACAGCAACTCCTATACTGCTGTTTTCAAAATCATATTTCTTCTGGTTGGAGATTTTGGAGACTCTTTTCATTCCCTGGGTGACATAGTTTCTGAAGTAAAGCCTGTGGTTAACATGATGAGCAGCATGATATTAGATTTACCCAGGAGGCTTCTATTATAACATGTGAGCTGAGGATACAGACTCCTGGAGGCTCACATGTCAATGCTGAGCTTCTGGTAAGGCGTACAGGAATACCTAGTCATCCCAAAGCAAATTTCACAGTGTGATGGGACTTTATTTCTCCAAAGAGTGTCTCCTAAGAAAGCTGAAGCTCCGGAGTTCTTGTCGTGGCGCAGCAGAAACGAATCCGATTAGGAACCATGAGGTTGCAGGTTCGATCCCTAGCTTTGCTCAGTGGGTTTAGGATCCGGCGTCACTGTAGGTTGCAGATGTGGCTCAGATCTGGTGTTGCTGTGGCATAGGCCAGCGACTAGAACTCTGATTTGATCCCTAGCCTGGGAACCTCCATATGCTGCAGCGCTAAAAATAAAAAAAAAAAAAGAAAGAAAAATCGAATCTTCCCTTGGTTACAATACAGTGGTTTGCACTTGGATGTTAATGCTATTTGTGAAATAAAAGCATGGGACTGGCTTTAGCTGTATGTTTCCAAAGATGAGTGGGTTCCTCGTGTCTTGGCAGCCTATCGCCTGCATGTCAGGCTGCCTTTTTTCCCCTTGTATTTAACTATAATTCATTGTTTATTATATACTTATCCTCAATTGAGGAGATACTATGTTCCATCCATGACTGCTTGTAATTGTTTATATGTTTATATGAACTTTATATTCACCCATATGGCAGTGCTTAAAAATCTACAGCTACTACTCTTGAGAACCAAATGGTACACAGTAGCTCGTAATGTTCCCTATCAGTAAGTGCTGCTGCTTTGCTTCTTGACAAAAAGTTATTCCCCAGGAAGAAAAATAATTCTTTTCCCCAAAATTAGAGGATAGTTGATTTACGTTGTGGTGTTAATTTCTGCTGTACAGCATAGTGACCCAGCCATATACATACACACGCACACATACGTATACACATTCTTTTTCTCATCATGCTCCATCCCAAGAGACTGGATATAGTTCACCATGCTGTACAGTAGGACCTCATTGCTTATCCATTTAAAATGTAATAGTTCTCGGAATTCCCATTGTGGCTCAGCAGAAATGACTCTGACTTGTATCTATGAGGATGTGGGTTCGATCCCTGGCTTCACTCAGTGGCTTCGGCCTTGCCATGAGCTGTGGTGTAGGTTGCAGACACGGCTCAGATCTGGTATGGCTGCGGCTATGGTGGAAGCCGGCAACTGTAGCTCCGATTAGATCCCTAGCCTGGAACTTCTATATGCCGTGGGTGCAGCCCTTAAAAAAAGGCAAAAAAATATAAAATAAAACATGTGGGTTTGGGACACAAAATCTATCAAATTGACTTGTGATGATTTTTGTACATCTATAATTGAAATAAAATTCATTAAGTTATATATTTTTTTAAAAATGTAATAGTTTTCATGTATTTGTGCAGCCTTAGCCCTGCCTTCCTGGACACTGTAAGTTGCTGGACATTTCCCAAAATTTCTTCTGATAACTGCAATAAATATTTTTTTTTCAGAAATCGTCCATACCTCTTATAATATATGGAAAAAAAAATCACCTGACTTTTCTAGAAATAAAGCAGCCAGAACTCTCTCTGTTCCATCGAATAGGTCTGCGGGAGAAAATAAACACAGCACGTCTTGATGTTTTCTGATTCGTAAGTCAAGGGACGCCACTTTAATCAGGGGATGTTTAAAGTCAACGAGGTCATAGGCAGTCAGTTCATTAGCATAATGCTGATATATACATCAAAACGTCTTGGAGAATCAACTTTTCACCTAATAAACACTACAGCAAAACACATCTCCCAAGACAGACCTATGTTTGGCCTCAGGATCAAAGGTTCCATTTGAAAGAAGAAAACAACTTTTGAAATTGCGATGTCTAGGGGGAACTCCTTAATAAAAGTTACTTGCTGGTATTCTATTCATGATCACAAGATATAGAACAAATATAAATGTGCTAAGAATGGACTTTCACCCCCATCTGCCTTAATAGTTATATTTTCAGAAACTCCGTAGTAAATATTATCGAAGTAAGCTCTAGATTTAACCCTTTCCTAACAGGATAGAATGAGACCACTCAATGCTCTGTCTCCACCGTTCCGCCCAGCCGTCTGCGCATTCCCTCCAAATGTCCTCATTTCATTGTCAGTTACAGCTCAGAGACTCCGTTACCGCTGAGGACATTTGGTCCATCATTGCGATTTTAAATCCAGGTTTGCGGTTCTAACGCTTAGGGGCCAGCTTCTCCCCTCAAAATAACATTTAACTTAATTGTCAATCTTTGTTTACAATGCACGGTGAGTTTTCAAAATTTACTGAGATATTTGGATGGGGTTGCTCATATCCGTCTCAAGGTCCTCGGTATGAATGCTTTTGGACTCTTTTGACTTATATCACCACTGACATATCTTTCCAGAAGATTTCGTACTTTCAGAATCATTGTGCCAATTTACACTCCCACGGGTCATTTCCACTTCCCCACGTTGAGCATCTCCTGGTTGAAAAGGCCGTGGCCCATCGCTCAGTTAGCAGTTAGACTCTAAAGGCAAAAGGTAATGATGTGTTGCTGAAATGTCTTTGCTCATCAGTGTCGCTGAATATTCCTATTTATTTAGATTTTTCTTAAATTAACTCTCCATCATCTCTGCTCTTTTCCATTACGGATTTAGAACATTTCCTCAAAGGTTTTTAAAAGCTCTTGATATAGTAAGTCCTGTGTATTTCATGATGACGCTCACCTTTTGATTTTCACAGTTGGGTCAAGCGCTCAGATGGGAACCAATCAACAGTGGTGAAGAAGGTGAAAAATATCACAGTAGATTTTCCTGGGGACTTCTACTGGAACCATGTAGATGGTGAGGTATTTGGGGTAAGGAATACCTTTTTTTTGAAATTATTTTTTATTAACATACAGCTGATTTACAATGCTGTGCCAGTGTCTGCTGTATAGCTAACTGACCTGGTCATATACATATATGTTCTTTTTCTCATATTATCTTCCATCTTGTTCTGTCCCAAGAGATTGGATATGGTTCCCTGTGCTATTCAGTAGGAACTCGTCGCTTATATCTTTTTAAAAAAGAGATTTTTAAAATCTGTGAAATAGTTTCCATAACATAGGCAAATCGTTGTGGCCCATCACTCTGCTCCCATTGATTTTATACAGAGAATAGCTAGACATTTTCATTTTAATTCAATGTCATGTAGAAGAAACTTGAAGTTTTGGGGGGGTAAAAAATTCCTGGGTTTAACTTCTAGCTCCATTTCTTTCTGTTTGAAGACATTCAACTCTCTCATCTTGGTTTTCTTAAATACAAACTGAGGAGATTGCTAATGGCTGTGATACCGGATTATTTTTAAGGCTCAAATTACATAGGGGCCATGAAGATACTTTATAAACTACAGTCCCGACATGTATAACTTGCTCCGAATCTAATCTTGATGGTCAGTCCCACTGGTATTGCTTCCAGCTGCCAGAATTCATGACACACTTGACTTGGATGAGAGTTGAAGAAGCAGACAAATGGTTTTGAAATGACTGGAAATTTCAGTCGTTCTCTGTGAGCAGTGATGGGAAAGATATTTCTCATTTTTATAAAAATAATCATCTTAAACTAAATGGCCAAAGAAGAGTAGGATAGACTAAGGATTTAACCGATATTACAGACTTGCTCCAGCAGGGGAAGAGCAGACAGAAATATTACTTTTGCTTTTCTGAGACCAATCTCACCTGCCGCTGGTGAAGCTTATGCTTTATTGTCACTAACGTCCCAAGAAAGTCACTTTTGATGGGGTTGATTTTTCTCTCCTGGTTTCCTGAAACCGGGAAAGAAAAGTTTCATCCTTACCCTTCACTTTGGAGGACAACCGAGTCCTGATCAATGAAACATAAAAATTTCAATGCTCTATAATTAGACCTGACTCCACATCTCTTAGGGGGAGTAAGCACTAAATTATATGTCCCAAACTGAAAAACAGAAGATGTACCCTTTACAATAGGATTTCTGCCCATCATTGAACCTGCTAAATCTTACCTTCCTAATACCTTTACAGGCATGCTGTGCTAATTGTATAAGAGAGTGTGTGCCAGACCTTTTTGTAAGCTGTCATTATGTCATACAGGTAACAGCGACAAAGAAAACAGCTTTAAAGAAAATGAATATTATTATTTGGATAGGCAATAGCAGAACTTGGTTGCCCTGTTGAACAAAGCATATCAATTGAGAAGAGTTTGAGAAATGTACTGTGTAAATTAGGCCTCCCCACCAATTTTGTTCCTGTAATTCAGGTATATCTCCACTAGGGGATGATAGTGAGCTATATTCATTTGATCTGAACAATAGGGCAAACCTGACAGAGAAGCTAGCTTTATAATTCACTAGGAATCCAGGTATCCAGGCCTCCCAGGACTAACTCAGATTTCCATCAAACAGGCAAGGTTGTTACCAAAGACTTCCACTAGCCTTCATCAGCTCCCTTCCCAGGTGTTTTTTTTTGTTGTTGTTGTTTATTTGTTTCTTTGTTGTTGTTTTCTCAACCGCTCACAGCTTTGAGCACACTAGCGAGATTTCCCTCCCTTACTGCCTGGAACTTCTTTGCTCAGTCAGCAGATCCTTGACACACTCACTATCCGTCTTTTCTTCTCTAATCTTTTTTGAGAGACTTTAAAATCAAAGCTTCCAGGAGAAAGAAAAATACAAGAGCCCCTGTTAATGCAGAACACAGCATTTCTTCCTCCCTACAGTGTCAAAAGCCTTATTTCCTCTCTTTGACCCACCCAAAGAGAGTTTTCCCCCCTGTTTTACTTGCCTCGATAATTTTCCCTGCTTCAATTACCTTTTCCAGTGAACTCAGGGTTATTGAAGAAGTCGTTGATACATGGTGTATTTCTGTGATAGTTTTTCTTAGCAGCGGACCTCAGTTCACATGTTAGGAATATCCCAGAAAGATTTATTTAGAAATATATTTCTTAAAGGAATATAGTCTCTCTGGAGACATTTATAGAAGAATTAGACATATTCTTTATATAATTTCTATTATCAGTTAGGATTCGGTGTGGCTGCATGGATCAGAAAGCTAAAATTAAAACTGATTTGAAAAGAGAAGTTAATTTCTCTCCCACGTAAAAGAAGTCTGGAGGCCAACACTCAAGACTGGACAGGCATCTTCATTATTGACCCAGCTCCTTTTACCTTTCTGGTGCATGTAAGCCATTCCAGTGTGTGTCTCTTCTCATCAAGGCCACCTTGTGGTCAAAGATGCCTGCTGGAACTCTAAACATCACCAGGCAGGAAGAAGGAGAAAAACAGAAAGGCAGATGGGAGTATGTCCCATCGGAGGTAGCTTCCTTCCTAGAAGTCCAGCCCCACATTTCTATTTGCATTGCATTGGCTAGAATGCCATCCGTGTGGTCACATCCAGTCTCAAGGGAGGCAGGGCAGAGCTGTCTTTTATGAATGCATGGCCACTCCAAATAAAATTGGGTTTTCAGAAGGAGGGGGAAAATGGATACTGTTTGGAAACTAGCGATCTCCACCACAGTTTTATACCACATCCCTCGGCTTGGCTATTTTTAGGTTAAATCAGCATTCTTGTCACCTTGCCTAGCTGGTTCTACTTTGCGTTCCTCTTCCAACCAACCCTTTCTTAATTCCTTCCCAGATGAAGGAGGGCTAGTTTTAGAAGGAAGCTGGTTATTTTGGATCGAAAAAAATTCTGTGACAGAAAGTCGGGAAGGTCAGTGATAGACCTAGGGCTTCAGAAGGAGTCTTGATAAGTGTTGGAATAAACTGTGGGATGTTTGCTACCAATAGAGACGGACATCTCAAGCTTCCAAGAAAGGATCAGAAGTCCTCTGAGATAAATTGTGGAGCATGCATTGGGCAATGCACAGTTGAAACGGGTGAGGTGAGGGATTTTAAAAATTGACAAACCCACAGGTCTCAGTGAAGACACTCAACCATCGACTGCTCTGACTTGGACACGTTTATACTCCTTGGAGTCACATATTACTAGAAAATGATCAGTTAGAGCTGGTCCAACAGATTAGCTCCAGTGATATTTTGATGTAATTAAAAAAAAAAAAAAGTAGGCATTCCCGTCGTGGCTCAATGGTTAGCGAGCCCAACTAGGATCCATGAGGATGCAGGTTCGATCCCTGGCCTTGCTCAGTGGGTTAAGGATCCGGCATTGCCATGAGCTGTGGTGTAGGTCACAGATGCAGCTTGGATCCCGCATTGCTGTGACTACAGTTCTGCTTGGACCCCTAGCCTGGGAACCTCCGTATGCCGCGGATGTGGCCCTAAAAGACAAAAAAAAGACCAAATATATTGTTTGTTTTTTTGTCTCCAGTTCCTCATACAGACCTCCTAAAATCTTTGCAATTTTCCAGGTGATAGGGGATGAGAGGAGCCTATTTTATTATAACTCTTTGGTCTTCCTGATGCAAGAGCTTTTAAGACCCTTGGAAGCTCCAGGAAGTTGAGTGTCCTTTTTGTATGCTAATGAGATGACTTGTGCCTGGGGTTCCTAAATAGCTTCAGGATTGGGACTGGTGACCAGAAAGACCAAGGAATAATGAGAGGACCTGGAGGGGACAAGGGCTGGAACTTGAGTTAATCACCAATGGCCAACCATCTAATCCATCAATCTATGTAATGCAACCTCCATGAAAAGCTTCTAAACTGGAGTTCTCAGTTGTGGCTCAGCGGAAATGAATCTGACTAATATCCACAGTATCTACGAAGACAGGACGGACACAGGTTTGATCCCTGACCTCGCTTAGGGGGTTCGGTGTTGCGGAAGCTGTGGTGTAGGTCAAAGATGAGGCTCGGATCTGGGGTTGCCGTGGCTGTGGTGTAAGCCCGCGGCTACAGCTCTGATTCAACCCCCTAGCCTGGGAACTTCCCTAGGCCACAGGTACAGCCCTAGAAAGACAAAACAAAACAAAACAAACTTCTAAACGATGGGCTTCAGAGAGCTTCAGTGTTAGTGAGAATAATGCACCCAAGTGCGGGGAGGGTTGGGCACCCCAACTTCTTGGGCTAAAGGATCCTGTGCTCAAGACTTTTCTACACCTTGCTCCATATACCTCTTCATTTTGCTCTTCATCTCTATGCTTTTGCACTAAGCCGGTAAATAAAAATAAAGTGCTTTCCTGAGTTCTGGGAGGGAGCTGTTTTAGAAAATTACTGAACCCGAAAGGGGGTTTGTGGGAACTCCCTGGATTTACAGACAGTTCATCAAAAGTCCTGGGGCACCTGGCATCTGACGTGGGGGCAGACGTTGGGGCTGAGTTCCCTGAACTGATGCTAATTCCAGGTGGTTAGTGTCGGGGTTGAATTAAATTCTAGGATGCCCAACTGGTGTTTTGAAAGTTGGAAAACCGGTTACTGGTGTGGGAAAAAATAAAACCGCACCTATTTACTGTTGGAAGTGTTCTGTGGGTAGAAACAGATCGTGGAAGCTGTTGATGAGTCAGACTCCATTAGAAGTGGCGATGACATTCAGATTTCTGTAGTCACTACTGTTGTGCCCCTGAGTCCCTCAAAATTGGTTTCCCCAGGCATGCAGATTCAATCTTTGGGAACTGACCATATTCCTAGGTACAAGGGGAAGTAGGTGGGACTGGGGCTAGGTGGGCGACTCTTTCCACCTTGCAATATCCAGGGACACGATAGATCAGTCTTGGGAGCAAAGGAAAGCATTATTTCTCCTTTCTCACACTCCTATAAAGGAAAGCTTCTCAGTTGGGGGAAGTTGGGGATAAGCCAATCTTACAAAAATCAATTCCTCACCCACGTCCAACTTTGCAACTTTTAGCCAGAAGTCATGAATGGTGCCTCGTTGACTGAATCGAGTCTGCAAATGTGTTTGATTTGGCTCCTAGAACTTTGGAAACATTCGTTGGAAACGTTTAAAAATTGGGTCATTTCACAGAAAAATTTGGAGCCCCAGCTTGTCTTTAAAAAAAAAAAAAGAGAGAAGTTCCCATTGTGGCGCAGCAGAAACAAATCTGACTAGTAACCATGAGGTTGGGGGTTTGATCCCTGGCCTCGCTCAGTGGGTTAAGAATCCGGCATTGCCATGAGCTGGGGTGTTGCAGATGCGACTTGGATCTGGCATTGCTGTTGCTGTGGCTGTGGCGTAGGCTGGCAGCTCCAATTAGACCCTTAGCCTGGGAACTTCCATATGCCACAAGTGAGGCCCAAAAAACACGGTCCGGTAGCAGTAAGTCAACATTCCCATGTAGTGTCTGCCCCTTTCTGCATGAAGCATGCATCCCCCACCTGGCCTGCTTCACTCTTTCAGATTACTGCCTGGACTCCACGGGCATTTGAGTTTGTGTTCCTGTGTTGCTTGCTTTAATCCATCACAACCCGTCCACAACTGATGACTGAAGTTGAGTCTTGGCTCGCTCAAAGATTTTGCAGCTGTGTCTCAGCTTTTCTGCATAATTTCTGACCCCTCCTTATCCGTGACTTCATCTCTGGCTTATGGTTTTGCTGTCATTCTGTGGATGGGACATTCACAGCTGCTCTTTTGCTGGATATGACTCTCAGTTTTCTCTAAAGTTGTTGGGCTCAGTCCCCAGGGTCTTCCCACTCCAGGCTACCTTCGATAGGTAAACCACTTCCGCGAGAGTTTAGCTGCTTTGAACTTAACCTCGGGTGTTAGTCTGCTAGGCTTCTGTTCATGTTGGGTCTGCTGGGGTCCACCAGAAGGAAAAATTCAGACGAGGGATCTGTCAAGGGAGGTCCTATGTAAATATAAAACCCTACAGTTCATGGATGTCCCTGGCGAGGCTCCCGGGCTGGGAAATCCAAGTGGTTCTTGACATAGTGATGCTTAGGGGATAAGCCCACCTGGAAAGCTCATCTCAGATGGGGTCAGGCTATGTGGTTTTGATAAGGGTTGAGAAACGCCCAGGGGAAACAGGAAGCACAGCAAGCAATGAGTTGAGTGCACAGCAAGCACTGAGTTGAGTGCACAGCAAGCACTGAGTTGAGTGCACAGCAAGCAATGAGTTGAGTGCACAGCAAGCACTGAGTTGAGTGCACAGCAAGCACTGAGTTGAGTGCACAGCAAGCACTGAGTTGAGTGCACAGCAAGCACTGAGTTGAGTGCACAGCAAGCATTGAGTTGAGTGCACAGCAAGCAAGGAGTTGAGTAACAAATTGGGCTCCAGCTTGGGTCAGGAAGGAGAAATCTCTGTTGGATGATAAGGTGGAAGGTTAGAGTCTGTGTCCAGGAAGGCCAGCTCCCCAAAATCACTGAGAGAACTTACTTGTTATCATTATGTGACAGCCCAACACAGGTTGACTGAGGGCAATAAGGTCACTGAGAGCTGTTTTAAAGTCTCAGATTTTCATAGAAAATTGTCATATTTATTCCAGAAACAGATTAGCAGGGATCATTGACATCATCTGACCGGACCCCCTAATTTTTTATAGTTTTCTTTTTCCCCCCTTTTTTTAGGGCTGCACCTTCAGCGTATGGGAGTTCTGGGCTAGGGGCTCCAATCCAAGCTACTGCTGCCAGCCTACACCACAGCCATAGTAAAGCAGGATCCGAGTCACATCTGCAAACTACACGACAGCTCACAGCAATGCCAGATCCTTAACTCACTGAGTGAATCCAGGGATTGAATCTGTGTCCTCATGGATACTAGTTGAATTCGTTTCTGCCATGCCACAATGGGAACTCCTATTTTATAGTGTATATACAGTATAATTTGTAAGACTGATTCATGTAAATTCTGTAAAAGTTGAAAAAGTCCTACCCAGTGATAACTGTAATACTATATCTATATTCATACTTCCAGTATGTTTTCTATGTAAATACATGTATATACATATTTACTTATTTTACAAAAGGAATTACATTGTATTTAGGCTTGTATTTTGTCCTTTTTTGTTTCTTTGTTTGCTTTTTAGGGTTGCACCCGTGGCATATGGAAGTTCCCAGGCTAGGGATCGAATCTGAGCTACAGCCGCCGGCCTACACCACAGCCACAGCAACGCAGGATCCGAGCCATGTCTGCAAACTACACCACAGCTCACGGCAATGCCGGATCCTTAATCCACTGAGCAAGGCCAGGGACTGAACCCACAACCTCATGGATCCTGGTTGGGTCTGCTCACTGCTGAGCCACAAAGGGAGCTCCATGTATTTCATTCTTATTCTCATGATATGTGATCACCTCCCCATGTTACTAAATTTTCTTTAAAGTATAAGTTTTAATGTTTGTATATTTCATCATCTGGATCTAAAATAATATATTTTATCATGGCCTTATTATTGGATGTTTGGTTTGCTTTCAATTTCTGTCATGAATAAAAATAATGCTGGGATGAGATTCTATCATAAAGTTCTGACTTTATGAGTATTACTTCAGAGTAAATTCCTAGAAGAGGAATTAATGAACTCTTGATGGGTGCTAAGATTTTTTTTAAGTGTATTTTCTTGTGTTTTCCAGATAGGTAGATGCAAATATTGAGAAAGTCGCTGCTTCCTTTTCAACAACTGTATACTTTGTTTATTTCTATTTCTTGTCTTATTGCATTGGCCAGACATTTCAGAGTAATGTTAAACAATTAGAGTCATAGTGGGCATACTGCTTTGTTTCAGTTTTGGTGGAAAAGCCTCTGGGGTTATATTGCCATATTTCATATGCTTGCATTTTATTTAGGAATTTTGGATTTATATTCATAGATACAATTGGTCTGTAGTTTTCTTTTTCTATGCTTTCTTTGTCAAGTTTTGTGATAGGGTTATGCTAGCTTTGTAAAATATAATAGGCCTCTCTTCTGCAGAGACATTTCCTGTGTCAGGAAGAGATAGCAATTTCCAACCAGCAAACGTGCTGGATGTTTGACAGGCCAGTCAGGTGGTTTTCTTTCAAAGATGCAGACAGAAGATACATAATTGAATTCCCACACTCAGCTCAAACGGGTTATCCTGTCAGCAAGCTGGCATGTAAAACGACGTGCAATTGCTTCAATTACAGAAATCGAAGCATTTAGACAATTCTCCCTCTTCTGTTTGAGATGCGGGCTCTGCCTCTGAGTTTGAAGCTGTCAGACATCCAATTTAGCCAATTCCAGACACGAAGAGTTTGCTGTGGACCATTGCTGGCCCCATTGGTACAACGGGGCTGATATGTCAACTGTCATCCCTGAGGAGACCTCATTCCCCATTATATACTTTTTCGCTGGCCCCTTTGCTAGGAGACTTGTCAGTTTGTTTATGGGAAATAAGCCCAACAGTCAAAACTCACCTTTTTGAAGGATCCTCAGAACTGACCCCAGCAACCTATCTTCGGATGGCTCTCCAGGTTCCAGGTCAAAACTGGCAGGATTAAGCTCTACTTATTTGCTTAGTGAAAATATTTGAAACAGTAGCAGAAATGAGAAAACGACCAGTTTAACTCATTCATTTGCTAAGCACTATTAATGCTGTCTCCTAAATATTCCAAGAATATATATATATATAGATAGATATATAGATATATATAGATATAGATTTTTTTTTCCATCCTCATGGTCACCTACATACCACCATCAACTCTCACCTGGATTGTTGCAAAGAATGCTAACTGGGGAGTTCCTATTGTGGCTCAGCAGGTTATGAACCTGACTAGTATCGATGAGTATGTGAGTTAGATCCCTGGCCCCACTCAGTGGATTAAGGATCTGCTGTTGCCGTGAGCTGTAGCGTAGGTTGCAGATGTGGCTTGGATTCCCAAGTTGTTGTGGCTATTACGTAGGCCAGCAGCTGCAGCTCCCATTTGACCCCTAGGCTGGGAACTTCCATAGGCTACGAGTGCAGCCTGAAAGAGAAAAAAATAAAAAAGAATGCTAATTGGTCTTGTTGTTTCTAGTCATTCCCTTATTCTGGATCAGCCATCCTCAGGGTTGCCATAGTGATAACACTAAATTATCAGTAAGTCGATTGGTAACTGGATTTGATGATCTCTTTCTTAAAAAATCTCTGACTGATTTCCCCAGGGATTTCAGATACAGTGAGAACTCCTTGCTATAACTTATACAGCAAATCTGCAATATACACTCCCCTTCCTTTCCTCTCTCACCTGACTGTCTTCATTCCTCCTTGTTAATCTGGCTTTCCAGGGACTCTTTCCATTTCTTCTAGGCACCACACTTCTCTGTTACATATACTTTCCCTTGCCTGAAAAGCTCTTACCTGGTTAACATTTACTTAGCATTCACATCTCATCCCAGACATCATTTTCCATGGGTGTTTTCCTGATCCCTCTAGGCTGGGATTAAGGACTTTTTTTTTTTTTGTCATAGCACTTGTATCTTGGCATGGATAATAGCGTATTTCTCAGCACACGGTAGGTGCCTAATAAATATCTTCAATGGATAAACTGTATATTTGTCTCTTGGAGAGATCTCTTCCATCACCCATAAGAAATTCAGTTTTCTGACTGGGAAAGGTGACCCCCTAAGTGAGACGAAAATTGAACTCAACTTTCCCTTTCAGACCCGAAGGATAACTCAATAGATGTTGAATAAATAAACGAACAAAGAGGCTGTGGCCATTGCACTCGACACCCAGCACAGTGCAACAGAAATGATTCTTTATTCTGGGTTTCATCCCCAAATCCTTGAATTACTACCTAGGTGATTTGGGCCAGTGCTGTTATTCTGCATTGTCTTGATGTCATCGTCTGAAAAAGAGGGCCGCCACCCCTGCTCATCGCATAGGTTTACTCAAATTGTGTCTTTAAACACAATGTGTAAGTGATTTCATCAAGATGCCTGGCTTCAGTCTCTAGCACAAGACAATCCATAAATGAGACACCCCTGTGAACATCCTAGAAGTGGGAGTGAGTCTCGAGGACCCCCTAGATCACAGAGACAGAGGAGAACCACATCAGAAAGTGAGAGAAGTGGCTGCAGCCTGACCACACGGCTTCTCTCCCAGGCCAGCACAATGCCCCACCGAAAGGGTTCCTCTGGACTTCCAGTTTCCCCATTGGGAAAAAGCAAGCCCGAGATGGACATCCAGCTCCCCCAGCACTGGGGGGTACTCCCCAGGAGGCCCACTGCAGTCTTGGCTCATAAAGATCATGGGGGGATCTGCAGGATTTAACCACTGGGTGTTGGATAAAGACAAAGAAAGAAGACAAGGTTTACAGCAGCAAGTGCTCAGGTCTTGGTGGACCATATCCCTGCTTGCAGCAAAGCCTGAACAGAGATCCTAAACAGTAGCTCTGCTCACTTATAGAACTAAGCTGGTGACCCTTTCTGGCCAGCAAGCTCAGTGGGCGGTTCTTCCTGGTTTGGGTCCCCAACCAATGCGCTATACTGGCTGTGGAGCCCTCCTATGGCTCTGCCCCATCAACGGAGTAAATTTGCAGCCTTGCCCAACTGCCGAGTCCTCCTTTCCAACCTGGAAGCCTAGCCAGAGAAGCCAGGCAGCCATAGAGCCCACCCCACAGCCATGCTCAGGCAGGGAGCCATGCCAGAAGCTGTGCCCAACTGTTAAGTAGAATCTCTAGCCCTGTATAACCAGGGATCCTGAATGGTGATCCTGGGTAGCTTTGGAAACCAGCCTATGGCACTAAAGCTGTAGAGCTCAGTCTACAGTCAGCCCTGCCCCACAGCCTACCTGGTTGCTGAACACAGGCTGCAGCCTTGCCCATTCAGGGATCCCAGGCAGTGATGCATTCCAGTCCCGATGAGCCTGAGCAGCAGCACTGCCTGACCACAGGATAGACTCTCTAGCCCTGGCCAAAGGCAGTATACAGCTAGAGGACATCCCCCCTCCACCCCGCCACCCAACCAGAGAGCCCAGCCAGTCACCTGAACAACAGGAGAGTCCAGCCAGCAGCCTATCTGGTCATGAAGCCCAGCCTGTGGCCCTGCCCAACTTTGAGGCATAGCTTGTGGTCCTGCCTGATTGCAGAGAACAGCCTGTAGTCTTGTCTGACTGCAGACTCCACCTGCAGCCCTGCGTGAACATGAAGTTCAGCCAATGGCACCACTGGGGAGCACAGCCTGAGATCCCACCCAGCCAGGAGTGATTGTGGAGCCCAGTCTGCAGGTTTGCTCAACTGCAACTTTACATCCCAAGGAACTAGAAAAAGAACACACTAAACCCGAAGCTAGAAGAAAGAAGGAACTAATAAAGATTAGAGCAAAAATAAATAAACAAGAGAATAAGAGAGCAGAGAAGAGATTAAGAAAACTACAAGTTGCTTCTTTGAAAAGATAATAAAAAAAAAGACAAACATTTCCTGGAATAACAAAGAGAGAGAGAGACAGACAGATGGGCCAACAGGCAGACAGACAGCGACAGAGAAAGAAGACCCAATAAACAAAAGTACAAATGAAAGAAGAGACATTATTGATACCTTAGAAAGGACCACAAGAGACTGCTGTGAACAATTATACACACAAAAGTTGGACACCCTAGAAGAAAGGGCAAAATTTCTAGAAACATACCAAGACTGAATCCGGAAGAAATAGAAAACCAGAACAGACCAATAATGTGTAAGAGGTTTGAATCGGCAATCGAAAACCTCCCAAAAAAGAAAAGCTGACTGGCTTCAATGTTGAATTCCCCCAAACATTTGCATTATTGGTATAACTCTTTCTCAAACTCTTCCAAAAAATCGAAGAGGAGGGGACATTCACAAATTCATTTTATGAAGCCAGCATTACCCTGACACCAAAGCCAGATAAGGAAATTACAAGAAAAGAATTAGGCCAATATCCCTGATGAATACAGATGCAAAAATTGTCAGCAAAATACTATCAAACTAAATCAATAGCACATTGAAAGGATCATACACCATGATCGAGTGGGATTCACCCCTGGGATGAAAAGATGGTCCAACATATGAAAATCAATATATGTGATATATTACATTAATAGAATGAAGAATAAAAGTCATATAATCATCTCAAAAGATGCAGGAAAAGCATCTGACAAAATTCAACAGTCATTTATGATAAAACACATAACTAATTGGGTAGAGAAGAATGTATCTCAATATCGTAAAGGCCATATATGACAAGCTCATGGCTAACATCATGCTCAATGACAAAAAGGTTGAAAGCTCTTCTTCTAAGGTCCTGAACTAAATACGGATGCCCACTCTCACTACTCTTATTGAATATAGTGCTATAAGTCCTAGTTATAGTAATTAGACAAGAAAAAGTAATAAAAGAAATGCATATAGGAAAGAAAGAAGGAAAATTTTTGCTGTTTTCTCATGAAAATCCTAAAGGATCTACCAAAAAACTCTTAGAACTAATTAGTAGATTCAGTGAAGTTGCAGGATACAAAACCAATATACAGAAAGCAGTTGCATTTTTATACACTAACAATGAATTATCTGAAAAAGAAATAAAGGAAGCAATCCCATTTACAACAGCATCAAAACTGATGGAATAATTAGGAATAAATTTAACTAAGGAAGCAAAAGATCTGTGTACTAAAAACACAAAGACACTGGATGAAAGAAATCGAGGAAGACACAAATAGATGGAAAGATATACCATGTTTGTAGATTGGAAGAATTAATTTTGTCATAGTATTTATACTACCTGAAGCCATTTATAGATTCAATGCTATCCCTATAAAGGTTCCAGTGGCGTATTTTATAGGAATAGGAAAAAATCCTAACCTTTGTATGAAACTACACAAGATTCTGAATAGCCAAGGCAATCCTGAGGAAGAAGAACGAATCTGGAGACGCTTCACTTTTGGATTTCAAACTATATTTTAAAGCTATAGTAATCAAAACAGTATGGTACTGGCATATAAAGAGACACATGGACAACCTGAACAAAATGAAGAGCCCAGAAATAGACTCATGCATATATGGTCAACTAATATTTGACAAGGGAGCCAAGAATACTCAACAGTGAAAAAGTATTCTCTTCAATAAATAGTGTTGGACAAACTGGATGTTCAAATGCACAAGAATGAAATCAGACCCATATCTTATAGCACTCACAACAGTTAACTCAGAATGGATCAATAAATTAAATGCATGATTTGAAACCCTGAAACTCCAGAGGGGAAATGTCCTTGACATTGGTCTTGGCAATGATTTTATGGACATGATAATAAAAGCACAAGCGATAAAAACAAAAATAAGCAAGGGAGACTACATCAAACTAAAACGGTTCTGCACAGCAAAAGAAATGATCAACAAAATGAAAAGGCAACATACGGGATGGGAGGAGATATTTGCAAAGCATCTATCTGATAAGAGGTTAATATCCAAAATACATGAAGAACTGGTGCAACTCAATACCAAAGCCACAAATTTTCTGATTGAAAAATGGGCAAAAAACCCAAATAGACATTTTCCCAAAGAAGGTATTCAAATGGTCAACAGGCATCTCAAAAGGTGCTCAACAGCACCAATCTTTAGGGCAACACAAAGCAAAAACCAGTGAGGTGTCACCTCCCATTTGGAAGAATGGCAATTATCAAAAAGAAAAGAGCCAAGTGCTGGAGAGGATGCAGAGAAAAGGAAACTCTTGTGCACTGTTGGTGGGAACGTAAATTGGTACAGCTACCGTGGAAAACAGTACAGATGGTTCTCAAAATATTAAAAATAGAACTGCCATGTTATTCAGCAAACCCACTTTTGTGTATATATCCAAAGGAAGTGAATCCCACCTCGATGCTCGTTGCAGCATTATTCACAATAGCCAAGACGTGGAAACAATATGTGTCCACCAATAGATAAATGGATTAAAAAACAAATGTGTCCAGGATACACAACGGAATTTTAGCCAACCACAAAAAGGAAACACTGCCATTTACAAGTACATGGATGAAACTCGTAGGCGTTGTGCTATGTGAAACAAATCAGAGAGCGAAATACAAAACAGCATGATCTCACTTATACGCAAAATCTAAAAATCTGAACTCATAGAATCAGAGAGAAGACTGATTGTTGACGGGAGAAGGGGGGTGTAGGGGAAATGAATTCAGCTGGTCAAAGGGTACAAGCTTCCAGTTATAAATGAATCAGTTCTGGCATGGTGAATGTAATTAACCACACTGTATTCCTTTTTTTTTTTTTCTTTTTAGGGCTGCACCTGGGGCATATGGAGGTTCCCTGGCTAGGGATCGAATTGGAGCTACAGCTGCTGGCCTACCCCACAGCCATAGCAACACAGGATCTAAGTCACGTCCATGGTCTACCACAGCTCACAGCAACACCAGATCCTTAACCCACTGTTTGAGGCCAGGGATCAAACCCACGCTCTCATGGATAGTTGGGCTCATTATTACTGAGCCACCATGGGAACTTCCCATATTGTATTGTATATTTGAAAGTAGATAAGACAGCAAATCTTAAACATTTTCACTACAAAAATTGTAAGCTTTTAAGGTGCTAGATGGGTTAACTATCCTTATTGTGGTAACCATTTCACTATATATACATGATTAAATAATTATATGATGCATCTGAAGCTCATACAATGTTATATATCAGTTCTATCTCAATAAAACTGGAAAAAGAACATTTGCTCATTTGAAATTTGAACCATATGCATATGGTAGCATAAAAATAAAACATTTGAATTTAAGAAAAAAACATAACGTATACAATATTAATCATGATACAAAAATGAGATAATACATTGAAGTGACATGGTATAATAATTTAAGCAGTCTTAAATGTCCAGAAATGCTTACTGTGTTCAGAAATTTCACATGCATTATTTTATTTTATCTTCCTGATCATCCTGGTGAAAATATATCTCCCTTTTCTTTCTTTTTAAATTTTTTAATTCTTTTTTTTTCTTAATTTTATGGCCACACCTATGCTATATGGAAGCTCCTGGGTCAGGGACTGAATCCTAGCCACAGGCGTGGCAACACCACATTGCTAGATCCTTTAACCCACCGTGCTAGGCCAGGCTGGGGATTTAACCCACACCTCTGCAGTGACCCAAACCACTGCACTCAGATTCTTAACCCGCTGCACCACAGCAGTATCCCTGTCTTCCTTTAAATCTGAAAAAAATTAACTTCAGAGAGGTTAAGTAACTTGTCCAAGGTCACACAGCTGGCAAATGCCTAACCAACCTTCGAATTCAGACTGTAATAGCAGAAAGATGGCAGAATTTGTCCCAGAATACTTGAGTCTGAATCTTGCTTCCTTTATTTAGTAGTTCTGCGATTTGGAGGTACTTTTTGTTTGTGTGTCTTTTTGCCTTTTTTCTAGGGCCGCAGTCGCGGCATGTGGAGTTTCCCAGGCTAGGGGTCTAATCGGAGCTGGAGCCGCCGGCCTTCGCCACAGCCTCAGCAATGCGGGATCTGAGCCGCATCTGCAACCTACACCAGAGCTCATGGCAACGCTGGATCCTTAACCCAGGAATAGAACCCGCAACCTTATGGTTCCTAGTTGGATTCGTTAACCACTGAGCCACGACGCGAACTCACTTGGAGGTACGTTTCTTAAACCCCCGAGCCTTGATTTCCCAGCTGTCAAATGGGATGTTTACCCTAAAGAGTTGTTGCGAGGACTATAAGTAGTTTTGCAACTTAATGGACTACACACATTCACTATCTACGCCACAGTTCCAATATATCAGTTTTCTAAAGCCCAGCAGAAGGGACTGCCATCTCAATGCCAAGAACATTGGTTCCTTCCTTGTTTCTCACACACTTTACTATTTTGGTGAGAACCAGGAAACTTATAGCATATTAGAAGAGCATAGACTTGGACTTGAACTAGATAGACAAGGTTCAGGTACTGGCTCTTCCATTTACTGGCTCAGGGGAATTATTCAACGTCTTCCATCCTTGCTTTCTTTAGCCCTAAAACAGTGCCTATGTCCTAGGATTGTTTATGAAGAACAGATGAGATAATGTGTATAAATTCTTTATCAGTTTCATGGTACATCAGAGAGGCTCAATAAATGACAGCCAAAGCAATTATCTACATAAGAAGTGATCAGAGCACGTTGCGCCTTATTCACATTATAAAGCACTTTAATAGCAAGTAAACTGGGCTTTCTGGGTGGCCCAGCAGTTAAGGATTCAGCTTTGTCACTGCTGTGGTGTGGGTTCAATTCCTGGCCCTGGAAATTCTGCATGCCCTAGGCATGGCTTTAAAGAGTAAAGAAAGAAAGGAAGAAAGGGAGAAAGAAAGGAAGAAAGAAAAAAGAAACTAAACCAATTTTATTCTCCAGTTGCTCTTGACACTAATATTATTAGTTTCCATTTTATGAATGAGGAAAATATTGCTCTGAGAATTTTAGCAATTTTTTCCAGAGTTATCCCATCAAGGCTCATTCACACCTAGAAATTCCTACTTTGGGAGCTGTGCTTCATTCATAACAGTACAGTTCTAGAGAATCGTGGAGAATTTAGAGGCTCCCGGGGAAGATGGGAGGAATAAGTGAGGTTCACACTGTTGTCTTCAGGAAATAGCTAAGAGGTCAGAGCTCCCAAAAAAGTTCAGTGCAGAGAATAAGCGGGGGGATGTTGGTTTCTCGAGAGTGCTGAGAGTTGTTGAACCGGTAAAGCCGAGAGTACAACAGCCCTGCTAAAGGACCTTTTCCTCTCCTCTCACATTTATGCGCCGTAACCCAGACACAGTTGAATGGTGCACGGGTGGCCATATGGCATTTTGCAGACACATACCTGGCCATCGACCCTGCTCCATAAACCCCCATAACCGGGCAAACTCAGGCTAGAAATGGAGGAATTTTGAGCATTGCTAAATGACCGCTGGTACATTCTTCAAAGCCACTTAGTCCAGCAGCATGTAGACTTTCTAAAGGCATTTGAAGGAGACACCCATTCCATGAAACTTCCTCGATGTCTTTAAATACTCTTTGACACTGACAATCCACCAAGCTGAGGTCTCTTTATATTGGACGGTTGAGAGAGATGACGTTACCTTCTCAGGTTCTCACCACTGCCAAGTGGCAGCACTGGCCTTTCACATCTGCCTGCAAATTCCTTCTCTCCATTGACAGGGAGGCAGGGCTTGACTCTCTAAAGGCACTTGTGATGGCACTGAAAGCTTTCAGCGGCATCCCCTTAAGAGGTGGTGGTTATCAGCTTTGGAGTCTGGTTCAGACCTCCACTGTCCACTCATTGGTGGTAACAGGGCCAAGGAATGGACCCTCCAAAGCTTTATCGAGAAGAAGTAAGCACCAATGTCATACGGTTATCTGAAGTATTAAGTGAGAAAATGCATCTCCTCTCATCTTGATCTGAGTCAAGAATCCCATTACCCAAGCCATCAGATTAGCAATCGGGATTCAGACCAGCAAACGCAAGCTAACTTCAGAGCCTTCAGTCATAAGCATGGGTTGGAGAGAGAGGTTGCAATGCACATAGCTTTTTAATACATCCATGATTAATATTTATGGAGCTTTGGCTAAAAGCCGAGCACTCTCCTAAATACCATTATTATAACGTAAACTATTGATAACCCTGTTGTAGAGGTAATGGGCTGAAGCACACGGATGCTAAATGTTTGCCTGGAGTCACACAGCAAGTAAGTGGAATCAAGCAGTGGAATTTAGGCATCTACAACCATCATCGTCATGCTAGACTCCATCTCTCATACTCCTTAGAGTGGAACTTTTTGACTTCTGCAGTATAGACATCTTGGGTCAGATAATTCTTCACTGTTGGGGGATGTCCTGTGATTGTAGGTTATTAAGAAGCATCGCTGGGAGTTTCTTTTGTGGTTCAGTGGTTAACAAACTCGACTGCGATCCATGAGGATGCAGGTTCGATCCCTGGCCTCGCTCAGTGGGTTAAGGATCTGGTGTTGCCAATGAGCTGTAGTGTAGGTCGCAGACGCAGCTCGGATCTTGCGTTGCTGTGGCTGTGGTGTAAGCTGGCAGCTGTAGCTCCGATGAGACTCCTAGCTCGGGAACCCCCATATGCCACGGGTGTGGCCCTCAAAAAGCAAAAAATAAAAAATAAAAATAAATAAAGAAGCACCCTGGCCTCTACGCATTAGATGGCAGTAGCACTACCTGCCTGCCAGCTGTGAAACCAAAGTGTCTCCAGACACTGCCAATGGTCCCTTTGTGTGTGTGTGTGTGTGTGTGTCTGTTGGCAGCAAAAATAACTGGAAGCTCAACTCAACCGTTTGCCAAGCTGTGTAACTTTGGGCAACTTACTCTCTGAGGTTCAATTACTTCATACATAAAAGGAAGACTATCTTAGCCAAGATGATCAGGAAGATAAAATGTTGCCTGGAAAGTTCCTGAACATAGCAAGCACTCAAAAAACGGCAGCCGGAATTATCATGCCATGTGGCCGTGACGTGTGAACACCACTGCATATCATGATCGATGCTTTTATACGATTGACACTTTATATCATGATTGTGCTTCCATACGTCATTTCAGTAAATCTATGAGACAAGCAGGGTTTAGGATCCACATTTCAGACCATGATGTGGAGAATCACCCGTCAGAGAAGTGAAACTTACCAACTAGATAAACCACTCCTCCTTTCTTGGGAAGAAGGAGTGGAGGGTGCTAAGAGGGAAGGAAATTATTCCTCTAAAACGTTTTCCTTCTATAAGGTGGAATGGAAATCCTCTTTCCTTTATGGAAATCTGAGCAGTACTTTTCCTAGCCCCCCCGCCCCCAACAACAACAGCAATGAGAGACAACAGGCTTTGGGCCTTTGCTGTGTACCAGAAATTCTGCTTGATTTTTTTTTTCGGTCTTGCATTGGATTATTTATTTATTTATTTATTTATTTTTGTCTTTTTGCCTTTTATGTAGAGCCACACCCGCGGCATATGGAGGTTCCCAGGCTAGGGGTCTAACAGGAGCTGTAGCTGCAGCCTTCGCCACAGCCACAGCAACGCGGGATCCGAGCCGCGTCTGCAACCTACACCACAGCTCACGGCAACGCCGGATCCTTAACCCACTGAGCAAGGCCAGGGATCGAACCCACAACCTCAGGTTCTTAGTCGGATTCGTTAACCACTGAGCCATGAATCCTTGCAATGGATTATTTATCCCTGGCAAGTATTCTGTAATTATCTTGGTAGTGGGTTGATTTCAGTAATGGCCCCAATGTGTTCAGGTCACATTACCTTTGTCAATTTGCACCATAGTCATGCCCTCGGGTCTCGCCGCCTCGCTTGGACTCTGGGTTTGGTCATGGTTTTCACCAATGTTCACGAACAGACTGGGAGCAAGCGGAGATCGGAGAAGTGATTCTGCCTCAGGACTTGTCTTTTTTTTTTTTTTTTTTTTTTTTTGCACCTCTTGGAAACCTGAGTTGCCATGTGAACAAGCCCAGGCCGGCCTCCTGGATGACGAGAACTTCACAGCCCAGCGGCCCCACGGGTTATCCTCCCCGAGGTGTCAGCACACAGCTGACACCTGACCCCAGATGCATCGGTGACATCATGCGCTTCCTCTAACGTCAGAAGTGCCCAGATGAGCTTAAACCCCATTACCAACCTAGAAACAGGAGTTCAGAAATGGCTGTTTTGGGTTTTGTTTTTGTTTTTTTTTTTAAGTCACTCTGGAGTATTTTCTTGAGGATGCAAAGAAGACCAGCTGAAACAATTCTCTTTTATAAATGAGGACACACAGGCTCAAAGAAGCTGAGCCACAATGGGAACTCCTGTAGGTGGAATTGTGAATCATTGTTTGGAAATGGGATGCCATCCATAGAGATAAGCAAAGTCAGCAAGAAAGTTCATCAGAACAGAAGGATGGTTACACAGCTGGTAAGTGAGAGCACTGGGAAATGGTCACTTCATTCCAGAATCCCTAGCTCCAGCCTGGGTTGGAAAGATGTATTTGGTGGGAGAAAGGCCAGGAAATAAGCCAGGCACCAAGGTCAGGTTCAGCTGGAGCTGAAGTTCATCGGGCGAGGGAGCGCTTGGTTCCATCCTGTTCCTCTCCCACTCTTCCCCTTGTGGATTGGGAAGAGCTCTTGAACTCTGGTGGGGTTAGCCTTCACGGGGAAGCGAGGGACACGTCTGATGTCTTTATTTATCGGGAAGAAAGAGTCTGAAGAAGTGCCTCAGGAAAAAAGAAAGGCCCAGTGCTTGGTAGAACTTGACTGCTGCAACTTTGCCTTAATGTTGACATTTCCCAATATGTTTGCTGTCCTTGCCTTCTCATTTCCCAAATGATAGAACATTTTTCATAAAGTACTCCATTCTTGGGGTACTTTAGCAGATGGTAAGTCTACCCCGGGTCCTAGTCTCCACCATCTGTTCTCCCATCTTCAAGGAAGAGTGGACATCATCATAGTGATTGACGTCCATGCACTTGAACAGGTGGCTGGTCCTAGTGGGTGTGGTCATTCTACGATGTGATACTCATGGTAGTGTCCTCTCTTTTCTGCAGTGAAGATCTGGGATCCACTCTGACATAGGATTTTTTTTTCCTTTTCTCCCTCTCTCTTTTACTCTACCTCTTGCCTCTGGATCTGTTCGATGTAGGAAATCCATACACGTTAGATGCACCCGTTTCCTTCTGTATTTACACATTCTTGGTCTAAAGAACCAAGGTTAAGGTTGGAACTTAACAGTGAGGTGGAGGCAGCTTGCTCTGGCCTCATTTCAGGATCTCCACCCCCCTCCACCCCAGAAGATAGGCTCATTTCTGTACTTAGCACAGAATCTCAATTTTAACTCAGTCTACTACATTGCAATCTAATTCTTCCTATGCCTGTTTCTCTGCCAGGCTATTCAGTTCTCTGAGGCTTTACAATGCTATCTTTTTTTTTTTTTTTCCACTTTTGTATTCCTATTATCTAATCCAGGGTTAGGACCGTGTAATATAAATAGAGGAGAAATGTTTCTTGAATGAGAAAGTCTGCGTTCAGATTGACCCCTCTCCTTCCTGGTTGCAAGGCACTGAGAAAGTAACCTTTCCTAGACTTAATTTTCTCAACTAGAAAATGAAGATAACCATGCCTATCTGACAGGGTTATTGTGAGAAGGAAATGAAATAAAATACGCAGAAGTCCCTAGGACTTGCGTAAACATTGAAAGGACATTATTTTCCTTCTTTTCATGATAATCCACCTGGGAATGGAGGGGGAGGGGGGGAGCTGTGCTGTCTGGAAGTTACCACATCTTTGGGCTGGTTCTGCAGCAGTTTTCACCCCACATCTGCCTCATTTGCATGCATCCATCCCTCCAGGAAAGGACTCTGGGGCCTGGTTTTCTCTTTTAGTGCCGTGGGGCACCAGCACCAGCCTTCCCCAGGTGGCGTCTCCGCGATTAATGGCTACAGAATCACCAGGGCTGGAGCGGGCTGGCTTTCCTTGGATTCTTTTTTTGAGTTTGTAATCTTAGCTGTCATCCCCTTGACTCCGCAGATTATTAAGCATTCCACAAGGAAAGCGTTCTCTTTCAAACGGCTCTGAAGCAGCCAGGATTGAAGCAATCCACTTACTCTGCCTTGCACCTCTGCCCCCTTGCCTGATATCTAGCCAAGAGTCATCCATGACCTTGGCAAAGAGGAGGCAGCTTGCCTCGTCCCAAGCTCAATTATCAGGAGATAACCTCTGCAGGTTGGTTAAATAGGATTTCTCTTTCCTATTCTCCACCCCCACCCCCACTTTCTTTCTTTTCGTTCTTTTTTTTTTTTTAGCTCAGCAGAAAAAAAGCCTTTGCAGGATACAGCAAGGACAGATATATATCATAGTAGAGGAGAGTTTTCAGTTTTGTTGAGGAGAGAGATGGTGTGTCAACCCGCAGATATGCCGAGGGAACTTCAAAAGCCTCACTCCAGAGATTTGCTCAGAGGCTGCGTGGCCTATTGGTTAGCGGAGAATGCAACATTTGCTTTTTTCTTTATAAATATTTTAACTCCTCTTTCACTCCGGATCCCTTGTTTCAAAGCCAATTTTTTTTTTTTTTTTTACTTTGTTACGAGGATTATACCTTCTCCTCGGCACCTGAGCCATCTCCCTCATTCTGCCCAAGGCTTTGCATGAAGGTTAGGAAAATAAGTCTCTCTGCTCCGCCTTTCACAGGCTCTGGCACATTGGACAGCTCACCGTTTGTGCTCTTAGGGAATTCTTCACTCTTAGTTTATACTTTTGTTCCCCTTCTCTTTGCCATGCTCAGACCTCAACCCCCTCCTTTTTTATTTTGAAGTAATGCCTTTTTTTTTTCTTCTCCCTCTGTTGTGTTTGCACGTTCTCAGATATATTAATTCAACCAATATCGATTGATGTCTTCTCTGTATCAATCCTTTTGCTAAGAAATGGTGAATTTGTTGGCAGCTCTTTCCAGGAAGAATTTATACAATGTCCTAAATATTGTCTCTATCTATTATCTATTATCTATTATCTATCTATCAATCTATCTATCTATCAATCATCTATCCATCTATATATATCTACAGATATATGTGTGTCTAGATTGCTATATAGATCTATCATCTCTCTAGGTAGAAATAGAAATATATATGCATTTACAGATATATAGATAGATAAGATATAGATATGGCTACACTGTGTAAGGAAGCATAGAGAAATATCTAACTGAAACTTACTCAAGACTTGGAGTGTGGGGGGCTCACGAAAGACTGCTTTAGAGCGTCGTCTTGAGATATGAATAATCGATAGGGGTTATTCGGTTGTATCTGTAGGGGAAAGACACGCTAAGCAGAATAGATAACGTAGAAATAGTTGTAGAAACTTGTGAGAGGGGCTCTTGTAATGCGGGACAAGGATGAGAACGTGGTGTGGCTGAAGACCAGGATCTGTCAGTGGAGATTTTGGCCAATGAGATGAAAAGATAACTGGGACTCATGTTAATTCTTTTCCCACTCGGATGAAGAATTGAGGGGTTCCTGTTGGGGCTCCATGGGTTAAGAACCTAATAGAGTCTCTGTGAGGATGCTAGTTCAATCCCTGGCTTTACTCAGTGGCTTAAGGATCCAGTGTTGCCACAGGCTGTGGCTACAGCTCTGATTTGACCCCTAGTCTGGGAAAGTCCATATGCTGCAGGTGCAGCTGTTAAAAAAAAAAAAATTGAGCTTGGATTTTCCCTGTGGATGGTGTGGGAGTCCTGGAAGTTTTTAAGCAAATGCGTAGCTTATTTGTATTAGGAAATTGTAAGTGACAGTGAAAAATAGATTTGTTCCATAAGAAATTGAGGCAGGATACTCCTTAACATTTTTTTCTTTTTAGGGCCACACCTGGGGCATACGGAAGTTCCCAGGCTAGGGGTCAAATTTCAGCTACTGCTTACGCCACAGCCACGGCAACACTGAATCTGAGCCACATCTTCAACCTATGCCTGCAGCTTGTGGCCAATGCCGGATCCTTAACCCACTCAGTGAGGCCAGGCATCGAACCTGCATCCTTACAGAAACGACAGGTCCATAACCTCCTAAGTCACAATGGGACCTCCTCCTTGACTTTTTAACTTGCCAAATCCTGACCAAAATTTCTGATAAGTTCTAGAGAACAGGTCAATACAAAATCAATCACCCTACATTCTAGAGACCCGCAAGTCAAATGCAGACTAAATTTCACATGAAAAAGTCATCAACACACACAGACGCCCCATGAAGATGGAAATAAGCACAACGTTTGAATATCAGGATTATAGGCTTTCGTTTGAGAAAGGCAAGTATTGACATTTTGAGTCGGTAGTTCCTGGCATGTTGGTCCTGCTGTTATTTACATTTCACTCACTCTGATTTATATTACGATGAGATCGTAGCGATCCCTCATTGGATAAAAATGGTTTTAATTCTTTGTTTTCCAAAATCGTGTTTTGAAGTCCAGGAAATGTTGTTCAGGGTTGTTCAGCCTATGAATCAATATTGAGGTTATTGGTAGAAAGTCTTCCGTGAGACACTCCTCTGTATACCCGTAGCACTTTAGACATATGTAAGTTGCAGAATTTCCTCTAATATATTGTGATTATATCTTTGAGAAGCAGTACAGTGTGGTGATAAGGACTACAAGTCTAGAACTGGAAAGTCTGGCTTTGATTTCTGGCTGTAAACTGGAGTAAGTCACCTAACTTTGTTTCAGCTTCCTTGTCTGAAAAATGAGGATTATCATGTACCTCATGGGGCTGTTAGGAGGAAAAAGGAGGTAATTATGTGTAAAGTACTTAGAGCAGAAAAGAACATGTAGTAAGAACTCATAAAACTTGGACTTATTTCCCTAATTATCCGACTCCTCCAGTATTTCTTACTGTGTCCTGTTGTACATGGAAAATGATCTGATTTGTAGGGCACACTGAGATAAACGGATGAGGCTGCTGTGTTTGAGATGACCGTGCTGAATGCCTTATCCGATCTCAAGACCTTCCTGGAGTTCCCCTTGTGGCTCAGTAGGTTAAGAACCTGACCAGGATCCATGAGGATGCGGGTTCGATCCCTGGCCTCGCTCAGTGGATTAAGGATCCCGTGTTGCCACAAGCTGCAGTGTAGGTCATGTATGCGGCTCGGATCTGGCATTGCTGTGGCTGCTCCGATTCGCCCGTAGCCTGGGAACTTCCATATGCCACAGGTACAGCCCTAGGAAAAAAAAAAAGACCTTTCCAGCTGCCCTGATGGCTAAGGAGATTACATTTCAGCACACCTGTATCCCTTTGCAGGAAATTGTGACCTGGCAGATGTGAATGAAGGATGGAAATTATGACACGTCTTTGCAGCTGCGTGATTTTTGTCATAGTACCGGTACTTAATAAATATTACAACAAATGAATGAATGAAGGTGCCCACCCAAGGTGATGTGTTCTCTTGGAAAAACAGTGTTTGCTATCTATATCTTTGTTCTATTCAGTCCAGATAATACATCTGACGTTCCAAATTATAGTAAACTCTGTCAGATCACTTTAGCGGAAGGAACAAGAAAGGATCTTGAAAGATAAGTTGTCACAGATCCTTGGGGAGGTTGGCCGAGCTTCAGCTTGAGCCACCAGGAAATGCTTGGTCACTCAAGGGCTGAGCATAAGTCCTGCTGGGCAAAACTGTTTACTCTGTAATAAGGAATCTATTAGCAGATACTTTATTTCCTCCCCTCCTCCTCTTCCTTGTACTCCCTTTTTTTTTCTTTTTTCTTTTTTTTTCTTTTTCAGCCATCCTGTAGCATATGGAGTTCCCAGGCGACAGATCAGATCTGAGTCGCAGTTTGCAACCTAAGCCACAGCCGCGGCAATGCTGGATCCTCAACCCACTGTGCCGGGCTGGGGATCGATACTGCATCCCAGGGCTCCCAAGACACTGCCAATCCCTTTGCGTCACAGTGGGAACTCAAGTACATACGTTAAAATAAAGAGAAGGATGGACTTTTGCTATGGCTGTAGCATAACTGCACGATGTTGTCTCTATAATGGCTCTGATTCGATTCCCGGCCCTGGAACTTCCACATGCCACAGATGCAGCCAAACACTTTAAAAAAAAACCAAATAAATAAATTTAAAAAGATAAAGAGAAGGAAGCCATTCTGTTCAGTGATGGCAAGAAGCCAAGAGTAGACAAAGAAGTTCCTGGAATTAAGGAGTTCCCATCGTGGCTCAGCGGGTAACGAATCTGACTAGCATCCATATAGAGGCAGGTTCGATCCCTGGCCTTGCTCAGTGGGTTAAGGATTGGCATTGCCGTGAGCTGTGGTGTAGGTTGCAGACATGGCTCGGATCCTATGTTGCTGCGGCTGTGGTGTAAGTCAGCAGCTACAACTCCTGTTCGAACCCTAGCCTGGGAATCTCCATATGCTGCAGGTGCGGCCCTAAAAGGCAAAAAAAAAAAAAAAAAAAAGAAGAAGAAGAAGAAGGAGAAGAAGAAGGAGAAGGAGAAGGAGAAGAAGAAGTTGAAGAAGTTGTTACTGGAATTAAATTTCTCATAAGATCCTAGAAGTAAGAGCAGGTCCCAGATTCTAGTCTGGATAAGAAACTAAATTCCACTAACTGGTGGACTCTTCTTTTTAAATGGTTTATTGGGAGAACTGCCATTCAAGATCACTCATACTGTGGTTCCTGCTGTGGCGCAATGGGATCTGTGGCATCTCTGCAGCGCCACGACGCAGGTTCAATCCCCAGCTGGGCACAGCGGCTTAAAGGATCAAGCTTTGCTGCAGCTACAGTGTTGGTTGCAACTGTGGCTCAGATCTGACACCTGGCCCAGGACTTCTATATGCTGTGGGGTGGCCAAAAAAAAAAAAAAAAAGCTCGTATGATTGAAATGGCTCTCAAGAAATATTTTTAAAATAGCAGACAAAACCAGCTACGATGGAAAAAATAAAAATCATTATACAAAAAAGTTGAACAAATAAAAAATGGTATTTAAAAGAAAAAGATAGCAGACAATCTCTACCAGTGACAGGAATTAACGTAAAGTGCTATGGACTTTCTAGAAAATACAGCAATGGTTCCCCAAATGTGTACAGTACCCATTTAACAAATGAACAGCAATCCTCTTTTATGCAGTAATGAAACTTTTTAATTTACAGGAACATGGCAAGAAGAGTTTTTAAAAAATGCCTCTATTTTTCTTCAAATTCATCTCCATCTTTGAAAAAACCAAAGTCACTTTTCTTGAACTCTAAATGCTTCGTTGGGGGATCCAAAGGGTTTTCGTGTGGATCCTGCATAGAAGTCTTTGCCTTTGGGTTCTGTACTTGGCAATAAGGAACCGCAACCCACAGGAGCAGGGCTTCCCTTTGTCAGTGAAACTGCAAAATAAGCTGCCTGGGGAGACCCCAAGTGAGCCAGCTGCTGAGGGAGACAGAAGCCTTGGCATAAACTTTTCACATTGCGAGTATAAAGGCCGACTGGAAAACGGGACCAACGAGCTCCTCCTGAATTCCCAGGGAGTAAGAGTTTCTGTGAAGCGGCACAATTCACCAGCCAGAAGTCTCTCCTCCAGCTGCCAGCTGTCAATCTAAACGTGCTTCTGAAAATGAGGCCAGTGAACCTACGTTCGTGAAGCCTGATTGCCTTCGAATTATTGTTGGATTAATTAGCAGCTTTGCCAGTGGTGCCCATGTGCAGGGTCAGTAGCAATTTATGATAAGTCACATTTAAGTAATTTCATTCAATTTGACCAGCATTTACTGCACCCAAGCATAGAGCTCTGGGCAGGCCCAGGGCAAGAAAAGGGACATCAAATCAGAGGGGTTTGAGTGCTACCTCTGCCATTGTGTTCCGAGCAGGGAGAGAGTCAAGGCCTGCCATAGAAAAAGGCTTGGGGAAAGCAAAAAGCAATTCTTCACAGTGGATGGCTTACCGATTCCCAAGGCAGCAAAATGAATTTCAGACCAACACTAGTCACAATTGATAGCAACGTGTCTTGTATTAATTAGTACCCTTTTGGTTGCAACTGACAGAAATCCGACTCTCATTAGCTTAAACATCAGCTACCGAGAGGAAAACGACAAACAAAAAAGGAAAATGTAACGACTTACTTAACAGCAACATGCAGTGGGTTATCTCGCATCAGGAATGGCTGGATCCAGGTGCCTCCTCCATGGCCCTTGGCTCTGATTTCTTCTCCATGTGGTTGATTCTCAGGCATTCTTATCAATTTGGGTTCCTCTACTACCACTACCAGCCCCCAAACTGACTCTGGGGCAGGTAATTAATTTTGGAGATGGGGTAACCATGAAAATGCACTCAGATCTTATGCTGCAGGAAGCATAATTGACCACCCCGCCATCCCCCATCATGGATCCACCGTCTACCGTGATTGATCTGCCATCACATTCAGGTGAAAGCTCTGCTTCCCGTTGGCTGAGCAAGGCAGGTCCACTCCTGGTAGATGTGGGGTCCCTCTAAGAGGTGGCTTTGCCTTGAGATGCCCCCTTTACCCTGGACAAACTTATCTTGGAGTTGTGCCGCAATCCACGCCCCTCCCTGTCCAATTAGCCCCTCCTTCTGTCTCTCCTTCACACCTGCAACCCACCTTCCCCACGTCTTCGCCTTCATCACAAATGTTTCTCCCAATAAAGCTCATGCTTGTCTAATCTTACCTTGGCACCTGCTTCCCGAGACACGGAACTCACCCAAGAGGAGATCTCAGGAAGTACCAGTGAAGCAGTGGGGAAGATGAGACAGAGACAGGAGAAAATGGAAGAAAAAGGGCACAAATGAGCAGGTGACCCCTGTGGGCAAGTCACCCTGGGGTTTCCTTTATTTATTTATTTTGCTTTCTTTTCAGAGCTGCGCTTGTGGCACATGGACGTTCCCGGGCTGGGGGCTGAACCGGAGCTGAAGCTGCCAGCCTACGCCACGGCCACAGCATGGTGGGATTCAAGCTGCATCTGCGACCTACACCCCAGCTCACAGCAACGCTGGATCCTTAACTCACTAAGCAAGGCCAAGGATCAAACCCATGTCCTCATGGATACTGGTCAGGTTCTTAACCTGCCGAGCCACAAAGGCAACTCCTCCTTTATTCTTTTTTTTTCCTTTCTTTGGCCACGCCTGTGGCATATGGAAGTTCCCGGGCCAGGGGTCAAATTGGAGCTGCAGCCGCCAACCTGTGTCACAGCCTCGGCAACACTGATCCTAACCACATCCACACTGAGCCTTTCAGCAACGCTGGATCCTTAACCCACTGACGGAGGCCAGGGATCAAACCTGCATCCTCACAGAGACTTAACCCGCTGAGCCACAGTGGGAGCTCTCAGTGCTGGGATTTTCTTAGAGACTGCGTGAGGGACATGCTCAGCATCAACCTAACCAGAGGTGGGGACTAGGGTGTTTATCTACTGTTTTCCATTCCCCATTGGCAGAAGGTTGTACTCACTCTCTCATACTTCAAGGTTGCAGAGAAGGGTCCTGGAGTACCAGCAAAAAGCCTTCAGGGAGAGAAGAAAATACAGATGCTTGAGGTTCGAAACCTTTCAGAGCCCTGGGTAAACTCAGGTGGGCCAAGGGAATCTGGTTTAGGACATCAGCAGCCTCTGCTATGCTCACGGCTGAAAAAAAAACAGAGGGCAACTCATGGCTTACAGCATCCCCAAGGCAGGTCACTCCGGACGGCATCTCTTCTCGTGAATTTCTACCGGAGTCTTGAATGCGCTTCTGATTGGCTGAACTCACATCACATGACCATTCCCGGACCAATCATTGTGTATAGAATGGAGTGTTCTTTTCGCACCGCGGTGTTACGAGCCAGGGCCACCTTTCCAGCTCACAGCTACAGAGAATGGGGCAGCGATGACGCCCTGAAAGAGAAGAGGAGCCGGTGAACGCCCTGTGACCGCCACCGGCTATGGTCTTGAGGCTGAGAAGATGCGGGAAGAGTCTAGATGATGGCTCTTTTCCGCATCCCGTCGGAGAGGAGGGTGCAGGCAAGCGGCTGTCTAGAGACCTCAGTATTAACATGGATCCTTGGGAGCTAAGTTCTTCCAAAGCACACTGGCTACAATTACCAGATGTCACTTCCTGGTGGGGAAGCGCCTCTTGCCACCTCCATGCTGAGCTTTCATTAGCTGAGTCTTCGTTGTTGGGTCCTCACTGGCTCGCGGCATGGGGAGCTGGAGCCTGCAAATGGCATCTTCTCATTTCAAGATTCTGCTCAGTTCCTTGCCAACTCCCGAGACTGGCTGGCAATCCTTGGGGATGCTGCTTCTCAACTGCTTTCCAAAACTCTTTTTCTTCAGCCTCAGGCACGGGCCATGTTTGTGTTTGGTTTGGGAAGTGGCCTCTGCCCCAGTGCCCTGCGGTGGGGAAACGGGAGACGTGTACGATTCACAATTAACAGCTTTATCTCTGCTCACATGTAAGAGACATAATTAGCTCGCTCCATCTGTTACTGATACCTGCTGGAATCAGCCATTCACACCTCAGCCAGATATTACAGTGAGTGGGAGGGCCCGCAAAGGAAACATTTCAAAAATAACCCACGTTTTGTTGTTTCAGACATCCGGGGTCCCCCCGCCCCAGGAGTTAGTCTCCAATTTTGTTTCCCTCAGGTGTATCCAGCTGGCCGTCATTTGGCAAGGAAAAGTGTGCACTAAAGAGTAGGGAAGCTGGGGAGTTCCGGTCATGGCGCAGCGGAAATGAATCTGACTAGGAAGCACTGAGGTTGCGGGTTCGATCCCTGGCTTCGCTCAGTGCGTAACGATCTGCTGTGAGCTGTGGTGTAGGTTGCAGATGCGGCTGAGATCTGGCTTTGCTATGGCTCTGGGGGTAGGCTGGCAGCTGTAGCTCTGATTAGACTCCTAGCCTGGGAACCTCCATGAGCTGCAGATGCAGCCCTAAAAAGATAAAAAGACACACACACACACACACACACACAAAGAATATGGAAGCTGATGCTGTGCGTGAGCTCCTCAGGGGCTGAGAACTTCAAGTTCAAGACACAAGACTTGGTGTGCCATGCGGCAGGAGTGGGGCACTGTCCCAGCCTGGGCCATGGTGCCTTGCAGGGACTGGGCTCAGATACTGAGGTGGGGAAATATCATCAGTGGGAAAATCCAAGTTCAGAAGGCCGCTAGAGTAAGTGACTGGCCCAAAGTCACTCAGTGAGGAAGGACGTGATGTGCGATTTGCATCTCAGCCAAACTCCAAAGCCCATTTTCTGGATCCTGAGGCATCACAGTTGTTGGGGAAAATTTTGTGGCTATCGGGGTCCCACGGGAATTAAGAAAGTCCAGGATCAATTTTTATTTTTTGAGGCCAAGACAGCTATGGAAAAAAAAAGGCATTTAAAAAATATTTCCACCTACATAATTAATGCTTTTAATGTAAAAAGGTGCAATGCAATATCGCTGGGTTGGTTATTCATAAGATAATTACAGGGTTCATAAGATATTAATTTGTAGTACAGTCTAAGAGCAGAGTTTGAGTGAGGGACTGGAGTATTAGAGTCTCAACAGGAAAATGACGTACTCTGACTAAGATTATTCAAGAAGAGCTTATTTACAAAGGGATTATTTCTAGATGTGTGGATGTTGGGGAACCACAAAAGACAGCAACGTCAGCTCGGCTAGTTTCAGGGACACATGGAAGGAGAAGCAAGCTGAGGAGAGGTCACCATGGCTGCCATGCTGACCTGTCCAGGCAACAGTTGTCCTATGGTGACCTCAAAGGGCAGGACCCAGGTGACAAGTGACGTGATCTCATTGTCCATTCTCTCTCTGAAGTCTTACCCTGGCTTCTCATTGAGCCATTTCAGGCCACTAGCTTTACCCTCAGATATCAACTGGGGCAAGAACTTTAATTCTCCTAATGAACCACTTTCTGTTCACTGTCTTTTGCCTGATGCATCTCCCCCAGGCCGTTTGCCTAATGAATTTTTCTGGTGGCCTTTGTTCGACCACAGTCTGGATGGGCCCCCTGTTGCAGTTCGGCCATCTGACTTTCAGCGAGATCCTGGCAATAATTGGGGCTCTCTTTCATTCATGCTTCCATTCATACTATGCTACTTAATTATTATCTGGTGGAACTAGATGAAATCTCTAATTTCTTTTACAGATACTCTCCAGCATGAACTTACA
Source organism: Catagonus wagneri (assembly GCA_004024745.2). NCBI lineage: Eukaryota > Metazoa > Chordata > Mammalia > Artiodactyla > Tayassuidae > Catagonus > Catagonus wagneri. The sequence goes on from PVHT021183586.1 coordinate 3,979,158, forward strand.
TTTTGTTAAAGTTTTATTGAAATATAGTTGATTTATAATGTTGTGATGATTTCTGCGATACGACAAAGTGCTTCATTTATATATGTACGCACATCCATTCTTTTTCAGATTCTTTTCCCACATAGGCAACCACAGACTACTGGGTAGCGTTCCCTGTGCTATACAGTGGGTCCCCTTTGGCCAGTCGTTTCATATGCTACGGTGTGCGTGTGCCAATCCCAAACCCCAATTTTTTTGTTTTTGTTTTTGATTTTGGCTCTGCCCACAGCATGCAAAGTTCTGGGTCAGGAACTGAACTTGTGCCAGGGCAGTGACCTGAGCCACAGCGGTGACAACACCAGATCTTTTAACCATTAGACCACCAGGGAACTCCTATATAATTTTTAAAGTTTACTTTCTACTTACAGTTATTACAAAATATTGGCTATATTCCCCATGTCGCACAATATATCCTTGAGCCTATCGTACACCCAATAATTTCTACCTCCTACTCCCTAAACCCTGAGTTTCCCCTTCCCCCTTCCCACAGGTAACTACTAGTTTGTTCTCTCTGAGAGTCTGCTTCCGTTTTGTTATATTCACTAGTTTATTATATTTTAGATTCCACATATAAGGGATATCATACAGTATTTGTCTTTCTCTCTCTGAGTTATTTCACTAAGGATAATGCCCTCCAAGCACATCTGGGTTGCCACATCTGTTGTTGGACACTTCGATTGCTTCCATTCCAGGATTAATTTTTAACATTTTTATGACCTTCTGCACTAAGAGCAAAAACTCACTGGAAGGTTACGTGGATGTTACTTGGGTTTGGAAGACAACATAGCAGATTTTATAAGGGCTCAGTGTTAGACTTAATCCTGGTTGTTTGACTGTTGTTTAATATCTCTGAGCATCAGTTCTCTCTCTTGAAAAAGAAGAATGATGAAAACTTATTTTGTTGTAAGAGCTGGAAGGATAATTCTATTCATTAAATTGTTGTCAATTTATATTTTTATAATATTTTTAGTCTTCTTATCTGGGGTTATGGTGGGTAGCTATACTTGATAAGGCATAACCAGAAATAGAGTCTTATAAATAACACTCAGGGGGATAAAATTTGTGGCATATGGAGGTTCCCAGGCTAGGGGCTGAATCGGAGCAACGGCTGCCTGCCACAGCAACGCAGGATCCAAGCCGTGTCTGCAACCTACATCGCAGCTCACAGCAATGCTGGATCCCTAACCCACTGAGCAAGGCCAGGGATCAAAGCCACATCCTCGTGGATGCTAGTCAGGTTCATTTCTGCCGCACCACAATGGGAACTCCTGAAGTTCTTTTGGAATAGGATTTATTTTTTCCTCTTTCTAGTAGTAAGTGGTTATATGATTTATTTTCCTGTACTTTGCATCTGTCCTCTGTTCATTTAAACATAATTTAATAAGTTTTGGGAGTTCCTGTCGTGGCTCAGTGGTTAACGAATCTGACTACGAACCATGAGGTTGCGGATTCGATCCCTGGCCTTGCTCAGTGGGTTAACAATCCGGCGTTGCCATAGGCTGTGGTGTAGGTCGCAGATGCAACTCGGATCTGGCGTTGTTGTGGCTGTGGCGTAGGCCGGTGTCTGCAGCTCCGACTGGACCCCTCATGGATGCTAGTCCGATTCGTTTCCACTCAACCACAACGGGAACTCCTGGAGCTGCTTTTATACTTCATCATCACCACACCCTTTCAGATTCATTGGTTGTCAACACTGGCACTGGGGTTCAAGATCAGATTTCACAGTCACTCAGCTTGGGTAAGGGGATAAGGCTTTATCAAGGGACGGAAACATCAAGAGAAGAGAAGTCCGGGGTCCTTACCCTCTCATCAGCCTGTGGAGAGATGAGTGAGGTGAGAGAGTCTAGATGCGCCATGTGAGTTTATATTCCAGTGGAGAGACCCATTCTCTTATTACTTTCCCTTTTGATGTGTCAGTGGGGGAATTAATAGACCGTGAGGTTTGCCAGCTGTTCACAAGGTTGGTCTGGCAATGCCAGCTCTCAGCTCTCAGAGACCTTGGGGCCCAGGGGAAGTTGTACTTGCTTTCAGAGTTTGAAAGATGCCCTCAGTCCTATGATGCAGCCACTCCCACTGGGAGGAGGCGGGAACCTGGTTATCTCTTTGACCAGGCAATCCAGGGTGAGCTTCTGAGTCACTTTGAGACAGTTTGGTCCTTTGCATGCCCACAGTGGATTATGCAGTGTATGCCATCATTTGACAAGAGAGAGATTACAGCAGGGTGATGCTGAAATGCAGCAAGTTACCGAGAAACAAAAATATGATAATGCATCAGCAAATTTACATCAGACTGACCTCCACCGCATTTAAAAGTTATATTCATCTGATAAAAGTCTGACACAGTGCACCAAAATATCCTTCAAAACTAAAGTTAAAAATAGAAAATATAGTGACAATTATATGCAATTTAGCTTTTCATTTATTGAGAATAATGACTGCCCACACCTGCAACATATTATTTGGAGAGAAGTGCTTGCAAACATCAGCCGGAAACCTTTTCCTGCAGCTTATCATTAGGACAACAATTATATGTTTAAAAAAAAAAATCCGTGCAAAATTTAGAATTCCAAACATCCATTCATAACAAGAGTTTCTGTCTTTTTTTTTATTTTTTTTGATGCTTCGCAGCATAGTAAAATTCTGTCCTGAAACCAACTCATTTTTTTCTTTTCATAAATTATTGAAAGTAAATCACATGTTAAATGGGGACAAGTCAAAACCTGTCTAAATATTATGAAGACTGTAGCTTGATCTCTGTAGCGTACCATTTAATAATAGAGTACTTTAATGGAATTTTTTTTTTAAAAAGAAGTCACTTATTTATAAACACTGAAATGACTTAAAATCCCTAAGGGTTTACAGTAGTATATTTATTTATGAAAGGGGTTCATGAGTCAAAAAGAGGTTGGAAAAAGCTGGTAGAATGGAAACAGCTCCCCCATTTATTAGCTCTTTGCATTTGGACAAGTTACTTCACCTTTCTGGAACTCAGTTTCCTCATCTTTAAAAATGAGAGGAGTTCGCTGGTGGCTCAGGGGGTTAAGAATCTGACATTGTCACTGCTGTGACTCTGGTTACTTCTGTGGTATGGGTTCGATCCCCGCCCCAGGGTGTTCCACATGCTGTGGGCGGGACTGAAAAAATAAAAATTGGAGCTCTCGCTGTGGCTCAGTGGTTAACGAACCCGACCAGCATCCATGAGGACATGGGTTCAATCCCTGCCCTCTCTCAGTGGGTTAAGGATCTAGTGTTGCGGTGAGCTGTGGTGTAGGTCGCAGACACGGCTCGGATCCCACGTTGCTGTGGCTGGGGTGAAGGCCGGCGGCTATAGCTCCGATTGGCCCCCCTAGCCTGGGAACCTCCATATGCCACCAGGGCGGCCCTAAAAAGATAAGTAAATAAATAAATAAAATTTTAAAATAAAATAAAAATTAGAAACTGACACCTACTTTGCAGTTTTTTTTTAACAATTGCATAAAATACGTGAAGTGTTTGATACAGAGTAGGTTTTCATTAAATGGTAGTTATTATTATTAATTCATTCATTTAATATATTATTGAGCACATATGATGTATCAGGCATAGGGTTACATATCCGAACAGACAGGATGGGAACCTCCCATTGTGGCTCAGTGGTAATCAGCCCGACTAGTATCTGTAAGGACGCAGGTTCAATCCCTGGCCTCGATCAGTGGGTTAAGGATCCAGTGTTGCTGTGAGCTGTGGTGTAGGTCACACATGTGGCTCGGATCCTGTGTTGCTGTGGCTGTGGTGTGGGCCGGCAGCTGCAGCTCTGATTCAGCCCCTAGCCTGGAAACTTCCATATGCTGCAAACTTCCCTATGACCCTAAAAAGATTAGGGAAAAAAATAAAAAAAGGACAGGCTCAAATTTCAACACTCTAGTTTTAAATTAAAGATTCCAACACTGTGTTGTATGATAAGAGAGCATTCTTTGTGCCTCATTGATTAGGCAAATGAGATTTTTCCCTATGTGTCTATATTAGTACTGGTGCCTTACACTTGCCTGGAATGCTTCCTATGCACTTCGAACTCCGTTGAATGCTTTGCTTACATTGTCATTTTATGCCATGACAAACCTACAAATCATTTACTGCTACTGTCATCATACCCATTGCACAGATGAAGAAGCTGAAACCCAGAGCGATTAAGTAATGAGTAAGGGATAGAGCTGGGCGCTGACCCTGGGCTTTGGCTTCAGAGCGCACACATTCAGCCATGACACACTAGCCTGGGAGTGTCTTAAAGGCTAAGAACATTGATAGACAAAGAATGTGGTTTATCGACCTGAACGAGGAACAAAGCTGCAAAGGGTGGAGTGGAGCTGGTCTGGTTGGAATAACCGATTCGGCAATTGACTATGGCAGGAGGATCAGGACAGAATGGATGGAGTTTGAGAAGAGGAAGTGACCCTGATGATGATGTAATAGGATGCTAGAAGAAAGACAAAGGAATTTCACGGAGGGAGCGCAAGTAGGAGGGGCAGAGAAAAGAGGCTGTTATTTAGAGAGTAACGGCGGGGTGAGCCCTGTATTCACTGGGAAGTAATAAAGACAGAGTGTGGAAATTCTCCAAAACACTAACCTAGGGGATCAGAAACATGATGGTACTCCCATCTCGATGATGGAAATTTGATATAAATTCTGCAGGTGCAGGTAAATTAGAAGTTTGTTTTTTTTTTTTTTTAAATCTGGGAGAATGTTCTGGCATTAAGAAGTAATTCAGCAAATTCCTCTTCAGGTGAGTCCCTTGTCAAACTGTTTTCTGCAGAAGATGGGGAAGCAGCTCTGTCTGAATAGATGAGTTTATTTGGATTGATGTACTGTCATATCACTTAAAGAATAGGATCGTGTTGTCCTAGCATCTCACTTAATTTTATTTTATTTTAGGGCAGCACCTGTGGCTTATGGAAGTGCCCAGGCTAGGGGTTCAACTGGAGCTGCAGCTGCCAGCCTACACCACACCCACAGCAACACCGAATCCCAGCTACATCTGTGACCTATGCTGCAGCTCACAGCAATACCAGATCCTTAACCCACCGAGCAAGGCCGGCGATGGAACCCTCATCCTCTCCAACACTATGTTGTGTTCTTAACCTGCTGAGCCACAATGGGAACTCCACGTCTGATAATCTGAAAAAATCAAGGAATTGTACATAGGAAGACTGGCCAGGAGTGAAAACGGTTTCACCAACTAGACAAACAGAGGTGCCTTTTAAAGGAGGGTCATTTTATTTATTTATCTGTTTTTCTCGTCTTTTTGCCTCCTGCGGCACATGGAGGTTCCCAGGCTAGGGGTCTAACGGGAGCTGTAGCCGCCGGCCTTCGCCACAGCCACAGCAACGCGGGATCCGAGCCGCGTCTGCGACCTACACCACAGCTCACGGCAACGCCGGATCCTTAACCCATCGAGCAAGGCCAGGGATGGAACCCGCAACCTCATGGTTCCTAGTCAGATTCGTTAACCACTGAGCCACGACGGGAACTCCCAAAGAAGGGTCATTTTAAAACTCAAGGCTGGACATGTAGGGTCATGGTATTAATGTGATCTGGGCACCTGAGTCAGGATGCATGGCCTCTTTTCACTCAGTGCCAGAGTCTTGGCAGTCCCCTCAAGCCAATGATGTTTCTTTAGCCATTGGGAGGAATGCATATTCACGAAGAACCTTTGTATTGAAAGCTACAGGGAGTTCCCTTCGTGGCTCAGTGGTTAATGAATCCTACTAGGGACCATGAGGTTGCGGGTTCGACCCCTGGCCTTGCTCAGTGGGTTAAGGATCCGGCATTGCCATGAGCTGTGGTGTAGGTCACAGACGCGGCTTGGATCCCGTGTTGCGGTGGCTGTGGTGTAGGCCGGAGGCTACAGCTCCTGTTAGACCCCTAGCCTGGGAACCTCCATATGTCGAGAGTGCGGCCCTAGATAAGGCAAAAAGACAGAAAAAGAAAGAAAGAAAGAAAGCTACAAAAGCACCAGCTCAAACTTTGTCTCTAAAATAGGAGGTTTCTTCATCATCTTCTTTTTTTTTCTGCCTTGGGGAGTTTTTTTTTAAGTATAGTTCATTTGCAGTATTGTATCAATTTATGCTATACAGCCTAGTGACCCAGTCAAACATATACATACATTCTTCTTCTCATACTGTCTTCCATCATGCTTGATCTCAAGAGACTGGATACAGTTTCCTGTGCTGGACAGCAGGATCTCATTGCTTATCCATTCTAAATGTCATAATTTGCATCTACTAACCCCAAACTCCCCATTATGCCACTCCCTCTTGGCAACCACAAGTCTGTTCTCTATGTCTGTGAGTCTCTCTCTGTCTTGTAGACAGGTTTGTTGACTCACCTGGCTGGGTCCAAGGGTTTAGACAACATTGTCAGATCTTTTTCCTTCTCCTCCTCCCTTTCCTTTTTTCTGGATTGTTTCTGTTTTAGCCAATCTCTTTCCAATTGGCTATAAAACAGACATGTTGTAGCTTCAGAATTACATAGTACTTAGTACCTAAGAATTTTTTTTTTTTGTCTTTTTAGGGCTACACCCACAGCATATTGAGGTTCCCAGGCTAGGGGTCGAATCGGAGCTGTAGCTGATGGCATGCACCACAGCCGCAGCAATACCAGATCTGAGCCGCATCTGCTACCTACACCATAGCTCACACAACACAGGATTCTTAACCCACTGAGCGAGGCCAGGGATCAAACCTGCGTCCTCAAGGACCCTAGTCAGATTCATTTTTGCTGAGCCACGACAGGAACTCCCACTACTTAAGATCTTGGAAGCAAGGAAAGAGTATCATTTTTTCCAGCATCCATGTGGGCTCTGAGGGGTCAGAAACCCTCCTTTGAAATAATTCCTGTATTTGTGAGATACGATATACCGATGGGAGACCCTGGGTCAAGAGAGGCAGGGCCCCAGTTTTCACAAACGCAACAGTTAGGGAGAGGTCGCCTTCAAAAACGGTTCAGCAAGAGGCTGGCCAATGTTTGGCTAAAATCTGCCTCTGTCTCCTCCAAGCTGTTGTAACCGCCAAGTGTGGTCTGTGGGTCACCAGCATCTATGTCACCTGGGAATGTGACAATTCCTGGGCTCCAACCCAGACTCTGGGATTCAGGAATCACATCTTAACAGCCTTTTTACATGCTTTTAGTTGTGCTAAAATTTGAGAACCATTCTTTCATTTGATGAGTCCCTGACACATTCTCTAGTGCATCTTTCTTCCTTCAATTTTTTTTTTTTTTGTGAAATGTGGTCAGAGCCCCCAGGAAGCCACCACTCCTCTGTCCTTGAGTAGGGCCTTTGTCCCTGATGCTCAAGTAAGCAAAGCCCCAAAAGTCCCTCATGCAGAAGACACCATCCGTCTGTGAAACCTCCCCTCACTAAATACTTTATATCCTTTCATCTTGGTGGCTGATAAAGAGCCAAGGTTTTTTTTTTTTTTTTTTAGTATTCCTGTCTGGTAACAGATATCACTTAGAAATCCATTTTACAATCATTTAAACTGGTTTGCTTTGGGTCTATTTACATAATTCCATGAGATGCATGGAAAGAGAACCAGTGTGTTATTTTTTTCTGCAGCCAAATACATGGAAAAACCACTTTTTAAGGTAATTACCACTTCAGTGCTCCCCGCACAGTGAGAGGGCAGTGTGAAGAAATGTGCCTTCTGGGTCCAGGGCCAACGAAGTGTGGAAAGGAATGCACTTTCTCCCTGGGAAAAAGAAACAGCACACTTGGTAAGAAGCCTCTTTACTTAGAGGCGTAATTTGCATAAAGGTTATGAGGCTGTGGCGCTGGGAACAAACAAGGCACTTTAAAGACCTTTGAGGTGTGGTGCTCTGGGGGGAGGGAGCCACAGCTGACTCCCTGCTGGAGGGACCAGAAATGCAAATCACCTTCCTGAGGATTAAATCAGAGTTCTGTCTCCCAGTGGATGCCAGTGGGGACTTTTTAATGGGAAATGTCCCCTGCTTCTTCAGACACCAGTTATGGTGGAGGGGTTTGCATTGCAGTCCTACGAAGACTTGCACATTGTTGTCCATGCGCGGGCTGGAAAAATAATTTGCAGACTCATAGCGGAGTGAAAAGAAAAGTTTCCTGAAATGAGAGACACTGCTAAGGCAGAGAGATGACTACCTGATGATCAGGGAGAGCCGACTTCAAGTGCATGGTCATGTCTGTTTTTATAGCCCAGGGAGAGAGCAGAGGCCTTATATGATACAACTGCTGACCTGCTGATTGGTTGGAGAAGGAGGGGTCTTAAGATACACTTGCTGGTTATTGGGGGCATATAAGGCGCGTATAGAAAGGTGGGTAAGGAGTAGGCCACATGCTTTTTCTAGTAAGGGGCAGGAAGGAGTAAGCCAGGTTGCTCAAGGTGGGGAAGGGGGCATTACAATGAGATGGGTGGGGTGATGATAAGAGGCTTTGAGTTCTGTCTCCCTGAGGGTCTTTAAAGGCCCACACACATGAGGGAGAGGCACTGAGTTTTCTCAAGGAGAGGTGAGTGGAGTGTTATCTTGAGTGACACAGTCCTCCATCCCTTGGGACTCTGTCTTCTGTCTTCATTTGGGCTTTAGAGCTCCCGCCTCCCTTTTCGGTTCTCCCGTCATGCAGATTTGGACATTTCTCTGGATGTTTCCAGTTGCTGATACACTAGCTCTAACCCTGTGTAAAACCCAAGTTCTGGTACCCTCATATCCTACTAGCATCTTAAAGATGCATCTATGTCTGGTATGCATATATGCCAGAAAGTTGTCAGGTACCAGCGATCCAAGGATGAATAGACCCATACTTTATCTTCTAGAAGTTCTAAGAATAGATTTTTTTTTAAATGGTGTGATCTTGGAATTAATAAATTAGAGGGGTTCTGCCTTGCTATGCAATTAAAACAGGGGTTTGTGATCTGAGATCCATGGACCCTCAAGGGATCTATCGACAGAATTCAGGTAGACATAGGAATGGGGAATGACGGCATCCTTACGTTCTCATGACCTTTCTTGATGACTTTGCTTATCTCTATGGATGGCATCCCATTTCCAAACAATGATTCACAATTCCACCTACAGGAGTTCCCATCATGGCTCAGCAGGAGTTCCTGTCAGGGCTGAGCAGAAACGACTGTGACTAGTATCCATGACGACGCAGGATCAATCCCTGGTTTCGCTCAGTGGGTTAAGGATCTGACGTTGGCGTGAGCTGCGGTGTAGGTTGCAGATGGGGCTCAGATCCAGCGTTGTTGTGGCATAGACGGGCAGCTGCAGCTCCAATCTGACCCCTAGCCTGGGAACCTCCATATCCCACAGGTGCAGCCCTAAAAGGACAAAAAAAAAAATAAATAAAACAAAAACAAAAACAATACCACCTACAGATAAGCTAGATAGCTTCCCCAGAGCTTGCTTACATTAACTATGGTGCTTGTCGCCAGGAATCTAGGCTTTTATCAAAATGCCATCCCGCCTCACCACACTCTTCTCATCCCAAGTGCTACCATCCTAGCTTCGTACTCTCCCTTTCCTCCTGTCTTCTGATCCAATCAGTCATTTCGGTTGCATCCGGTGGGCTTATTTTTGCTCACACCTTGAGGCCAGCTTTGCCCATGAACTACTGAGCAGAACTTTATCTTACAAGCTCGTTGACTTAATATTAACTCACTCTTGTTCCTAGAGCTGCCTACTTGTTATTCAGTTCCATGTCTACTACAATCCGGGGCAGGGACCTCACCTTTTTTTTTTTTTTTTTTTTGCTGTGCCCTTAGCCTGCAGAAGTTCCTGGGCCAGGGGTCAAACCTGTGCCACAGCAGAGACAATACTGGATCCTTAACCAGCATCCCCTACTGGAGTAGGAGGTAGATGGGGCCTGGCTGAGAACAGCTAGGACTTGGTAGGCTAAGTTGACAGATGTCTCTCTGACACCTCAAGGAAAAAGTTAATTTCAGGAGCTGAGCTATGCCGGAGTAGAAAGGTAAGATGCCCACTTTAGTCACTCCTGGAGTCAAGGAGATATGGCCAATTACACGTGCACAGTAAGGCTCCTAGGGGTCCAAAGGGAGGGGGCGCCAGGCCATGATAAGTTCTGATGCCATCCCGGCACCCTTTGCTCTGGAATCCATCTTTGCTGAAAGATGCGCACACATTACTGGGGAGGGTCCTGTGTCCAGGCAGGTGCGAGAAATAAAACAAGATCATTGGGCAAAGGTAAGAACCCGGAAGGACTGTCCTATGTAAGTGGCTTAAATCACCTCTCTGGGGCCCTCCTCATTCAGGGGACGCACACCTGTCCTCCTCTTCAGAGTGTGTGTATTAATTCTTTGCTTCTGACTTAAATAAATAAACCAATTCTCTGTGTGCTCTCCCACATGTCGTACTGTGACTCTAACAATAAACTTTGTACCTTTTTTCCTTTTTTTTTTTTTAAACAGTCTTTGCCTCCTTAAAACATTCTCACGTTCAACGTGGGGCAAGAATCGGGGCAATTCTGCTTTTAGCCTCTAGCTAATCTAGGGATTAGGACTCCTGCTTTATCATCCAGGCTGCCCAGTTTCAGTTCCTGAGCAGAACATTAAGATCTCACACCAAGCCATCACTCAGGTGCTCACTCTTTCTCTCTCTCTCTGAGATCACTATCAGCGAACTATGCTGGATGCTTAACCAGTTCCACTGTCAGGCAGCTCCCATGTGTCTCCATCTTTATGCTGTCCCTGCAAACCAGCTTTTCCTTTGAATCTTTGTAGATGCACAGTTGCTTCAAACCATGGCTCTGTCTCTTCCTAGCTGTGTAGCATTGGGCTAATCACTTAAACTTTCATTTTCCTAGTGTGTACTCACAGTACCTACATCAAGGGTCACATGGATTAAAAAGAGAGAATACCTGGTCAGGCTTTGCTATGTATTAATTGTAATTATTATTTGTATTTCTTCTTTAAAACTGTTGTTAGTTTTATTTATCATAGAGTTAATGACCTGAGAAGATTAGGCAAAAATATAAGGATATTAATAACTCTAAGTCACTCTAATTCACCAATTCTTGCCTCTTTTCTTTCTGTTTTCCAGGTTCACTTTTCTTCACAGCTTGGTAGTCAATGTCTTAAAAACTGTTATTTCATATATTATGGCCATTTGGTCATTTGGTGGAAGTTACAGTTTTTTTGGAGGGGGGGTTGCCCCTTGGTGTATAAAGTCTCAAAAGGTCTTTTCACTTCAGTTCCCATAGATGTAGTTCTTTTTCAATTGCTACTTAGAATAATAATACTAAGTATGCATAATACTAAGTGTAATAGTACTAAGATCCATGTAATAATAATATAATAATACTATAGTAATACAACTTATTGCTATTATTTGCTGAGCTCTTACTATGCACCAGATACTGTGCAAAGCTCTGTACATCTGAGGGTCTATTTGCAGAGCTGGACACGAATCCAGCTTGAACCTAGGGTTGTGGCAGTCAGATAGCCAAGGATGGCAACTGATGCCAGGAAACGGGAGAGTCAGGAGACTGCCAGCCAGTACCATGGTGAACTCTTATCTAAAAGCCCCATAATATTAAATATTCCCCTAGTGGCAGAGACTTAGATTATTCTTTTTTTTTTTTTTTTTTGCTTCTTTTTAGGGCCACACCTGTAGCATGTGGAAGTTTCCAGGCTAGGGTTCGAATTGGAGATGCAGCTGCCGGCCAGCGCCACAGCCAGAACAATGCGGGATCTGAGCCACATCTGCAACCTAAGCCTCAGCTCATGGCAATGCTGGATCCTTAACCCACTGAGCGAGGCCAGGGATCAAGTCTGCATCTTCATGGATACTAGTTGGATTCGTTTCTGCTGCACTACAGCGGGAACCCCCATATTCTTAATGTTTTGTCATTACAAAACCAAGCTAGAGGCAACATTTTACATGCACATCTTTGCTCACCCGTGATAAAATATCCCTAAGATTGTTTGTGAAAATGCAATTTCTGAGTCAAAAGATGTATGTAATTCAAATTTTGATAGGTACTGTCAAATTGCCCTATAATTATATTGTACGGATTTACCCTCCCTGTAACCATGTATGAGGATTTGTTGCTGTAACCTTTAACAACACTGGTTATTACTAATATTTTCAAAATTTTTTCAATCTGATAGGCAAAAGCTGGTGCTCTGACATATTGATATGCATTTCACTGATGAAATATTCACATCTTTTGGACAGATTGCATCCTTTTCTTTGCTTAAATTTCTATCTGAATCTTTTGCCCATTTTCCACATGGATTGTATGTCTCTTCTTAGTGATTTTTTGGAACTCTTCATAGTCCAGATCTTTATCTCCTCTGATTTCCCTATTGCAATTATTTTTATTGCAATTATTTTCTAAGGCTCTTGCTTATCTTTTGAAAATTTTATGTTCTCCTTTGAATTTTAATTTTTTTAATTTTTATTTAGAAGTTTTTAATTTTTATTTAGTCAAAATGGTAAATCTTTCCTTATGGGCTTTAGGCTTTAGTTTTGCCTAGAAAGTCATTCTGAATTCCCAGATTACCTAGTTTCTTGCATTTTCATCTAGTATTTTAACAGCCTTACTTTTCATGCTTTACTTTTATCTATCTGGGATCTATATTTATAAGCAGTTTGTGTGTGTGTGTGTGTGTGTGTGTGTGTGTGTGTGTGTGTGAGTGTGAGGTGAATTTAACTCCCCCCACCCCCAGGAGGATTTGCAGTTGTCCCAATATCACATTCTGAGTATAAAGTGTCATCTTTAACTCAAACTGAATTCCTATATATACATGGATCTGTTAGGAGACACTATTGAATTTTACAGATTTTTTTTTTAACTAATATCAAGTTGGTTTAATCGTTAGAGCTGTATGGTATAGTTTTTTTTGGAAAGTTCTAGATTTTGTTTATTAGATATTGGGTTGGTTATTTTATTTTATTCTCTTTTCAAATTATAGTTTATTTTATTTTAGTTGATTACAGTTGATTTTATAGTTTATTTTAATAGTTTAATAGTTTAATTGTTGATTTTATAGTTTAATAGTTGATTTTATAGTTTAATAGTTTAATAGTTGATTTTAATAGTTTAATAGTTGATTTTATAGTTTATTTTATTCTATTCTCTTTTCAAATTATAGTTGATTTACATTGTTGTGCCAATTTCTGCTACACACACACACATATAGATACATATATACACACTCTATTTTTAATATTAATTTTTCACATGGTCTATCCCGGGAGATTGGATATAGTTCCCTGTGCTATAGAGTAAGACCTTATTGTCTAACCATTCTAAATGTAATAGTTTGCATCTACTAACCCCAAATTCCCAATTCATCCTTTTCCCTCACCACTCCCCCTTGGCAACCACAAGAGTCTGTTCTCTACGTCTGTGAGTCTGTTTCTGTTTTGTAAATAGGTTCATTTGTGCCATATTTTAGATTCCACATAGAAGTGATATCCTATGGTATTTGTCTTTCTCTCTCTGACATCACTTCCTATGAGAATCTCTAGTTGTATCTATGTTGCAGAGAATCACATTATTTTGTTCTTTTTAACAAAAACCAAGCAAGAGGCATAACTCTCCCAGACTTCAGGCAATATCACAGGGCCACAGTAATCAAGACGGTGTGGTACTGGTACCAAAACAGACATACAGACCAATGGAACAGAATAGAGAACCCAGAAATAAACCCAGATGCCTACGGTCAACTGATTTTTGACAAAGGAGGCAAGAACGTAAAATGGGAAAAAGACAGTCTGTTCAGTAAGCATTGCTGGGAAACCTGGTCAGCTGCATGCAAATCAATGAAACTAGAACACACCCTCACACCATGCACAAAAATAAACTCTAAATGGCTTAAAGACTTAAATATAAGACAAGATACCATTAAACTCCTGGAAGAAAACATAGGTAAAACATTCTCTGACATCAACCTTACAAATGTTTTCTCAGGACAGTCTCCCAAAGCAACAGAAATCAAAGCAAAGATCAACCAATGGGTCCTAATCAAGCTGACAAGCTTTTGCACAGCAAAGGAAACCAAAAAGAAAACTAAAAGACAACTTACAGAATGGGAGAAAATAATGTCAAATGAAGCAACTGACAAGGGCCTAATCTCAAAAATATATAAACAATTTATGCAGTTCAACAGCAAAAAAAACAGCAACCCCATTGAAAAATGGGCAAAGGACCTAAACAGACAGTTCTCCAAAGAAGAAATGCAGATGGCCAACAAGCACATGAAAAAATGCTCAACATCACTGATGATTAGAGAAATGCAAGTCAAAACTACTACGAGATATCACCTCACACCAGTCAGAATGGCCATCATTAACAAGTCCACAAACAACAAATGCCGGAGGGGATGTGGAGAAAAGGTAACTCTCCTGCACTGTTGGTGGGAATGTAAGCTGGTACAACCACTATGGAAAACAGTATGGAGGTACCTTAGAAAAATATACATAGAACTACCATATGACCCAGCAATCCTACTCTTGGGCATATACCCGGACAAAACTTTTCTTGAAAAAGACACCTGCACACGCATGTTCATTGCAGCACTATTCACAATAGCCAAGACATGGAAACAACCCAAATGCCCATCGACAGATGATTGGATTAGGAAGATGTGGTATATATACACAATGGAATACTACTCAGCCATAAAAAAGAATAAAATAATGTCATTTGCAGCAACATGGATGGAATTAGAGACCCTCA
>PVHT021183586.1:3994906-4011036 GCA_004024745.2 Catagonus wagneri
AAAAGAATAAAATAATGTCATTTGCAGCAACATGGATGGAATTAGAGACCCTCATACTGAGTGAAGTAAGTCAGAAGGAGAAAGACAGATACCATATGATATCACTAATAACTGGAATCTAACATACTGCACAAATGAACCTTTATGCAGAAAAGAAAATCAAGGACTTGGAGAACAGACTTGTGGTTGCCAAAAGGGTAGGGGAGGGAACGGGATGGTAGGGGGGTCTGGGGTTAATAGCTGTAGATTGTTGCCTCTGGGCTGGAAAAGCAAGAAGATACCACTGTGTAGCACTGGGAACTATGTCTAACCACTTGTGATGTGTATCCCCGTCACCATGCTGTATAGCTGGGTATAATGTGAAGAAATAAAAAATAAATAAATAAAACATAAAACACATTATTTTGTTCTTTTTTATGGCTGAGTAGTATTCCATTGTATATATCTACCATATCTTCTTAATCTATTCCTCTATCAATGGACATTTAGGTTGTTTCCATGTCTTGGCTATTGTGAACAGTGCTGCAAGGAACATAGCAGTGCATGTATCTTTTTCAGTTGTAGTTTTGTCTGGATATATACCTGTGTGATATATTTTGATATTTGGTTGATTAGTCCCATGTCAGTTGTCACTCATTATTCAGTACAGTGAACGGCTGTATGAAGGTATAAATCACGAAGGAACAAATGGGATCAAGGCCCCATTAAACACTGCATTATTGCTGGAGTATAAACTGGGAGGAGAGGAAGTGAGGCTAGAGAAACAGGCAGAAGTAAAGTACACAATAAGAGAAAGGAGTTTGGAGAGTGGTTGAAGGTGGAATCTTGGGTCTATATGGTTATCTTGTCTTGCGGCAACAATGAGAGATTAGTCTTCTGGTCTTAGATCTTGAGATTTAAATACAAGGAAGGGGAGAAAGGGATAAGGAAAGACCTGGAGAAATCGTAGATCAAAGCAAGCACAATGTTATTAGCTACATTTTAGCCTTCTGTACAGTATGGTGGTTTTCTCCAAATAGTAAATAATCACAACCCCAACAACAGAATGAAAGGTATCATTTATTAAGTACGAACTCTATACCAGATATGGCACCAAGTACTTTATACTCACAATCTCCTTCTCTACAATACTACTATTAAGGTGAGAATTTTATTATTTACCCCGTTTCATAAATGATGGTAACTCAACTTCAAAGAAGTTGGTCCAACTAAATTGAGGGTTGGAACTGAGATTTGTCTGATTCTGTCCTTAACTTCTTCACTATCTCACCTGTCCATTAATAAGCAGCCTTATACCTGGGCATGTCCCAAACATACATAATAAAGATTTCACCCTTTGTCCCCTGTGAAAAAAATTTTTTTGAAAATAAATTCAAAATTCACCTGCCTGAAGGAAGGTGCATATAAAGTTTTTATGTTAGGCTTATCTGTACTTCTGAAGTCTGCCACACTTCAGAAATTGGAATTTGATGTCTCATTGAAAAGCATCCTTTCTACCTTGACTCTTTTTTAATGTTTGCACACATATGCGAGCTCTTGACTTCCTTCCTTCCTTCCTTCCTTCCCTCCTTCTTTTTCCCTTAAAAGACTGCACCCATGACATATGGAAGTTCCTAAGAGAGAGGTCAAATCAGAGTTGCAGCTGCAGGCCTACACCACAGCTTGCAGCAGTGCCAGATCCTTCACCCACCGAGCGAAGCCAGAGATCAAACCTCCATCCTCATGGAGACTACATTGGGTTCTTAATGTGCTGAACCACAAGAGGAACTCCTGACTCACTCTTTCTTGATAGAAATTAAGTTGTTAGATTCCATAACTTTTATTTAAACTAATCAGCAAAACTTCTAAGACTGCAATAATACATTTCCTGAACTCTCTTCCATGAACTCTCCTAACTTCCCTCCCTCTTCATCCATCCTACTAGTGTGGGAATCTCCTATGAGGAAAATATTTGCTATTAGAAACTTAATTTATAGGGTCTATTTTCCTCCACAAGTCAGAGAAACGTCTGGTAGAAGAGATTAAAATAAGGTTCACCACTAAGTTAGGAGATCTCAGAGTATTAGCCGAAATGGAAGGACATTTTCCAAGATTCTTTGAGACTGAGGTATTAAGTCAGAGGAGTAAACCCATCCCATCCTGTATGCCATCTTCCTGAAAAACCTCAGCCCCACCCCACACGGATGGAATCTGAGATCATTTTTGAACCATGTACTTCTGACCCTTGGCCACACTTGAACTAGCGGTGGACACCTGATCTTAAACGGAACAGTGGGGCTCGGTGGACCAGTGATATTCTTCCTCCCAGGAACTTGGAATTGGATTTGGATATGTGCTTTATTTTCTGCCAGTCACTTAGAAACAAGAATATGCAAGTTTGGGAGCGGGGGCTGGAGGGCAGCTGCCTTTGGCCATTTTCTCTCCAAGTCAAGCCCAAGCTGCTAATCTGCATATGGGAATAAAGTGGGCACAGGAAGGCAGAGACAAAGGCCATCTGGCCTCAGAAAGAGTGTGAGGAGGGAAAGGAAGGACTATAACAAGGCGGGACCCTTGGGGCCTTCCAGGCGATGGGCTCCCATGAGAATGGAAGAAGCCCCCTCCCTTGGAAGGTAGCCATTCGAGTTGAACAGAAAGAAGAAACTGCCTGCAGAGATGAACCACCTCTAACTATTAACTCTCCCCTCTATGTCAGTGCCTGTTGCTGCACTCACCTGGTGATGAGACTCCGACCCAACCTTCTTCTCACATGGCGTAGTTTTTCCCTCTCCCCCATAATTATCCCTGCCGCAATCACTGGGTCATGGCACACGGCCCTCCACTCCTTCCCCAAATTGTGTAACCTTCTTTTCATTCTCCTTGTCACAAGTTCCCACCATAACTCTAGCCACGGGTTCCCACCACGACCCTTTTTATAAGACCAACTTGGCTTCACAGTCGGGGGTGATGCCATCTTGAGCTCAGCCCATCTCTCTCGATGCGTCAGTAAATTTCTCGCTCTACTGACTTGGCCTTGGTGTGTTCCTCCTTTGGGGAACCTAACACCCAGGGACAGACCCCCCCTCCCCTATGTCCTCTGCTTTAGCACCTCCCTGAAATACCTAGATAACAGTATCCAATGAACATTTCCTGAGTTGTCTTGCAGATGTGAAAACCTCCCCTCACCTGGTTTTTTAAAATGCTTTACAATTTTGTTCAAGGAGTTTGCTTTTTTTGCTTGTTTGTTTTTTGGCAAGGGTGGAGTGGGGGACATGATCCACTTGTCTCTTTGCATGGCCTGAAATAAAGCTTTCTCTGCTTCAAACGCCAAAAATCCCAGTTTGTTTGGCTCCACTGTGCCTTGGGAACATGAACCTGAGCTAACAGGAGGAAGGTAGGAAACAAGGGTTATATGGAGAAGATGAGGATAAGGGAACAGACAGAAAAGGCTGATTGCAGAATGTCTGACCATTTTCTAGCTCCTGCTTTCAGTCTCTTGTTGCGAGGTGTGACTGTACTCGCCAGCCTTCAGTTCCAAGCCAGACTCCTGTATTGTTTTGGTTTGAGATAACAGAACCTTGATTAAGACATGCTTGCTCTTTGGCACATCTCCAATTGTGGACTAACAAACAGACAGAAATCGGTAAGCCTGCTGGGACAGCAGTTGGCGGATGTATGGGTGGAGCTTATCCCGGAACTGCTGAAGTCAGTGCATGAAAATGCAGATCACCTTTGTAAAAAGAACATGCTGCGAAGTTTCCTGATCCTGGGCAGAAAGGTGCAGCGTCTATGGATTCATTAGAATGGCACGTGGATGGTCTGGTGGCAGAAAGGAGTTGGTACTGACACTCGATGAGTCCATTTTTTTGGAGGGGCATTAATCCAGAATGATCTCAAAGAGACAGCAGCGCATGGTGGCTTGAACTGAGATCTTAAATCTCTGCTCAGGAATTGAGCCTGGGCAGCCTAGATGAAAACCAGGAATCCTAGCCACTAGACCAGCTAGAGGCTAAAAGCAGAATCACCCTGATTCTTGCCCCTGTTGAGGCAAAAGACCGTGAAAACGGGCACAATTTTTTTTGTTGGAAACACAGTACAACACTTGGGAGGGCACACAGAGAAGAGTCTATTTATCTAAGGCAGAAGCAAAGCAGTAATACACACCCAAAGGAGGAATGAAGGTGTGGGGTGTCCTCCTGAATGAAGGGCGCACTCAGAGAGGTGGTTTAAATTTATATGGGCAGTCCTTCTGGGTCTTTGTCTTCTTTGGCAAATTATCTTGTTTTATCCTTCACACCTGACCAGACCCAGGACCCTCCTGGATCTGCATGTGCAGCTTTTGGCCAATATGGATTCTAGAACAAGGCATGGTGGGAAGATTATCTAGACTTATTATGGTCTGGCAACCCCTACCTTTCTGACCCGGGGCGGTGGGAGTGTCTCTGTGCATGTGCAGTTGGGGTCTCCCTGACGCTGAGGATGGAAAGTATGTGACCTCTTGGTCTTTTGCCCAAGCAGATCTTAGCCCTGCTTTTTGATCCTGTCATTACTGTTGTTTAGCAAGTTTGCAGAAGACAAGTACCAGTTATTTGCCTTGTGCCTGTTCTTTCTATCTTGGAGCATAGATAGGTGGCTGGTGTAAATATTTACCCCGGAGCCCACTCATCTCCTGCCTCAGGCAGTGTAAACAAGAGGCTACTTGCAAATGTCTATCCTGGAGCCCATCTATTTCCTGCCTCGAGACGATCAACCAAATGGGCAAAGCATGAGGTCGAAGTGGCTCAGTTGACCTGCTACCACGATTCAGGAAGACGGTGACTATGAGGGTCTAAGCTAAGAGAGCAGCACGTTCTAACGGGTGGCTCCTAAGTGACGCTTAAAAGCCCACACATTCATAAGCAGATGAGATTCAGTCATAATTATCTAAATTGTTTCCAGAGGGATGCTTTATAGAAAGTATTTTATGTTGTCCAAAGGGAAGGCTTATTTTTAGACCCAACCCTAAGTGGGAAGTACTTGTTTTTCTTTCTCCAAAAGGAGTCTTATATGTGCACGGGGTACTGTGCACCAGTGTTTGTGGAATACTGTTCACAGCAAAAGAATTCGTCTAGCAAGTGATTAAGCTCGGAGATCTTTTATGAGAATTAAATAGAGTTAGAGAAGAACATACAAACACTCTATAAATTTTAGCCACTACTGCTATTACTACTAGTACACTATTACCGCTACTGCCAGGAGTATTACTATTAGTACTATTTGCGCTGTTACTGGTAGTACTAGTATTATGAGTACTAGTGCTAGTAGTACTACTGTTATTACATGCACCCGAAGCATAGCGGGTACTCAACCCCTCTTCTGTACAGCAAAAAAGAAACTCCTGATTTTTTTTCCCCTTATCCCCCTAAATCCCACTTTGCAGCTGACCACACAGAGACGCTGTCTTTTGGGCTTTAACCACTGAGAACGGTGTCTTTGTGGTGTGCCCTGCAAAATGCCACCTCTTCCTTTGAGATCCCTACAGAGGACCTTTGAAGGAGTCCCTACACCAGAATTATAGACTCTTAGTTGGGGAGGGTTTGTACAGACTGGCCCCATCCCAAGACCTAGTATCTCCTCTCAACTTCTTCAACACATCCCATCTCCTTTCCCACTGCCCACTCCCCAGAATAGGGAACTGTCCTCTTTCCATGCCTGGCCATACCAGTGTTGGACGTCTTGTCTTATTTCTGCTGATGTGAAATGCATTTCACTGAAGTTTGAATGTTCAGGGTCTGGAACCACACAGAGTTTAAGTCACCTCTTCCTCACAGCAAAAGCCAGTTCATGAGAGTTCTCTGCCTCTGCCTTCTGCCATTTACCGGCTCTGTTCTTTCAACCATGCCACCTCTTATAATGATTTCAGACTCTAACACTCCACTTACTCTTCCCTGGGTTTGCTCCAGTGTCATCCGTGTCTCTTGGAAAAGATATCTCATTTAAAATTGGACAGCTACTTCCTGAGCTGTTCAGATAGCGCAGAACAAGTATGATTCTATCACGCTCTTCATCTGGATCCTGCGTGATTTCTATGAACGCAATCTAAGTTTGAATCAGGTTTTTTTTCTCCCTCTCTTTGAAGTCATGTTACACGCTGGCTCAGAGAAAACCCTGAAGTGCTTTTCACATAAAATATCATTACATTTTTCTCTCATTCCTGTGCAGCAGATCTTTTGAACCCATGCTCATTAACCTATATATTTCTTTTATAAATGAGTTTCTTTGTGTGCCACCCGAGAGTCCATGGCAAGTTTTATTGAACAGGTCCAATGACTCTTTGCTGCTTATAGGATAATACTGTAATGTCCTTGAATAACATAAGCTTTCCCTCATGACTTGAATGCTGGCACCAGAAACCTCCTTTTCTTCCTGCACTTTAGCCAGTCTAAACTATATCAGGTCACCAAACCTATGATTTGTCACATCTCTGTGTCATTGCAACATGCCATTCTTTCTGCTTTTAGGATGTCTTAACTTCTCATGCTTGCCTGGTGAACATGGTTGGGGAGGGGAAAAAAAAATTCCCTTTTTCCTTTCTAGGTTCTTTGGCGGATCTAACAATTAAACAGACACGAGACAGATGAACAGGAGGAAAACAAATTGAATTTCATGTGTATAGGAGCCTCACAAAGACACAAGAATTCCCCCAGTGATCAGGTAATTGAGGCCAGTGTATGTACTGTCTTGAATTGAGAAAGGGATAGTGGTCCGGGGTCTCAAAGGGAAGAAAGACAAAACACAGGAAGGTGAGAAGAGTAGGAGTTCCCGTCGTGGCTCAGTGGTTAACGAATCTGACTAGGAGCCATGAGGTTGCGGATTTGATCCCTGGCCTTGCTCAGTGTGTTAAGGATCCGGCGTTGCTGTGAGCTGTGGTGAAGGTTGCAGACGTGGCTCGGATCCCGCGTTGCTGTGGCTGTGGCGAAGGCCGGCAGCTACAGCTCCTGTTAGACCCCTAGCCTGGAAACCTCCATACGCCATGGGTGTGAACCAAATAAGGCAAAAGACAAAAAAAAAAAAAAGATTAGAAGAGTAGATGTTTGGCCAAATGTTTGCCAGGACATGCAGGTAAGTCTTTTTGACATAAAAACTTCTCTTTGATATTAGCTATCTCCTGGTATAGGTCTTCAATTTAAATTCTTTTAGGCAGTTAAGCGGGGAATGTGTATATATATAAAGTTCTTCCTAAGTCTATTGAGTCTTGATTGTCTTCAGCTTGAAATAATCCATGTGTCAAAGCAGACTGCCCTGAAATCCATCAAGGCCTACTCATCCTTCAAAACCCAGTTCAAATGTCACCTCCTCCATATCAACAAAGCCTTCCATGATTGTGATAGGGACGGGGTAGAGTAGTTACAGAGGTAATTGTAGAAGTCCCAGTAGGGGACCATAGATAGAGAGGGAAACCTAGGGAACTTTGAGAGACCACTGAAAGCTAATAATCGCTCAAGAAAGCCAGTGGAACCAAGCAGGCTTGCTTAAATGTAACACCAAAAATAAAAGCACAAGAAATGCCCCAGGTCACTAAGTGAAAGAAAAAAAAATGGAGCCTGCATTCAAGTTCAGCAAGATAATGATCCTTATCAAAGAGAAAAATTTAAGGGAAATATGACATCCCAAAGTAGGAGACCCCCGTTATACCGAAACCTGAGATGATTCAACATATTTTAGCATATAATACCACCCTTCTGCTGATTTGAATAAGTGCCATGACAGTCCTAGTTCGACCTCATAGGGGCAAATACTCTCTTACCCAATACGAAGGAGGAGCTGGTGATGTAAGCCTGATGTCTACTCAGAGAACGAGGAAGAAGGCAGTCTTTTCCCCTCCCTTCTCTCCTTGGATTATAAACCTGTAGCCCACCTAATCCTCAGGGAGCCTCCTCACACGCCTGTTTGCATCCCTCACTAGCGTCCTATCTTAATAAATCTATTTCTTGTCTATCACCATGTCTCTTGCTGAATTCCTTCTAAGCTGAGAGATATAAAGAACCTGAGCCTCAGTAAGTCCAGACACCAGGTGAGTGATTCTAATTTTAAAAACAGTGGGTTCAAGTCCAAATCCAGGTTTAGGCTGGGTTCAAGTCAGAGATGTTTCGTTTTAATTTCACCATCTACTCCTCCTCCCAGGAAAGCATAGAGTATAGTGGCTTTCGCTTGGCCACACACTTAGGATCACAGTCCGATACCTGTGTTGAGGAAAGCTATTTTACTACATTTTCATATCTCCAGAAATCATCTCACACGATCCAGTGCTGTACTATGGGCCAGTCCCACAGCTAAGGACTTGACGGGCACTACCAATTTTTTACTCCACACTGTAGCCTCTCTCTATAGTGACGCCACTGGTGTGCTACCATATACCTGTGTCCACAAAGCTTCTTATTGAAAGCATCTCTGACTCTCTGCTTGAGGGCTTTCTCAGGTCTCAGGGCCATGCTCAGCCAGCATTGTTTAGAGTAGACTTGAAGTGCCAGAGAGCTGACATTCTGGAGCAACTCTCATCAATAATGCACAGCAGCCTCTGTCCACCAGCGCTGAATAGAAACACAGAGAGTTTGGGGTGAAGAAGGAAAGAAAAAAAAGCTTTATCGCTTTGCCAGGCAAAGGAGGACACAGCGGGCCAAATGCCCCAAAGACCATGCCCTCCTTTGGGAGAGAATAGAAGAGAGTTTTATAGTTTGAGAATAGAAAATAGGGCCACAAATAAGGATCGGGGTAGATGTGAGCTTGTATTCTTCTTCCAAGTTGGTGATTAGGTCCCCGGCACTGGTTCTGGTGGTTCTTCTCTCTGTTACAAAGAATGCTTCACCCGGTAGTTAACATCTTTCATTTTGGGGAGGTTCTAGTTCTGCAGAAGAGCTCGAAGATACTGTCATGTGTCTTCCTTGAGGAGGAACCAAGACCCTGCCCCAAGGCTGCACTTTTGTCTCTTGCCTGCTCCTCCCCTGGACGCTGCATCCCCTGCCTTCCCTGATAAGCATCTGTTTGAACCTGCCCATTGGAACTTAGGGAATATCGTGGAGGCTGAATGAAGCCTCTTTCCTACAGAAAAGAAATGGGGCACACCGAAAGCCTTCTGTGCCCAAGAGCCCCACTGGGCCATGCCTGGTTTCAGTTGGTGGAGTTATGTCCAAGCTCCTTGCCTCTGGGGTGGGACAACTCTGGTGAATGTTTTGCTGCATCTCCCGGAGGTCCCCAGAGAGACTGAGCACCAGTTTCCTGCAGTGGTAACTTTCTCACTAACGTACCTCCTATTTGCTTTTTCTTGTTATAGGAAGGGGGACCCCATCCAGGGCCTGAGACTGGGCTCTCTAGTCTAACCCTTGGAAATGAGTTGACTCGTGGAGATGCACGTGCTGACAATGCAAAAGACTGTATTGGGAGGGGGTGCTCGTGGGGAGGGCAGCAGATAAGGGAACCCAGGAGAACTGCTCTGCCATGGGGGGCTTTCAATCTCAGGTTTTATGGGAATGGGTTTAGTTTCTGATAGTCTCTGGCTAATTGTCTTGTGTGGCCCATATTTGGTCTAACCCGGGGTCCTTCAGGGTGGCACCTGCACAACTCTCAGCCAAGATGGATTCCAGCACCAAGGATCCTGGGAGGTTGATTGTCTCTCCTCTCCTATTGGCCTCCAGGTTAGTCTTCAGGGCAGTAGAATGTTCTCTATCAGGGCCTCCAGCTGTGGATTAACTTGGAAGTGGCTATTATCATGCCTGACCAAAGCAGGCAGTTTCAGTCCACGGTCCCCTGACATTCTCACCCCTGTCTCATCCATCCACTCACTGCCTTACCAATACTTGCTACCATTACCTCTCAGATAAACTACTTGCCTGCAAACCCAACGCTCAGGACCTACTTTGGAGAAAACCCAATGTAGAGTGATTGCATTTTGCCCATGGAGAAGCTAAAGCTCACATAGGTGACATAACTGAAGCCACCTCTCCAGGGAGTAACAGCGTCCACATTAACACTCAGCCATGCTGAGAGTCCACACCATTATCTCTCCTGAAACCTGAAAGGAGAAGGGATCTGGGCAAGCTGGATCTCAGAAATGTCTTTGAAAGAAGCCATCCACCGGCTTGCGTCCTGACAAGACTACCCACTTCTGCCTTTATCCACCACTTGAAAACGAGCCAGCACACAAGCCTCCAAAGGGCAGTAAAGTGACACTGAATAATTGAATTCTGAACAAGCCAGACTAATGCAAATATCTGACAAATTGATTTAATTGCATTCACATACAATAAAGCTGAGCTCTAAAAGGTCAGCTCGAAAATGGGAAAGGACCCCTGGGAGCTTCCAGGGAGAGGCCGGGTTTAATACACATTCATCACATTTTATCATCTAATTAGTCCGCACAATGCCCAACTGATAGACGGAGACCAAAACCAGTGTATTGATTGATTATTTGCTTGGCATCTATCATATCACCTTAGGGCTGTCCCTGCTAGGGACAGGCAGAAGTTATTTAGTGGCTCAGCAAAAATGGTCGTGCATTGGAGAAATTATTTTTCCATAAGGGATTTGAGGCTCCAAAAACATTTTACTCAGGCACTGAGGCTGTCTTGAATAGTAACCACTATTCAACAGTTTGCTACAAAGGCAGCCACCGGAAACCAACTTTCTCTTGTGCCTGCCCTTCTGCTGAATGAATATTTATAAATCGCGTAGTACAGAAAACCCTTTTAAGCTGTAAAATATTTAATTCAGGTAATTAACTAGTATCAGCCTTGCATGGAAATACCTGGGCAGAGAAAATGTTCTGGAGAATTTAATGGGAATCCAATCAGACTCTGTGACTTTATTCCATTGGAAATGAAAGTAAGGATGTCAGTCAAACTGTTTGCATGGTCGATTTGGGCTCAGGTAAAATGCTGGCTTGTTTTGCTCCTTACAAGGATGCTGAAACTTAGATTGATCCAGGACATGAGATGTGGGATTGTTCCTAACATGTAGTCAAAGCGAAGCTTTAATTGTTTTCTTTCTTGTGCCTTTGAGGAGTCAGTTCATTGTTACCACCCTGAACCTTAGTTACCTCATCAGTCAAATCTCAAGGTGATTCTGTGAGGTGAATTTGAAAAGAGATTCTGTATGCAAAAGTCCCTTTGAGCTAAACTTTTGTATACATGTGAATTATTATTGCTAGAGGAGTGCCCTAAAGCTCTGGTACTATTGTGTCCCCATATAAGAAGTTTCCCTTAAGCTGACTTCATATTCTATGTTTATCTTTCTGTAAATAATCAAAATTCTTTTAGCATTTTCTGTATTTACCATCCTTAACCTTGAAACCTTCCATTCACATCTGAATCCCCTGATGTAAGAGTTCCACTTCTGCCAGTGTCGCTGCTCCCATCAGGGTTATCAATGACTTGCATGGGGCTAAATCCAAGGTCAACTCTTAAGACTTTATATGAACTCTCAGCCTGACTGGGCACCATGAATCTTTTGGGAACATTCTTTGGCTTTGCACTATTGTTCCCTCTATTTTCTGCTTACTTCTCTAATATATGCTTCTGATTTTCTTTTTTAGGATCTCCTTTTGCTTTTCGTTCCAGAGTAAGAGTCCAAGGAATTCTGTCTTAGCTCACTTCTACAAAATTTCCACAGGCTTCCATCCTATAATTTTATCACTTAAATGATCACCAATAAGCTGAAGAGTCACAAACCCTACATCTTTTTCCTGCCTACTTCTAATCTCTCAACCCACGACCTCAACCTCGACACCTGTCAACTTAGCCTAACAAGCCCCGGCGTTCTCAGCCCTCGTCATCTCTCTTTTGTGGGAATTCATTAGCTTTCTCAATGAAGAAAGACTGGTTTCTCAAAGACAGGTCTTCCTGTTCCCATTCTTGAGCAACTTCCTCCTCCCTACATCCTTCTAGCTTCCTCGTCTTCTACAATGTTTCTTGCTCAAACCAACCTGATCTTTCTAAAATACAAGTCTCTCAATTCTCCAAAAGCTTTCACGAATTAAATTATTTCTATCTGCTCTCTTCTCTAAAACCAACTGAAAACAAAAACCAAGAAAAGCAACAAATGAAATCCTGTATTCAATAAAACTAGGAAAGTTTGCAGCTCCAAGTTAAAACATATGAAGAATATCCACAAAATATAGTTGGGCCAAATCAAGGGCCTAGAACGAGAGATGTACCTCTACAGATTTCAGCTGACATGCAGAGTTTTCCAAATACAAGTATCAGACACTGTCTGTGCAAAGGCAGGGATTACGGGTGGGTTACCATCCACGAGGCCATTTAAATGCCGCCCAGTGGTAGGGAGTGATTTAGAGACTGTGAAGTCATATGATATTAACAAGAGAGAGAAAGAGAGATGGGAAGAGATAGAAGAAAAATAAACATTAAATCACAAGATTAAAAACTTGGAAGATACAGTACATGACTACAATCTAAATTGGACAATCTTCCCAACACATATATGCAGAGACACTGCTTAAAGGAGGAAAACATGTTGATAGAAGGGAGAGGAGGTAAATAATACAAATGGTAAAAAAAAAAAAAAGTTTTGAGACAGAATACAAGTCTGAGTAGCCAGCTGGCTTAGCTCACTTTCCCAGCCTGACCTCCGAACCATCCTTTATTTCACAGTTTCTCTAAAGAAATTCTCTCATTAAAAGATAAAGAAAATTTAAAAAAATAAAATTAAAAGCAAAGGTGTAGTAAATCCTAGAAAAAGTATGTAGTATTTTGGGGGAGATTTGTGCAAACACCTCTACAAAGTCAAAGAAATTAAAGAAAATCAAATAACAAATATAGTAGCTCAAAAAGAAAAAGACATATAAAGGAGTTCCTTGTGACTCAGTGGGTTAAGAACCTGGCGTTGTTTCCATGAGGATGTGAGTTCAATCCCTGGCCTCACTCAGTTGGCTAAAGATCTGGCATTGCCACAATCTGCAGTGTAGGTCACATATGGCTTGGATCTGGTGTTGCAGTGGCTGTGGCATAGGCCTCAGTGCAGCTTCAGTTCAACCCCAGCCCAGGAACATTCATACGTCACAGATGCAGACTGGGAACAACAACAACAAAAAAAGGAACACATTAAGACAAGAGAAGAAGAAAAGTAACCTAGTAGAAGTTAAAGGGGAAAATAGAGGAGAAAAATAAAACCATAAATTAAATAAAATCATGGTGGAAGCATCAACAAGAAGAGTTAGCATTCCTGACAATATATTTAGGAGCATAGCTTTGAGAAGGTAAATATAATTGAATAAAAACAACAAGGAGTTAGAAAGAATTGAAGGGCAAAGAAGTTTCAGTATATGTATAATTGGCAGCTCTGAATAAAGAGAACAGAACAAGTGGAAGAAAAGTACAACATATTATAGAAAATAAAATTTCTTGAATAAAGGAAAATCTTCATTTGAAAATTAGGACACAGTATGAACTAGGAAATACTGATAACAAATGACCAACAGATATTCTGATAAAATTACTGGACATGAAGGATGAAGAAAAAATCCTTTAAGTATAAGGGAAAAAACCCTCTTAATTGAGAAGAGAGAAGCTATTTATATCAGTCTTCCAGCATATGACTGGACAAACATATTTTAGAAGCATTCAGGTGGAAAGATGTGGAGTTCAAAAAAAAAAAAAAAAAACAGAGTTACCACACTTTGTGACAAAATCCTGGTCTATTTAGAATTTTTCATCAAATTAGACTGATTAAAATGGAAAATGTATAAGGAATATGGGAAAAAATGATGTAAAATGCAAGAGCAATAACCAAAATAAGAGATTATTATAAACCTAAACATACAAACTTTTATAAAAGCTGTAGAAAACTTTTGCTCACCCAAAATGCAAAAATCCTTGCATTCTATGAAACATAAGATTCAAAGTAACATAATAATTTAACAAAGTGAAATCTGTGAAAAAGACAGAAATAAAAAGTTCTGTAATGAAAATGAGGTATTGTATGATTTAGCAAATTTAAAAGCCCTGTGTTGAAACTGAAGTACAGAACTGACAGAGAGGGAAAATGAACCAAAAATAAACAGGACACATTTTTAAAGTTTTCGACCTTGTGGAAGAAAAGGGCAAGGACTAAAAACTAAAAATAATATTAAATAGTAATACAAGAATATTAAGTAATATTAAATAGTAATACAAGAA
Source organism: Catagonus wagneri (assembly GCA_004024745.2). NCBI lineage: Eukaryota > Metazoa > Chordata > Mammalia > Artiodactyla > Tayassuidae > Catagonus > Catagonus wagneri. The sequence continues at coordinate 4,009,048 of PVHT021183586.1, forward strand.
TGTTAAATAACAGAGGATGACAATGCTGGACAAAGTATATACTTCTTACTATTTAATAAAAATTATTTTTATTTTTATTTTTTAACCTTTTGTGTTTTTAAGGCTGCACCCACAACATACGGAGGTTCCTAGGCTAGGGATCGAACTGGAGCTGTAGCTGCTGGCCTACACCACAGACATAGCAATGTGGGATCAGAACCATGTCTGTGACCTACACCACAGCTAATGGCAATGCTGGATCTTTAACCCACTGAGCAAGGCCAGGGATCAAACCCATGTCCTTGTAGATCCTAGCCAGATTAATTAACCACTGAGCCACAAAGAGAACTCCATGAATAATTTTTAATCCTCAAAGAAAAGACAGAAAAACAAATGCAGTAAGAAATAATTTTTTACAGAAACAGAAGACTGAATTGAGCAAACTGAGCATAATCAAGATGTGAGATTGAGGAGTTCCCATTGTAGCTCAATGGGTTGAGGACTATTCATTGTCTCCATGAGGATGCAGGTTTGATCCCTGGCCTCACTCAGTGGGTTAAGGATCCAATGTTGCTGCAAGCTGCAGTGTAGGTTGCAAATGTGTGTTGGATCTGGTGCTGCCATGTCTGTGGTTTAGGCCTGCAGCTGCAGCTCTGATTTGGCTCCTAGCCCAGGAATTTCCATATGCCACAGGTGTGGCTGTAAAAAGAAAAAAGAAAGAGAAAAAAAATGGAGTTCCCATTGTGGCGCAGCGGTTAACGAATCCGACTGGGAACCATGGGGTTGCAGGTTTGATCCCTGGCCTTGCTCAGTGGGTTGACGATCCAGTGTTGCCGTGAGCTGTGGTGTAGGTCGCAGACGTGGCTCAGATCTGGCATTGCTGTGGCTGTGGTGTGGGCCTGAAGCTGTAGCTCGGATTAGACCCCTAGACTAGGAACCTGCATGTGCCGCGGGTGCGGCCCTAAAAAGCAAAAAAAAAAAAAAGGAAAAAAAATGTAAGATTGAAAAAGTCTTGTCAGAAAGGGACATTGGAATTTTCATGTATTGTTAGTGAGGGTTGGGTTGGCACAGCCACTGAAGACACACCAGTGACACAGTGCCAAATTAAGTGTACAGGTGCCATCTGATCCAACATTCTCACCTCTGGGTGTTTTTTTCCAAAGAAGTTATCACACAGGTTTCCAAAACGATAACTCTGAGTATGTTTACCTAAGTGTTGTCAGTTGTTGTGGAGATTTGAAGGCAATCTAGGTTTAATCACTGCAACATGGATAAGTAAAAGCATGGTATACACATCGTATATACGGCTTATAATTAGACATAATAGATTAAGCTTACCTAGAGCAGCATGTTGCTGAGTGGAAACGTGAGAAAACATATGAGTTCCATAGCTAGTTGACATTCATGTGCTTTTAAGATATCTGTGCATAACACATGTTTTACAATCACACATACAAATAGAAGTATTTAACACATTAGAATGGTCGCCAAGGAGTTCCCGTCATGGCTCAGGGGTTAACGAATCCGACTAAGAAACCACAAGGTTGTGGGTTCGGCTCCTGGCCTCGCTCAGTGGGTTAAGGATCTGGCGTTGCCGTGAGCTGTGGGGCAGGTTGCAGAGGCTGCTCGGATCCCGTGTTGCTGTGGCTGTGGTGTAGGCTGGCGGCTACAGCTCCGATTAGACCCCTAGCCTGGGAAACTCCATATGCCGCGGGTGCGGCCCAAATAAGGCAAAAAAAAAAAAAGAATGGTTGCCAAAAGGAAGGAGAAGGAGAGGGATGTTGGAGGGATGTGAAAATAAAAGAGAATAAAGAATAAAGAGAAGTGTCCTGTCAAACTAACAATGAAGATATATCATGAAATGAGGAATGAGATTAAAACGCTTTTTTTTTTTTTTTTTTTGCTTTTTAGGTCCGCAGTTGTGGTATATGGAAGTTCCCAGGCTAGGGGTCTAATCGCAGCTACAGCTGCCGGCCTACACCACAGCCACAGCAACGCCAGATCTGAGCC
>PVHT021183586.1:4011136-4131935 GCA_004024745.2 Catagonus wagneri
AAGATAAAGAATAGTGCAATAGTCAATCCGAAAAGGGGAAATAAACTACGTAAAATACGAAACTTAAAGCTGACTTCGGATTAAGGGTCATAAGACAACAAAGTGTAAATTTAGTATCTTCAGTACTTCCGTGTGTGTTAAGATGGCTCTCTGACCTACCTTATACATGTCATGCTCCAGATCTGAAATTTCCTCAGGAACTGGCTAGGATTGGATTAAGATGGCAAAATAGAAGGACTGGAGCTCAGTTTCTCTCCTAAAAACAACAAAATTACAACCGAATGCCGAGCAACCCTCAACCAAATGGACCGGAAACGTTCAAAAAGATACTCTGCTCCAGAAGACACAGCGGAGACCACATCAAGAGGTAGGAGGGGCGATTACGCGGTAGAAGCAACCCCATACCTCCCGGGTGGGAAGCCCCACAGACTGGAAAGTAACTGCATCACAGAGACTCAGCTACAGGACTGAGAGTTCTGAGCCCCACGTCAAAACCCCACGCCTGGGGATCGGGCACAGGGAGAAAGAGTCCCCGGAGCATCTGGCATTGAAGGCCAGTGGGGCTTGTGTGCAGGAGCTCCACAGGATTGGGGGGAAACATTGAGACCCCATTCTTGAAAGGCACACACAGACTTTCACGTGCACTGGGTCCCAGAACAAAGCAAAGTCTCCATAGGAATCTGGGTGGAGCCTGACTGCAATTCTTGGAGGATCTCCTGGGAAAACGGGGGTGACTCTGGCGTGTTGTGGGGGAAGGGCATTGGAGGCGAAGCTCTCCAGAACATTCATCAGCCTGCATTTCTCTGGAGGTGGCCACTTTTGGGGAAACTCTGGCCTCTCCCATCAGCACTGAGAAGCCCCAGGCCAAACAATAATCCATGTGCGATCACAGCCCCACCCATCAGGAAACAGGCTGCCTAAAGACCCCTCAGGCACACAGCCAGCCTCTAATCTCACCTGGAGACAAAGCCCCACCCATCAGAGGGATAGGAATCAACCCCACCTACCAGTGGGCAGGTATCACTCCCTCCCAGCAGGAAGCCTACAGCAAGCCCCCTCCATACCAACTTCAGCCACAGGGGAGGCAAACACCAGAAGTAAGAGAGGCTACGACTCTATTGTCTGCAAAAAGGTCACCACGCCAAAAACCTATAAAAATGAAAAGACAGAAGACTATAACTCAGATAAGGGAGAAGGGAATTTATTTCGCCAAATACCTCTAGTTCTTTTCAGGGGAAAAGAAGTCACAATCTGGGTACCACGGATGCTCGGTGCTGCTGAGTTAGTCATTCTTTCTAGGACTCTTCAGTGGATAGAGCTAGGACATACGTATCTTTTAAGATAAAATACATCACGAGTGTATATCCATTTCAAAATCAGGCCTACAGGTAATTTGTCTGACCTCATCATTCTCGTATTTGTATCTCTTTTCAGCTGGACCCCAAATCTCTGTTCTCAGTGGCACTGATGTAATTACCCACTTATTTGATTTATTATTATCTTGACATAGTAATACCAACACTATCACCCCTAAATGCTATTGCTGTTTAAGATTTTTTTTTTTGGGCAATCTTTTTTGTCCTTAGGTTCTCTTCCATTAGGAATATAGAGTCACACTACTGTGTTTTATTTGTTTATTTATTTTTTGTCTTTTCGCCTTTATCTAGAGCTGCAACCCCAGCATACGGAGGTTCGCAGGCTAGGGGTCTAACAGGAGCTGTAGCCGCCGGCCTTCGCCACAGCCACAGCAACGCAGGATCCGAGCCGCGTCTGCGACCTACACCACAGCTCACGGCAACGCCGGATCCTTAACCCACTGAGCAAGGCCAGGGATCGAACCTGCAACCTCATGGTTCTTAGTCGGATTCGTTAACCACTGAGCCACGAAGGGAACTCCGAGTCTGAGAAGTCTTGATTAATTCTTGATTCCTCCAGTGTGGTTTCTCCCTTTCCTAATTTAACCATGTTAAGTCTTAAGGTTTGTTCTCTTCTTAACATATATGTGTTGATTTAATATATTTAACATGTAATGATACAGAATAAAATGTTACAATAAAAACAATATGTGATAATCACATAAGCAACATTTATATGTTATTATAACACTATTGTGTTATCATTCATATATTGTGCTAATTGAACAGCATTCAACACACGGTCAATAACGCTACATTAACACATATGTCAGTTAGCACAATTTATCAGAGGTAACATATGTTTTCAGCACCATGTTAATTAGATAGGCTATATGTTAATTAGAGCGTGTGTGTGTGTGTGTGTGTGTGTGTGTATCTCCCCTTTTCATATATAAGTGGTAGTATGGTATACACACATTTCAATAACTTGCATTTTCACTTATCAGTATATCCTGGAGATCACACCACACACATAGTTCTGAGGAGGAAAGGTTGTAACTCAAAAGTAAAATTCTTGCTCAGATTTGAAAGCAGTCAAAAGACAATTTCTAGCTATGTAAGGCCATGGAAGTGTTATACTGGAAGAAAGCTGACAAACTCCAGCAGAGTCAATCCATCTAATGTACAGATGAATTAAGGGAGATCAATCCTAGAGAAGGAAATTTGAGGTCTAAAAGAAGTGGCAGAAAAACGATGGAATCATAGAGTCTGGACATATAATGGTTGTCAACCAACAGCATGCAAATGTGAACAGAGCTTAAAAGTTTCTCTTGACAAAGCAGTAATATGTTGAAAATAAGAACTCAAGTTTAAAATTTCAGATAATCACTAACAAGGAGAAAGAACGGAGAGTAATAAAAGCAAAGTAGGCTATTTTTCTCATCTAGAGATACAATGTATTTGCAATTTTAATAACAGAAGAAATGGATATTCAATTTAAAAATTGAGCTGTGAGTATGCTTTCTAAATCACTAATGAGGGTATGGGCCACGGAGAGACTTTTCTGGGAGATGTGCATGACTGATGTGCAGCAGCAGCCATTTTGCTGTTCACAGGTTGTTGCCAATCTGCTGACACATGACCGCAACTTGAGGGAGTGTCAGGGCTTCTCCTGGATCTTTCTTCAACATCTTCCACTCCTGAACTATGTGTATATGTGTGTGTTTTTTTTAATTAAAATATAATTAATTTACAATGCTGTGCCAATTTCTGCTGTACAGCAAAGCAACAGTCACATATATACATACATTCCGTTTCTTATATTATTTTCCATATTGGTCTATCCCAAGAGATTGGATAGAGTTCTCTGTGCTATACCGTAGGACTTCATTGCTCATCCATTCTAAATGTAATTGTTTGCATCTGCTAACCCCAAACTCCCCGTTCATCCCTCTCCCTCCCCGCACCCCTAGCAAACAAGTCTGTTCTCTATGTCTATGAGTCTGTTTCTGTTCTGTAGATAGGTTCATTTGTGCTATATTTTAGATTCCACATAGACATGGTTTATCGCACGATATTTGTCTTTCTCTTTCCGACTTCACTTAGAATGAGAATCTCTAGTTACATCCATGTTACTGTGAATGGCATTATTTCATTCTTTTTTGTGGCTGAGTAGTATTCCATTGTATATATGTACCATATCTTATTAATCCATTCATCTGCCAATGGACATTCAGTTTCCTTCCAATGTGTTAGTCCATGATGAAGTGCCTCTTTCATCCTTTGTAGGACACCCACACCACTGAGGTCAGAGACCTCATGAGGTCCAGCTTACAGTTCTTTGTGGACTTCAGGTTCTTGCATTAGACATAAGTAGATTACCCGTCCATAAACTGCTTAACAACCTCAGTTGTGTAAATCAAATTCCTATAGAAATTCATTATGTGTGTATCTGTATTCTAGTGTTTTGTTTGGTTTGGTTTGGTTTCTTTTTAGGGCCATACCTGCAGCATATGGAAGCTCCAAGGCTAGGGGTCCAGTTGGTGCTGTAGCTGCTGGCCTACACCACGGCCACAGCAACATGGGATCTTATCCAAGTCTGTGACCTACACCACAGCTCATGGCAACGCCAGATCCTTAATCCACTGAGCAAGGCCAGGGATTAAACCCATGTCCTCATGGATACTGATCAGATTCATTTCTGCTGAGCCACGGTGGAAACTCTCTAGTGGTTCTTCATTGCCTGATCTCTGACTGAAAACCATACCCACACCAATACATATCAACACAATATACTTTGGGTTATAAATCCATTAGGAAAAAAGATAATTAATTCTAGGCTTGACTCTGCCATCAGCTTGTATAATATTGGACAAATCCTGTTATTCTGTGAATCTCAGTTTGCTGTTTGTAATATGATGAATTGGTACCACTAATCTCTAAATGTGTAATTTTTTTTTCAAGTTGTGTTATGAGATCCACTGGTGAATAATGAAATCAATGTAGTAGTGGGTAGCAACCAGCATCATTTTAAAAAACAGCAAAATAGAATAGGATAGAAAATGTAAAAGTGCATTACATGTAGGAAAGGTAACATTTTTATTTCAGGTAGATAGATAGACGTGTGCATGTGTGTGTTGCAATGTGAAAATGCATTTCTTACTGGGAGCCAGGTTAGAGAAAAGCTTGACCAATATTTCCTTTTGAAATTATCAGAGGTTATTCCTCAGATCTAAAACAATGTATTCACTCTAATTTGGACAATCCCAGTAGATGGAAAAACCACAGATCACTTTCTGCAGCTACTGTGTCTGGCTACCATTTCCTCTGTCTTTGTTTTCCTTGGCTTTCTAATGTTGGAATACACGCATGAAGCACACGGAATTTTAAGTTTGAATTATGTGTGAACCATAAAACTCTCAGAGATGCATAAAACCCAAGTTGCTTGCTTCCCTCAAAAATTCAGGACATCTGTAATGTTGGGTGGATTATAGTTTGACAATAGTTAGAAAGGTAGGGATTGTTTTCCTGTCTATGGGCTTGAGCTTTAAAATGAATGTTGGGGAGTTCCCGTTGTGGCGCAGTGGTTAACGAAACCGACTAGGAACCATGAGGTTGCGGGTTCGATCCCTGGCCTTGCTCAGTGGGTTAAGGATCCAGCGTTGCCATGAGCTGTGGTGAAGGTTGCAGACACGGCTCAGGTCCTGCGTTGCTGTGGCTGTGGTGTAGGCCAGCGGCTACAGCTCCGATTAGACCCTTAGCCTGGGAACCTCCATATGCCGCGGGTGCGGCCCTAAAATGACAAAAGGCCAAAAAAATAATAATAATAATAAAATAAAATGAATGTTGGATTTATTATTATTGAGTTACGGTAAGGCCAACACGGGATCCAAGCCACATCTGTAGCCTATACGCTGCTTGTGGCACCACTAGATCCTTAACCCACTGAGCAAGGCCAGGGTCAAACCCATGTCTTTACAGGCATGATGTCAGGTTCTTAACTCTCTGAGCAACAATAGGAACTCTGAAAAGGTAGTTTGTTCTTCGCAGAGGAGGGGGCTCTCCATGCCCTTCCAGGGGTAGTGGGCAAGGGGAGAAGCACCAGCGTCCATCAGGAGACAGAGGATATAGGAAGAAAACATGGGCAAGCACTTTAACGTTACATCTGCAGGCAAAATGAAGGCAAGGCAGGATAAACAGGTAGAGGACTGGCTAACGTGAATATTCTTGGTGGGCACTGGGGCATATGGGTTGTCCTTTGTTGCCTGGTATCAGGTCCTAGGGTGGCTAGTGCAAGGGAATAGTGGCTCAGACAGTAAAAACCTCATAAAGGAGATGGTTTGGAGGTGTGAGCTCCGGCTTTGCATACGAAAGGCATGCTCTCAGGGGAATGCTTTACTATCTTGAGGAATTGCTTAGATCCCATAGGGGCCGCGTCTCCAGGATCAGCCTGACCCGAAGATGTCAAAGCATCAGAAACACCAAAAATAGGAGTTCCCCTGTAGCTTAGTACTTTTAAGTATGTGGCATTGTCATTGCTATGGCTTGGGTTGGTGTTACGGTGCTCTTTCAGTCCCTGGGCCAAGAATTTCCATGTGCCATGATCACAGTTCGGAAAAAAAAAAGGAAAAAGAAATACAGAAAATAAAAAAGCATGATCAGCCCAGCATGGGGTCTAGAGTTTGCTTTAGTCCCCAGTAGGCTGATGTTGCCAAAACTTGACTCTGTCCACCAGTGCTGAATAGAAACTCAGAGACAGTTGGGGGCAAAAGAAGAATGAATAGATTTTATTGCTTTGCCATGCAAAGAAGGCCATAGCAGGCTAATGACCTGAAGACAACGTCCTCCTTTGGGAGTGGAAAATAGGGTCACAAATAAGGATCATGGTAGATGCAAGCTTGTCTTTTTCTTCAAATATCCCTGTCAGGTCCCAGGTCAGATTCTGGTAGTCCTTTTTTTTTTTTTTTTTTTTTTGTCTTTTTGCCTTTATGTAGAGCCGCACCTGCGGCATATGGAGGTTCCCAGGCTAGGGGTCTAACAGGAGTTGTAGCCACCAGCCTTCGCCACAGCCACAGCAACGCGGGATCTGAGCCGCATCTGCAACCTACACCACAGCTCACGGCAACGCTGGATCCTTAACCCACTGAGCGAGGCCAGGGATCGAACCCACAACCTCATGGTTCTTAGTCGGATTCGTTAACCACTGAGCCACGAAGGGAACTCCTGGTGGTCCTTGAGGTTATCGAACCATCACCTTCTATCTGGAATAAAGAATGCCTTGTCAAGTACTTGACATCTTCCATATCTTGGAAGTTTCAGTTCTGCAGAAGAGCTCAAGATATTGCTGTGTGTATTCCTTGAGTAGGAGCCAGGTTCCTGCCCCAAGGCTGCACTGTTGTTTCTTGTCTTTTCCTCCCCTGTTTCTGCCTCCCCACCCTTTTCCGATTAGCACCTGTTTGCACCTGCTCTTTGGGACTCAGGGAAGGTCATGGAGGCTGAATGAGACCTATTTCCTACAAACAAGAAATGGAAGACAAAGAAAGGCTTTTGTGCCAAGGAGCCCCAAAGGGTCTTGCCTGGTTTCACCAAGTTCACTCAAGTGTTCCAAGCATTTGAGTCCGAGACCCGTAGCTTGGGGTCAATTTCTCACTGGTACAGTGGCAAAGACTATTTTTCTGCCTAGGAAATAGCTACAGGGTTTTCAGTTATACACCCTGAAGAGCAGAGGACAAAAAGTGCAAGGAAGTTGCCTGGTGTTGGAAGTAACAGAACAGGAAGCAGTGACACACCAGTTATAGTGTTCACCATGCAAGGCTGATGGATTTGGGCTGATGGAGGAGACACAGTGTCTCTGTAACCTCTGACTGGCAAAGGATCCGGGGCCAATGAAGCAGAATTTTCCTGGCTGGATTTTCAATAGGGTTCCATTTTCTCTGGGCAATAGTTGTCCTCCGTCAATGCCATCAAAATATTACTCAGGAGTTCCCATTGTGGCTCAGTGGTCAACGAATCTGACAAGGAACCAGGAGGTTGCAGGTGCAATCCGTGGCCTTGCTCAGTGGGTTAAGGATCCAGTGTTGCCGTGAGCTGTAGTGTAGGTTGCAGACACAGCTCGGATCCCGCATTGCTGTGGCTGTGGTGTAGGCCGGCGTCTACAGCTCCTGTTAGACCCCTAGCCTGGGAATGTCAATACGCTGTGGCTGCAGCCCTAAAAAGCAACAACAACAACAAAAATTACTTGGAGCTTTTAAATTTCTAGATTGGGGCCAGCACTTAGGATCACCTCTTCTAGCAACATTGGCCTCTTTGGCTGTGGTATTTGGAATGCCTGACCAACGGAGACCTGCTGTACAGCACAGGGGACTCTATCCCATATTCTGTGATGGTCTAGGTGGGAAAAGAACCTGAAAAAGAATGGATGCGAGTACATGTATAACAGAATCACGTTGCTGTACAGTTAATAACTGTGTTATCAACCATACGTTAATAAAACTTGAAAAAAATGTAAAAAAAAAAAAATCGGTGGCCTTTGGGGACCGGAGAAGAAGTCTGTGCTTTGGGGCTTGGTTCACCAGGAGAATCACGTGCCAATCAGTCACCCCATCACACAGGACTCACGGCCTTTCGTTGTGATTATCTTAGGTCTTAAATAACAAGCAAAATGCTCTTTTTCCGCTTGATTCTTTTTCTTTCTTTTTTTCTTTCTTTGGCCACACCCATGGCATATGGAAATTCCTGGGCCAGGCGTCCAATTGAAGCCAGCCTCAGTTATGGCAATGATGAATCCTCGGCCCCCTGTGCCACAGCAGGAACTCCATCCTTGATGCAGCAAGGAGTCAAGTTGTTTTTTTTTTTCTGTTGTGCACACAGGGTCTGGCATCAAGAGGATGTGGGTTCGAATCCTAACTATTACCACTTCACATTGTACGCTATCGCAACGCCCTTTGCTTCTCTTGGTCTGTTCATCTACAAAACTGGGATAATAATATTTACAAAAGACTTTGGGAAGGGTTTAGTTGCAACTTCACTAAAACACTCAGAACCACGCCTGGCACAAAAATCAATGCTCATTTATTATTTATTTTTTTATTTAATTTTTTGTATTTTTGCCTTATCTAGGGCCACACCCGCGGCATATGGAGGTTCCCAGGCTAGGGGTTTAACAGGAGCTGTAGCCGTCGGCCTTCACCACAGCCACAGCCACGTGGGATCCGAGCCACGTCTGCGACCTACACCACAGCTCACGACAACGCCGGATCCTTAACCCACTGAGCGAGGCCAGGGATCGAACCCACAACCTCATGGTTCTTAGTCAGATTCGTTAACCACTGAGCCATGACAGGAACTCCTCAATGCTCATTTATAATGGCTATTCTTTTTACGGCTATTCATCAAATATGTTATACAGCAGGCATGGCACTGGTGCCACAAAGATGAGAGGGTGTGGTTTCTGTCCTAAGAAAATGCAGTCCAGTGTGGGAAATGCTGTAAGGTAGAAATATACAGAGCGTTCACGGAGGAGCTGTTCTTGGGCAAGGGGTGGACTGTAACAGGAAAGACATCAAAGAACAGGGTCAGGAATAGGATTAAGAGTCCTGAGGGCACAACTTGACAGAGCCACTGACATGAACTTGAGAGTGAGTGTCTCTACATTCGGCATCCCAGGGACCTCTCTTCCTTTACCTGAGTCGTGGCCCTACTAAAAAGCAGGCACCATTAGAAGAACACTGTAGGGATATCCCATTGTGTCTTAGCGGTTACGAACCCGACTAGTATCCGTGACAGCTCAGGTTCGATCCCTGACCTTGCTCGATGGGTTAAGGATCCGGCATTGCCATGAGCCGTGGTGTGGGTTGCAGAGGCTGCTCAGGTCCGGCCTTGCTATGGTTGTGGTGGAGGCTGGCAGGTGCAGCTCCAGTTTCAACTCCTAGCCTAGGAACTTCCATATGCGGCGGGGGAGTGGCCCTAAAAAGACCGAAAAAAAAAAAAAGGCAAGTAGATCTTAGGGTTTCCCACTGTGGCGCTGTAGGTTAAGAATCCAAATGCAGCAGCTCAGGTCACTGAAGAGGTCTGATCTCCAGCCCAGTGCAGCGAGTTAAAGTATCCAGCATTGCCACAGCTGGGATTCACATTCAGTCCCCAGCCCCAGGAACTTTCCTGTGCCATGGGTGTGGCCATAAACAAACAAACGAAAAAACTGCGGAGAAATAGATTTTTTTTTTGTCTTTTTGCCTTTTATGTAGAGTCGCACCTGCGGCATATGGAGGTTCCCAGGCTAGGGGTCTAACAGGAGCTGTAGCCGCCGGCCTTCGCCACAGCCACAGCCACGCGGGATCCGAGTTGCGTCTGCGACCTACACCACAGCTCACGGCAACGCCGGATCCTTAACCCACTGAGCAAAGGCCAGGGATCGAATCTGCAACCTCATGGTTCTTAGTTGGATTCGTTAACCACTGAGCCACGAAGGGAACTCCGAGAAATAGATCTTAAAGTACAAGCAGATGATGACAGGTGAATATCCCAAGCAAAGAGGAAGGTATTTATCAAAGCGTAAAGCCAGGAAACGGAAGAGCACATTTATGTAATTCACTATGAAAAAAAGAAAACATAATTCAGCCACCAGGAGGTGTGAGAAATGAGGCTGCTAAAGTAGGTAAGAGTCAGAAAATGAAGATCACTTACAGGCACCCAAAGGAAAATGGCCTGTAACCTTGGCAGTGAGGCACCCCTGTAAATAACTTAGTAACACACTCAATAAGAAACACTCAGGTCCTAAACAGACACAAATAGAGACTTTTTCTTCTTTTTTATGGCCACGCCCGTGGTTTGCATAACTCCTGGGGTCAGGGATTGAATCCACACCACGCTGCCGCCTGAGCTGCAGCAGTAGGAATGCCAGGTTCTCAACCCACTGAGCCACCACGGGAACTCGAGAAACACTTTTTTTTTTTGTCTTTTTGCCTTTATATAGAGCTGCACATGCGGCATATGGAGGTTCCCAGGCTAGGGGTCTAACAGGAGCTGTAGCTGCCGGCCTTCGCCACAGCCACAGCAACGCGGGATCCGAGCTGCGTCTGCGACCTTCACCACAGCTCACGGCAACACTGGATCCTTAACCCACTGAGCAAGGCCAGGGATCAAACCCACAACCTCACGGTTCTTAGTGGATTCGTTAACCACTGAGCCACGAAGGGAATGCCTCGAGAAATACTTTTGAGAAGCGTGAAAGACATCTCAAATGAATGAGGAAACCTAGAGTTGTCTGTGTTCCTGAAATCCTTGTGACTCACTGCAAACTCCCTAAACTCTTCTCACTGTCAGACCCAGTAACACCTTGGCCTGACCCAGTCAGATCTTGCAGGATGTCGATCAGTAAAAAGTGAAACGGGAGTTCCTGATGCGGCTCAGCCATAACGAACTCGGTCAGTATCCATGAGGATGTGAGTTTGATCCCTGGCCTCACTCAGTGGGGTTGAGGATCCGACGTTGACCTGAACTGTGGTGTAGGCCGGCAGCTGCAGCTCTGATTCTACCCCTAGCCTGGGAACTTCCATGTGCTGCAGGTCTGGCCCTAAAAAAATATATTTTTTAATTTAAATTTTTTTTAAAAAAAGGGAAACCTTCCATTTCACCACGGTGATTTCTGTACTCGCCTGAAACAGCAATGATGCTGGTAGAGTCCCTAAGTGGTGAGGGCACAAGGGCAAAACTGGGGACCTCCTTGGCCCCCCTCCATTTGGCTGGTGATATACATGCCCAGAATTTTTATTTTGCAACCACAAAGTGGGGAATCTATCTACTGCCAAGTGATACTGGTCATGTAATCACTTGAGCACTTGGAAAATTGGAGTTGTAACTAGTCTATAACAAGAAAATGAAATGGGTCATTTCTTGCTTTATATATTTAAAAAATTTTTTTCAATTTTTTGTTTTTACAGGACACACCTGTGGCATAAGGAGGTTCCCAAGATAGGGGTCTAATTGGAGCTGCGACCGCAGACCTGTGCCGCAGCCACAGCAAGGCCAGATCCGAACTGCGCATCTGTGACCTGGGCCACAGCTTAGGACAACACCAGATCCTTAACCCATTGGGTGAGGCCAGGGATCGAACCCACATCTTCACAGAATCAGTGATGGGTTCTTAACCTGCTGAGCCACAAATGGGAACTCTTCTTGCTTTATATATTGTAGAGAGGTTCTTACCTGCCACCCACGAAGAATCAAGAATCTTTGTTTGCTCAGTGTAAACAGATCCAACTAGGAACCATGAATGAGGTTGCAGGTTCGATCCCTGGCCTTGCTCAGTGGGTTAACGATCCGGCGTTGCCAGGAGCTGTGGTGTAGGTTGCAGACGCAGCTCAGCTCTGGCATTTCTGTGGCTCTGGCGTAAGCCAGCAACAACAGCTCCAATTGGACCCCTAGTCTGGGAACGTCCATTTGCTGCATGTGCGGCCCTAAAAAGACAAAAAGAAAAAAAAAGGAATCTTTGTTTGGAGTTCCATATGCCACAGGTATGACTGTAGAAAGAAAAAAAAAGAATTCTTTTTATAACTAACATGGACATTATCATCACTGTTTCTAGTAAAGATATCTGTGTCAGTCAACTCTTTGCAGCAATAGTTTGCATAACAAACTGTTCCACGATGCAGAAGTTTAGAACACTCAGCACTTATTGCATGCTTATTCGTCCATGCCTTGACTATTATTTACTTGGCTTTCCCGTGTTGGACTCCATGCTTTGAGCACCAGCATCCAGGTTGGGTTCAGGGCCCCTCAACATGTCTCCTCTTTATTTTTCTTTTTCCATTTTTTTTTTTTTTTGGCTTTTTAGGGCTGCACCCTTGGCATATGGGGGTTCCCAGGCTAGGGGTCGAATCAGAGCTGTAGCTGCCGGCCTACACCACAGCCACAGCCACACAGGATCTGAGCCACATCTGCAGCCTACACCACAGCTCATGGCAACGCTGGATCCTTAACCCACCGAGTGAGGCCAGGGTTCAAATCCGCATCCTAATGGATACCAGTTGGGTTCATTAACTGCTAAACCACACGGGAACTCCTCCTCATCCATTTTGGATTAGCTGCTTCCCAGGGCATGGACTTCTTGGAGCAGGTCACTTGGGTGAAAGAACACAACAGAAACACATGGTGCCTCTTCAGACTTGCAAGGGTCATACACATTTGTGAGGCTAAACCAGTCAGCTAACCAGCCCTCAAGGAGTATTCTAGACAATGATCCAATCCATCCCAGTCACAGAGAGCACAGTTGGGTTTGCTCACAACTCAAAAGAGAACACCTCCTTAGCTGGATGTTCTTTGGTTAAGTCATTTCTTTTCTTTCTTTTTTTTTTAACGGATATATCTCTTTATTTTTTTCTTTTAAAAAATTTGTATTATAGTTGAATTACAGTGTTCTGTCAATTTCTACAGTATAGCAAAAGAACCCAATTATGCATATATACGTATATATATATACAGACTTTTTATAATGATTTTTATTTTTTCTATTATCATTGGTTTACAGTGTTCTGTCGATTTTCTACTGTACAGAAAAGTGACCCAGTCTCACACACACACACACACACACACACACAGATTCTCTTTCTCACATTATCTTTCATCATGGTCCATCACAAGAAACTAGATATAGTTCCCAGGGTTCTACAGCAGGGGTTAAGTCATTTCCAAAAATGGTTTCAACCTACTTTACAGGCTTCTTTGGAAACTCCAGGGGCTGCAGAAGTAGCTCTGGGAAAGCCATGGCACCGGAAATGGCCTCTTCCTAATTGTTACGACGGTGATGATAAAAATCAAACGTGTCTACGAGGCTTCAGCCTGGGCTTCCTACTTAGACCCTCGTTTTCAGCGGGATGGCTCCAGGAACAGCCGCATGCTGGTCCAGGCACTACAGGTCACACTGCTGATGCTGACTCCAGAGTTCTAGGACCGCAGAACGAAGATGACAGGGGCGGGGGATGCACATCCTAATAAAGGAATGCAGGGTCTCTTCCATCATTTAATATTTGTCCAGTTCTGGTCTTTAACCTGTCCTCCATTGCAATGGAGAAACCTGGAACTCTGCATTTATTTTTTCATAGAAAGCTCCCTTAATGGTCCAGAATGAGCTATGTAGGCTAAACGTCCTTCTGTTGGCTCAGATCTTTTCTTTTTTTTTTTAATTTTTTAACTTAATGAATTTTATTTCAATTATAGGTGTACATAAATCATCACAAGTCAATTTGATAAATTCTGTGTCCCAAACCCACAGGGCATCCCCCCACCCCCCAGACTGTCTTATTTGAAAAACCAAGGTTTTCCCAAGTCTGTGAGTCATTGTCTGTTCTGCAAAGAGGTTCATTGTGCCTTTTTAGTTTCCACATGTAAGCGGTAGCATTGGGTGTTGCTGTCTAATTGTCTGACTGGTTTCACTTCGCATGATAATTTCTAGGTCCATCCATGTTGCTGTAAATGTTGGTAATTCGTTCCTTTTAATGGCTGAGTAATATTCCATTGTGTGTATGTACCATATCTTCCCTATCCACTCCTCTGTCGATGGGCATTTAGGTTGTTTCCATGACCTGGCTATTGCATAGAGTGCTGCAATGGACACTGGAGTACATGTGTCTTTTGGAGTCATGGTTTCCTCTGGATAGATGCCCAGAAGTGGGACTGCTGTCTGTTGGCTCAGATCTTGCTGACAATTTCCCGACATCATTACTGATACTAATGTCTAGTCCATGTCACCTGCGCAGTGGATAGGAGAACATTTCCTGCAAACACGTAAGAATGAATCTGGGATTGGAAATCAGGATGCCTGGCTTCCGGGGCTGGCACTGCCACTTTCCCTTCTGTTTCCTCATCTATAAAACGGAGCTAATAATAACTGCCCTACTTTCTCCCATGGTGCCTGTGAAGACAAAAATGAGAAAAGCATGTTGCAAAATAAGAAACGTTATTCAAATGTAAGCCAGTTTTAGATCCTCCAATTCCTCTCTAAATTAATAACAGCCCCTCACATTCATACAATGCTCCTCATTTTTCAAAGACTTTCTACTTGCATTATCTCATTTACTCCGGACCACCACCCTCAACTTTTTAGAGGAGGAAACAGGATAAAAACGGTCCTGTGGCTTGTGTAGGGCCATCCGGTAAGGTACAGAGTTGGGAGAGCAGCCAGCCGGTTTCCCCAGCATTTTTTGTCCCCTGGAATCCACTGCTTCAGTTTCTCTGTGAAAGCCTTGGAACTTTATCTGGGGAAGTGTGAACACAAGGCTTCTGGGGGCTTGAGGGCCATCAGGGTGTGAAACTACCTCCTGGGAACATGAGCTGAGGGCTGGCGAGAGTAACCCAGAGCCTGTCTGGTCCTGGGCAATACTGATGGGCCTTATGGTCCAAGCTCCTGGGTCACTAGCAGAATCTGGATTGTTTTATTTATTTTAATTTATGGATGTACATGCGGCATATGGAAGTTCTCAGGCTAGAGGTTGAATCAGAGCTGCACCTGCCAGTCTACAACACGGCCACAGCAACACCGGCTTCAAGCTGCATCTGCAAGGTACCACGCCCAAGCTTGCAGCAAGATCCTTAACCCACTGAGCACGGCCAGGGATCGAACACACATCCTTACAGAGATTATGTCGTGTCCCTAACTCACCTAGCCACAGTGGGAACGCCAGGGTCTGGATTAATCTCACTTCACTAGCTTCTTCTTAGGATGGTGGAAAGATGGTCCCCAGGTCAGATACCAAACAGGCATTTCTTTCTTTCTTTCTTTCTTTCTTTTTGGTCTTTTTGCCTTTATCTAGAGCCACACAAGTGCCATATGGATGTTCCCAGGCTAGGGGTCTAACAGGAACTGTAGCTGCCGGCCTTCGCCACAGCCACAGCAACACGGGATCCGAGCTGCGTCTGCAACCTACACCACAGCTCATGGCAACGCCGGATCCTTAACCCACTGAGCAAGGCCAGGGATTGAACCCGCAACCTCATGGTTCTTAGTCGGATTCGTTAACCACTGAGCCACAAAAGGAACTCCCAGGCATTTCTTGAACTCCCTACAGTGATGGGGCAAAATTCTTCCATCTACTTTAAATGGAAGGAAACTCAGAGCTCTTTCTTTAACAAAAAAAAAATTATTTCATTATCTTACTTTGTAGGGCTGTACCTGCAGCACATGGAGGTTCTCGGGCTAGGGGTCGAATCAGAGTTGAAGCCGCCGGCCTGCACCACAGCCACAGTCACGTGGGATCCAAGCCTCATCTGCGACCTACACCACAGCTCACAGCAATGCGGGATTCTTAACCCACTGAATGAAGCCAGAGCTCGAACCTGAGTGCTCATGGACACTAGTCGGGTTCATAACCAGCTGAGCCACAATGGGAACTCCCAAAATCAGAGCTTTTTCTATTTCAAACTGCTCATTCTCTAGCTAGAACACAAAGGTTACAGAGAGTGGAAGCTGGCTCCGAGAAGCCAGCTGGTTAGAGAAGGGGTTTGGGGTTCTGGCAGATCAGGGGACATTCTCCACTCCGTCACTTATTGATGACAGGATGGTAGAGGAGGATAAAGTAAGATAATGTACTTAAATTAGTGAGCACGTAGTGGCCACTGCAACTCTAGCAGAGTCTAAATCCGACAGTGTGCTTGATTGCAAACTGAACTCACCGTAGCTAGTGAAAAGGGATTTTTTTTTTAAAAAATAGAACATCAGGAGTTCCAGTCATGGTGCAGCGGAAGTGAATCTGACTAGTATCCATGAGGACGCAGGTTCGATCCCTGGCCTCGTTCAGTGGGTTAAAGATCCTGCATTGCTGTTAGCTGTGGTGTAGTTTGCAAATGGGGCTTGGATCTGGCATTGCTATGGGTGCGGTGTAGGCTGGCAGCTACAGCTCCAAATCAGCCTCTAGCCTGGGAACCTCCATATGCCATGGGTGCAGCCCTAGGGAAAAAAATAAAAAAAGACCAAAAAAAATAAAATCAAAAAACAGAACGTCATGTAGGTCCTTCACAGAATCTTTAAGAGGTTTGAGTCAAGGTTGGAGAACCCACAGCCAGGGAAAAGCACACTGTGAGGCTGCATCATATTTGTTTTTTTTTTTTTTGCTTTTTTTTTTTTGCTTTTTAGGGCTGCGCCGGCAGCATATGGAGGTTCCCAGGCTAGTGGTCGAATCGGAGCTGTAGCCGCCGGCCACAGCCACAGCCACAGCCACAGCAATGCCAGATCCGAGCTGCGTCTGCGACCTACACCACAGCTCTTGGCAATGCCGGATCCTTAACCCACCGAGTGAGGCCAGGGATTGAACCCTCAACCTCATGGCTCCTAGTTGGATTCATTTCCGCTGAGCCACAACAGGAACTCCTTGCATCCTATTCTTCAAAGTACCCTTAGATGGTCTGGACAGAAAATGACTTCCAGGAGTTCCCGTCCTGGCTCAGTGGTTAACGAATCTGACTAGGAACCATGAGGTTGCGGGTTTGATCCCTGGTCTCGCTCAGTGGGTTAAGGATCCGGCGTTGCCATGAGCTGTGGTGTAGGTTGCAGACGCAGCTCGGATCTGGCGTTGCTGTGGCTGTGGTGTAGGCCGATGGCTACATCTTTGATTAGACCCCTAACATGGGAACCTCCATATGCCACGGGTGCAAAAAGACAAAAAGACAAAAAAAAAAAAAAACTCTTCAGGCGTTCCCGTTGTGGCACAGTGGAAACAAATCTGACTAGTAGTCATGAGGATGCAGGTTCAGTCCCTGGCCTCGCTCAAGGGGTCAGAGTTCCCATCATGGCTCAGTGGGTTAAGACCCTAGGTATCCTTGAGGATGTGGGTTTGATCCCTGGCCTCGTTCAGTGGGTTAAGGATCCAGCATTGCAGAATTTGTCCCTCAGGTTGCTCTCATCCAACGATGAGGGGACTCACGTGATTGGCAGATCCCAGATCACATGACTGCACCACAGTTGCAGAAGCTGGGAAGGTTAGTTGTGGATGCTTTTACACTTGAGAAGGAGACACTCAAATGTGAAAAATTCCTTGACTATAGGAAGAATTTTCTTTTTTTTCTTCATTTTCTTTTTTTTTAGGCAAGAAATAGATTTATTAAGATAGGACACTTGTGAGAGATACAAGCGAGCAGGCAAAAAAGCACTGCCTTGAGTATTAGTGGGCTACATTTTTATAATCCAGTTGTTGATGTTTTCCTTGGTCCTCTTTGTCCTGGTCACCTTGTGCGCACAGTGACTCTCGCTGATTTGTCCCTAGGGCTCCAGACTCCCAGACCACTCACCTATATATCACGTTGACCTCTGAACTGGCCCAGGTAAGCTCATCAAAGACATCTACCAGTTTGTGTCTTTCCTGGAGCCCACTGCTCACGTTCACGGCTCTCACACCACCACTGATAATCCAACAGTATGTTGCAAATATTTTTCCATGTCACTAATTTTTCTTTTGCAACACAATTTTTTTTTTTTTTTGCTGGACCCATAGTGGATGGAAGTTCCCAGGCCAGGGATGGAATCAGCACCACAGCAGCCAACCCAAACTGCTACAGTGACAATGCAGCACCCTTAACCCACCATGCCACAGGGGAACTCCTACAATGTGATTTTTAATAGCTGCATAGTATTCCAGACTGTGGATACACCAAAATGTATGTAATCAACTCCAAATTCTACTAAAGTTACTGTCTATTTCTTCCCCTTGGTATCACAAATGATTTAGCAATTAGCACTCACATACAAAAATCTCTTTGCTTGTGAGTAGTATGATTATTTCTTTGGGTTTCTAGAAATAGAAATATCAAGGCAAGTGATCTTGAAAAATGCCTGATAGATACTGCCAAGTTGGCCTCCAGAAATGTAGTATAAGCTCTTATATTCCCAACTACTGTGGCAACAGTTATTCGATTGTGTCCTTGCAAACACTGGGTGTTATCATTCTTTAATCTTTACTCATTTTATAAGTGAAAAATGTTTCTCATTATTATTTTACTGCACACTTCTTTGATCATTAGCAATATTAAATATTTATTTTATTTTTTTACTATCGGAAGTTTGTAATTTTCCATGTATTCAAATTCATTAAACTTAAAGCTGATCTCACCATTTCCTCTCCTGAAAGTTTCCTCCAAGCTCTGTCTTTGTTATATCAGATGCCATTGGATGGTAGTGTTGATCAGCATGGATCTGTTTTAACAGAGTGAGGAAACGTATTTCATTGAGTAACAGGAAGATGAAAAGATATATGATGAGAGGTTTTTTAAAATGAGTGTAGGGACTTGAGAATATTTTGTTTAAAGCATTTTATTAGAAATAACATGGTTCAAACAATAGAATTCAATGGACAAGATCTTGCTGGCAAAAAAGAACGTGCCACAGTCAGCACGATATTTGGATTTGCAGACATGATCAGGAGGAAGACACACTATAATTTTGACCTTCTGGTGACCACAAAAGGTAAAGCACCGGGGTGGGATTTGAGAGAGGTTTGTACACAGCATTATAATTTAAGTCATGCGTGCAAAGTTTGAAGATAAATGATAGGATGCACGAAGCCCATCTTCTTGGGTCTGGCACCTGCTTTTTGTTTCTCCAGCTGCATCAAAGATGCAAAACCATCAGTACTGGAAGAAAATAATTGAATCTCTTTTGAGGGGGGGGAGTTCTCGTGTGGCTCAGCTGGTTAAGGACCCGGTATAGTCTCGGGGAGGATGCAGGTTTGATCCCTTGCCTCTCTTAGTGGGTTGAGCTTCCCACGTTGCTGTAAACTGTGGCGTAGGTCACAGGTACAGCTCAGATCTGGCGTTGCAGTGGCTGTGGCACAGGCCTGCAGCTGCAGATCTGACTCAACTCCTAGCCTGGGAACTTCCTTATGCCCTGGGTATGGCAGTAAAAAAGAAAAAAAGCCAAAAGGTAATCATTTTATTTAGTTTTATTCATGTAGGCATGTATTTATTTATTCATGTATGTTACACTGATCTGTGACATTGTTTCATGTGTACAACATTGTATTTCTACTTCTGTATACTGTAGGACACACTCACTCCTGAAAATTTATTTTCTATATAACACTATACAGTTGATCCCCTTTACCTGTTTCTGTCTTTCTGTGCACCCTTTTCCATCTGGTAACCACTACTATGTTCTCTATACCTGTGTGTTTCTTTGGTTTGGTTTATTCATTTGTTTTCATTTTATGTGTTAGTTTTTTGTTTAATATGTGAGTGATGTCATGCAGGATTTGTCTTTCTCTATCTGGCTTATTTCACTTAGCGTACACAACACCCTCAAGATCCATCCATATTATCACAAATTGCAAGATTTTTTATGGCTAAGTAGTATTCCATTGCATAGATAGATAGACAGATAAATAGATAGATAGATAGATAATCTTCTTTATCCATTAATACGATGTTGAAAATTTTCTTTCCATATCTTGGCTATTGTAAATAATACCTTGATGAATGTGGAGGTACAGATATATTTTTGGTTTAGTCTTTTGTATTCAGATAAATACACAGAAATAGGATAGCAGGGTCATATGGTAGTTCTAGTCTTAATTTTTTAAGGTATCTCCATATTGTCTTTCACAGTGGCTGCACCAATTTACATTCCCACTAGCAGTGTATGAGAGTTCCTTTTTTCTCCTCCTACTTACCAACACTGGTTATTTCCTGTCTTTTTTTTTTTTTTGTCTTTTTGCCTTTTTATGTAGAGCCGCACCCGCGGCATATGGAGGTTCCCAGGCTAGGGGTCTAACAGGAGCTGTAGCTGCCGGCCTTCGCCACAGCCACAGCAACGCAGGATCCGAGCCGCGTATGCGACCCACACCACAGCTCACGGCAACGCCAGATCCTTAACCCACTGAGCGAGGCCAGGGATTGAACCCGCAACCTCATGGCTCCTAGTCAGATTCGTTAACCACTGAGCCACTAATGGAACTCCTCTTGTCTTTTTTAAAATTGCCATTCTAACATGTGTGAGGTGATATCTTGCTGTAGTTTCAGTTTGCATTTTTCTATAATTAGTGATGTTGAACATCTTTTCATGTGCCTGTTGGCCACCTGTATGTCTTCCTTGGAAAAATATCTATTTGGTTCTTCTACTGATTTTTTAATCAGGCTGTTTGTTAGGCTTGTTGCTGTTGTCATGGCTGTTGTTGTGTTGTATAAATCCTTCTCCCATTCAGCGTGTCGTATTTTTGTCTTATCGATGGCTTCCTTTGCTGTACAAAAGATTTTTAGTTTGGTGTAATCCCATTTGTTTATTTTTGCTTTTGTTTCCTTTGCCTGAGGATACATACATACTGATGGCCTTTATTATGTTGAGGTACATCCCATCTATCCTCACTTTATTGAGAGTTTTTTTTTTTTTTAATCATAAATAAGTATTGCGGAGTTCCTTTCGTGGTTCAGTGGTTGACGAATCCGACTAAGAACCATGAGGTTGCGGGTTCGGTCCCTGGCCTTGCTCAGTGGGTTAAGGATCTGGCGTTGCCGTGAGCTGTGGTGTAGGTCACAGACGCGGCTCGGAACCCGCATTGCTGTGGCTGTGGCAAAGGCCGGCAGCTACAGCTCC
Organism: Catagonus wagneri; assembly: GCA_004024745.2. NCBI lineage: Eukaryota > Metazoa > Chordata > Mammalia > Artiodactyla > Tayassuidae > Catagonus > Catagonus wagneri. The sequence continues at coordinate 4,032,059 of PVHT021183586.1, forward strand.
TGTTAGACCCCTAGCCTGGGAACCTCCATATGCCACAGGTGTGGCTCTAGATAGAAAAGGCAAAAGACAAAAAAAAAAAAAAAAGAGTATTGAGTCTTGTCAAATGCTTTTTCTACATCTATTGAGATGATTATATTTTTTTCCTTCTCTTTCTTTAATGGGGTGTATCCTATTGATTGATTTCCAGAAGTTGAACCATCCTTGCATCCATGGAATAATTTGATCTTGGTGTATGGTGTATCCTTTCAACTTATTGTTGAATTTAGTGTGCTAATAGTTTGTTGAGGATTTTTCATCTATATTCATCAGAGATATGGGCCTATAATTTTTTTGTATGTGTTGTCTTTGTCTAGTTTTTGTGTCAGGGTGATATTGGCCCTGTAAAATGAGTTAAGAAGTATTCCTTTGTCTTCAAATTTTTGGAATAGTTTGAGAAGGATAAGTATTAAATCTTCTTTGAATATTCGGTAAAATTCACCTAGGAAGCCATCTGGTCCTGAAATTTTTTGTACGGGAGGATGATTTTTAATTACTGTCTCAATCCCCGTACTAGTGATTGGTCTATTTAGATTTTCTGAAAATGATCCAGTCTTGAAGAACAGAAGGGATTTCTAATCTTTACTTGACTAGTGTCTAAAAGAAAAAAATCTTTTATAGATTTAACTTTATAATAACCAGAAATTTCTGTATGAAAAAGCTGCATATGTAAATTAATAACCAAAGAGTAATCTGGGAAAAATATCTATAACATACATGAAAAATTTCCAAGTTACTAAACATAATATAAACTGCATCCAAAAACAACAAGAAAAACACAGACTTCGATAGAAACATGAGCATATAAATAGACAATTGTCTAAAATACTCCAAGAGATAATAAACATGTGAAAAACTGCTCAGTTTTGCAAATTTAAACAATGAGATAATATTTTATAGACATAATGTTGTGTAAAATGGCATGATGTAGAATTTTCATAATTATAGTTTGTTAAAAAAAAAAAAGAAACACCCACAGGCATTCCTGTTGTGGCTCAGCAGGGTTAAGGACCTGACATTGTCCCTGTGAGGTTTTTGGTTCGATCCCTGGCCTGGCTCAGTGGGTTAAAGATCTAGCATTGCCATAAGCTGTGGTGTAGACTGCAGATGTGGCTCGGGTACAGTGCGGTCATGGCTGTGATGTAGGCCCCAGTTGCAGCTCTGACTTGACCCCTGGCCCAAGAACTTCCATATGCCACAGGTGTGGCCATAAAAAAAGCAAAATGAAACAAAACACCCATAGTTATATATTGCCCACCCCCCTTGTTGATAGTGATTATTTTTAAATGCTGGGATTACAGGTGATTTTTATCACTCTCTTTTCTCATATTAATTTTTTTTGTCGTTTTGTCTTTTTAGGGCCGCACTCATGGCATATGGAGGTTCCCAGGCTAGAGGTCTAATCGGAGCTGTAGCTGCTGACCTCTGCCACAGCGACAGCAGCTCCAGATCCAAGCTGTATCTGCTACCGACACCACAGCTCATGGCAACGCCAGATCCTTAACCCACTGAGTGAGATCAGGGATCGAACCCACAACCTCACAGTTCCTAGTAGGATTCATTTCCACTGCGCCATGATGGGAACTCCTTCCCATATTAATTTTAAAAAATTCTGCAATAAACATTAATTGCTTTTGAAATAGAAAGATCAATTATGTATGTATTTACTTACTCTTTTAGTGCTGACATGGTTGCATGGCAATGGGCATTCTTATGTCCTCACAATGGGAGTATACATAAGTTCAACATTACTGGAAAGTGATTTGCAGGGAGAGGAATTCCCAGAATCGATATAACTTCCAAGTTGACAAATCTGCTTTATTAAACTTCTCTTAAAATATATGAAGGGCATGAGATATAGGAGCAAGAGTGTTCCTTACAATGCAGTTATGTGTGGTTGATAATTGTGACAATGTGTATGGTTAAGAAGACAGGACTAGGAGTTCCCATCGTGGCTCAGTGGTTAACGAATCCGACTAGGAACCATGAGGTTGTGAGTTCGATCCCTGGCCTTGCTCAGTGGGTTAAGGATCTGGCGTTGCTGTGAGCTGTGGTGTAGGCTGCAGACGCGGCTCGGATCCCGCGTTGCTGTGGCTGTGGCGTCAGCTCCTGTTAGACCCCTAGCCTGGGAACCTCCACATGCAGCTCTAGATAAGGCAAAAAGACAAAAAAAAAAGAAGACAGGATTAGAGTATAATTACAGAATAATTGGTACTGCTCTGAAGGATGTTTTTGAAGTGCCTCAAAAAAGTGAATCATGCCTGAATAAATTTTAGAAACCCCATGTTAAACAAAGTTAAATATTTTTCTCCAGTTGTGGGATGTTCAGAGACTTTAACAGCTAATGTGCATTACCACAATTCAAATAGGCAGTATTTTCCAAACTGATTTCACCAAGAAACATTTTGTCCTCAATGCACCTATTAGATTCTTTTAGAACTATGTTCCTAGACCCTCCGTTTTGGAAACACTGTCATGTAGAGTCCTTCCAAATGTGTTGAAGGAGAGTATTTCATTACATGGATGAGTATATATAATACAAACAAAAGGATAAAACCTGGGACAGAAAAACACGGCTAATGTGATCTCATTAATGGAAGACTATGAGAGCATTGAAAAGAAACTGGGGACAAAAAATAATCCGCAACAGTCCATTATTAAAAGTGGTTATGTCTGGGTAATGGAAAATGGGTAATTTTTATTTTTTCCTCTTTGCTGATACACATTTAATAAGATTTCACCCTGAACATACATTCCTGCTGAAATAAAGTGACTGTTAAAAGTTATAAAAACGATGTAGAAGAATATGCAAGGTATTGTTTCTCAAGTGTTCTGTGAAAAAAAAAAGGAGATTACAAAGTAGTTTGTCCATTATAATTTCTTTTTTAAAATACTTCCCTATGTGGGTCGCTGTGCAGAAGAAAAAGAAATGCACCGAGCTATTAGCAGTTATAATTTGTGGGTTATTTCTGGGATTATAGATAACTTTATGCAAATACCTATTCCTTTAGTGCTAGTCTCTTGAACCTCTCAGTTCTTAGGGACACGGTCTCCCAGGTGGGGTGCAAATATCCCAGGGAGGGTGTGAGATGATATATCGGGTGGAAAACATATTAGAGCCCTTATTTCTTTTTCTCATCCTTTAAACGTCTTTCTATGTTTAGTAATGTGCCTAATAAATTAGTGTAATAGTACATGTGTGAATTCAATAGATATGTGCATATACATCGTGGTACGTTCTCCAAAATTTTTTCCGTGGGATTTCATGATCGAAAAAAAAAAGTTTGTTGACTGAAACATCAACAAGTGACGTCACCTACCACATTTTCAGTCTTCCAAAGACACTGTCCTGATAACATGGGCACAGGGTCAGTGACCTAACTGCCTATGTCTTTTCTCTGAATTTGTTGAGCAAGTAGTTTGAAGATCCCAGTTTTCCAGTCTGTTTAGATTCCCAGGTCCCAAATGCTGCTCTCAGGGTGTGGAAAAAGGCTTTGTATTGGTAAAGTAGCCCTAATTCTTTGTTTCTTCTTTTTCTGAGGGCCATGCCTGTGGCAGATGGAAGTTCCTGAGCTAGGAGCCGAATCGGAGTGCAGAAGCCAGCTTTTCCACAGCTACGGCAACACCAGATCTGAGCCACGTCTGCAACCCTCACCACGGCTCACAGCAGTGCCACATCCTTAACCTACTGCGCGAGGCCAGGGATCAAACCCACATCCTCATGGGTACTAGTTGGGTTCTTAACCCACTGAGCCACGACAGGGACTCCAGAGCCCTTAATTCTAAACAGCAAATATTTCTGACTCTCCACTTTCTGAATACATGATGATTGCTATTCTTAGCCCCCTTGAGCAGTCATATAATTGATTCTGACCAGTGAATTGCAGAGTCACGTGTCACTCTTAGTGCAAGGGTTTGATGACAATCATTGAAACCCTCATTTCTGCAACAAGGACCTGCAGCATTTGATACTGTGGGCCTCCATCATTTTGGCTCCCAGAGAGAAAACAAGGTGACCGAGAGCAGAGCCTCCAGCTGAAGTGAGTGAGAAAGTGTCCACGGATGGGTGAATGCATAAAGAAAACATGGACTACATATACAATAGATATTATTCAGTCATAAAAAAGGAAATCCTGTCATTCGCAACAATGTGGATGAAGCTGGAAGACAGTATGCACAGTGGAATGAGCCAGAGTCAGAAATATAAATACAGTATGATCCCACTTATAGGTGGAGTCTAAAAAAAGTCAAACTTGGAGTTCCAGTGGTGGTGCAGAGGAAGCGAAACTGACTAGTATCCATGAGGATGCAGGTTCAATCCCTGGCCTCGCTCAGTGGGTTAAGGATCCAGCATTGCCGTGAGCTGTGGTGTAGGTTGCAGACACAGCTTGGATCTGGCATTGCTGTGGCTGTGGTGCAAAGCTGTAGTGTAGGCTGGCAGCTGTAGCTCTGATTCAGCCCCTAGCCTGGGAACTTCCATATGCCGTGGGTGTGACCCTAAAAAGCAAAAATAAAATAAAAAAAAAAAAAAGATAGAAAAGAAAAGTCGAACGCAATGTTCTAGAATAACCTATATGGGAAGACAATGGCTATATATGTGTAGTATAACTGATTGCCTTTGCTGTACACTTGAAACTAATACCACATTGTAAATCAACTATACTCCAATAAATTTGTTCTAAAAAGTTGAACTCATAGAACCAAAGAGTAGAATGGTGGTTGCCAGGGGCTGGGGAGGGGTGGTGGTGGTAGTGGTGAAAGAGGGAGATGTTGGTTAAAATGATAAACTTTCAGTTATAAGATAAATAACTTCTGAGAGTGTAAGCTACAGCATGGTGACTGTCACTAACAATACCGTATGGTGTGCTTGAACTTTGCTAAGAGAGTAGATCTTAAGTGTTCTCATAAACAAACAGACAGAAGCCCCGACCACCAAGCAATTATGGCAGGTAAAGAATGTGTTAATTAACTTGATTGTAGTAAGCATTTCACAGCGTACACATATATTAAAGCTTCATGTTATACTCAAATATATAAACTTTCCTTTTAGGGCCACACCTATGGCATATGGAAGTTCCCAGGCTAAGGGTCGAATTGGAGCTACACCTGCCGGCCTACGTCACAGCCACAGCGACGAGGGATCCAAGACATGGGTTCAACTACACCGCAGCTCCCGGCAAAGCCGGATCCTTAACCCACTGAACGAGGAGAGGCCAGGGATCAAACCCGCATCCTCATGGATACCTAGGGTCTCAACCCTCTGAGCCATGACGGGAATTCTGACCCATTGAGCGAGGCCAGGGATTGAACCTGCATCCTCATGACTACTAGTAGGATTTGTTTCCGCTCCGCTACATCGGGAACTCCTGAAGAGGTGTTTTGTTTTTTTTTTTTGTCTTTTTGCCTTATCTAGGGCCACACTCGTGGCATATGGAGGTTCCCAGGCTAGAGGTTGAATCAGAGCTGGAGCCTCCAGCCTACACCACAGCCACAGCAACGCGGGATCCGAGCCGCATGTGCAACCTACCCCACAGCTCACGGCAATACCGGATCCTTAACCCTCTGAGCAAGGCCAGGGATCGAATCCACAACCTCATGGTTCCTAGTCGGATTCGTTAACCACTGAGCCACGACGGGAGCTCCTGAAGAGTTTTTTTAAAGTACTGAAAAAACCCGGGCCCCGTTCCAGACCATACTTGGAATATCTAGAGATGGATCCAGACAGCAGCATTATTGGACGTGACTAAGTTACTAGATTTTTTTTTTTTTGAGGGCTTCAATTCAGTATTCTACAGTGGAATCTCTTTTCGCTTTCTACCTATTTCCACAATGGCCTCTCCTTGGGCTTCTTTCTTAATTCCTACCCGGTTGTTAAGGGTTTACAGAAGAGTCATAGTTTACACAGGAGTGAGATTTTAAAGTGAACAGAAGACAACACATAAAAACCGGCAGTTCAGGGAGTTCTTTTTGTGGCTCAGTGGTTAACGAATCCGACTAGCATCCATGAGGTTGCGGGATCAATTCCTACCCGGTTGTTAAGGGTTTACAGAAGAGTCATAGTTTACACAGGAGTGAGATTTTAAAGTGAACAGAAGACAACACATAAAAACAGGCAGTTCAGGGAGTTCTCTTTGTGGCTCAGTGGTTAACGAATCCGACTAGCATCCATGAGGTTGCGGGATCAATTCCCGGTCTCACTCATTGGGTTAAGGATCTGGCATTGCCGTAAGCTGTGGTGTAGGTCACACATGTGGCTCGGACCCCGAGTTGCTGTGGCTGTGGTGCAGCCCGGCAGCTGCAGCTCTGATTCGACCCCAGGTATGGGAACTTCCGTATGCCCCAGGTGCAACCCTAAAAAGCAAAATAAATAAATAAATAAAATAAAAATAGGCAGGCCACTCTCCAACATTTTTTTTTCCATCGGGCTCTATGATTTTAAAAAAAACTGTTGATTGCTGCTCCAGAGCATTAAAACGCTTGAGAATTTCTTAAATTGCTTTTAAGGAATAGTTCACACGTTTTTCCGTGTTCACATCTGCACACATGCATAAATACTAGCATATACCATAATCTTAACTATGTAACAAGAGTATGTGGCTGTATCTATATGTGCTGGAATCACACCTAGTGTGGCAAACACTTGCACTGTGTGAGGCTCAAGGGAACTGAGACTGATGGGCGAACAGTCAATCAATATCATCTCATTCAATCTCACTTCCCTACATAAACTTATGCAGTGTGTGGATTCGGGTGAATATCTCACCTCGTTTAGGTCTCTTTTCCCCTTTGGCCACCCCTGTGACATATTTGCATTTGCAGATGTTAAATGCATGACCGTTTCGGTAACATTATGCTTCCTAATTATAGCATTTGATTTCCTTCTTTCTCCTCTATACATGGCTGATTGATTTTTTTCCCCCTTATGGAAAGCAAAGCTAATATATCCATCCTACCAAAGAGGAAATTTCCTATTTCAGCCCAGTGCTGCTTGTTTCCGCCCAGAAGAGCAGACACGTCATACTCAGCATTCAGATTCTACTGTCCCTTTTCTGACGGCTAACTGCTGAAGAATTGGACCCCAGGCAAAAGAGTTTGAATTCTTCTTCTTTTTTTTTTTGCTTTAGGGCCACACCTGCAGCATATGAACGTCCCCAGGCTCGGGGTCAAATCGGAGCTGGAGCTGCTAGCCTACGCCACAGCCACAGCAACATGGGATCTGAGCCATGGGATCTGAGCCACACCTGCAAACTACACCACAGCCACAGCAACGCCGGATCCTTAACCCACTGAGCGAGGCCAGGGATCGAACCAGCGTCCTCACGGATACTGATCAGAACAGCGGGAACTCCCAAGTGGTTTGACTTCCTAACTGGAGGTTCCTTGGCCTCTCCAGATGCCTCTCCACTCTTCTCCACCCTGCTCTGTGCCCTGGGATCTGCATTATCCAACCTCCCTTTCCTGCAACACCTGGTTGTGGAAGGTGCCAGCAAGAGACGGGGCAGTGGGTTGAGAAAGCTCCCTCCCCTCCCCCCACCCCCGTGCCCCAGCCCAGCTCAGGCTGCAGTTGGTTAGAGGTTGGTCTCCTCTTTGGAGGGCTCTCCAGGGCCCTCACTAGGTCTCCTTCCATGCCCCTCCCTTTGCTCTTCACACTCAAGGTGCTAACAACGTCTTGCTAATATTAGCCTTTTTTTTTTTTTGAGCAAAGAAAAGTTTATCAAAAAGGCTAAGCAAAGAGAATGGGTGACTTGTGCTCAAAAGACCCAAAGTCCAATAATACTTGTCTTCTCTCTCTCTCTCTCTCTCTCTTTTTTTTTTTTTTTGGCTGCATCCTTAGCATGCAGAAATTCCTTGGCCAGGGATCAAACCTACAGCACAGTGGCGACCTAAGCCACTGCCGTGATAACACCAGATCCTTAACCCACTGAGCCACCAGGGAACTCCCTGCTAATACTAATCTTTTTTTTTTTTTTTTTTGGCTTTTTGCCTTTATGTAGAGCCGCACCCGTGGCATATGGAGGTTCCCAGGCTAGGAGTCTAACAGGAGCTGTAGCTGCTGGCCTTCCCCACAGCTACAGCAACGCGGGATCCAAGCCACATCTGCAGCCTACACCACAGCTCACGGCAACGCCGGATCCTTAACCCACTGAGCAAGGCCAGGGATCGAACCCGCAACCTCATGGTTCCTAGTCGGATTCGTTAACCACTGCGCCACGAAGGGAACTCCCTAATACTAGTCTTATGTTACCACACCACCCTCATTCATTTCCCTTATCTCTGCCCACTACTTTCTAAATGGCCATTTCTATAAATTCTCCTCCTTCTGAGTATGTTCTGTTTCCTGCTAAGACCCCAACGCTTACAGACTCTTGGGAATCGAGGTATCCCCAGGAACCTGAAACCGTATGACTCTTCAATGAAACCAGTAGTCTTGGGGGGGAAAATGCCTTCCCGTTCTTTAAAAAATTATTACAGTTATTTAGCAATTTAAGACATAAAAGCATGCTAGGAACAATACAATAAATTCCCATGTGTCTAAAGAAATACGGGTGAAACCTTGTTATTTTAACTTCTCTGAAGTGTATTCCCAGGCCGTTTTTGAGCTGAGAATCCAGATCAGGACCTTCCTTGCTCACAGGAGGACAGATTTCAATGTGAAGTATAGCATCTGGGGCGTTTTGAAAAGTAAATGTTGAACTTGTCAGTGAATGTGTGTGTGTGTGTAGCTAAGGGAGAAATATTTGATGTAGGCTTTCAGGAATGATACGCTGACCCAGCAGAATTCCATTTAAGCGATTGTTCTTTCCGGAGTCACCGGGCATCTGTTGAAACTACCAGCTTTGGAATGGGGCAGGCCAGCATCTAAATATTGATTCTTGGAGTTCCTGTCGTGGCTCAGTGGTTAACGAATCTGACTAAGAGCCATGAGGTTGCGGGTTCGATCCCTGGGCTTGCTCAGTGGGTTAAGGATCTGGCGTTGCTGTGAGTTTGGTGTAGGTCACAGGCACAGCTCAGATCCTGCATTGCTGTGCCTGTGGCATAGGTTGGGGGCTACAGCTCCGATTTGACCCCTAGTCTGGGAACCTCCATATGCCCCCAGGAGGCAGCCCTAAAAAGACAAAAGACCAAAAAAAAAAAATTAGTGAAAATCCCCCATCCTTGATATCTGATCATGTTTTTCATCCCTTACCTTTCATTTCTTATCACTCTAGCCTGGCAAAAATCTTATCAAGGCAGTTTACCCAGAATCCCCCTAGTCTTGACGTTTCTTTTAAACAATTCTTCATTCACTGACCCCTGCCCTGATCTTTGGCTATTAATCTGTTTGTCCTGGTTATATTCACAGTCGAATCCCATCTCTGTACTCCCTAGAAATTCCTGTTGTTGTTGTGTAAGAATTAAAGTCAGTAAGATTCTTTAAATGGAAGGTTGTATAGGAATTAAAGGAAATGAGACCCATCTAGCTAGCTAGCTATCTCTTTCTCTATCTCTATACCTACCTGGCAATGCCTTAGACACCCTAACACTCAATTCTTTTTAGTTGTTACTCCTTCTTCCATTAGAACTTTTAGCTTCATTGTTATATCTGCAGTGCTCGGGAAAGTACCAGGCACATGGTAAACTTTTATAAACATTTGCAGAATGAATAAATGGATGAATGGATTTCCTTACTTCTTTTTCCCAGAGTTTGGAGGGCATGCTAAAATTCTCCACCCTGCCCGAGGTGACAGAACAAAGCCTTATATCCTTTCCTCCACCTAAGTTGCGATAGCCAGTGATGGCATCAGAGGGGACTTTAAGACAGAGGCACTCATTCATTCGTTCTATAAATATCTAACAGTAGCCAGCGATAGAGAAAAAATGATGGCCAAGACTCTGAGGAAGAGTGTGGAAAGATCAGGTGCCACGTACAGATGATTTCAAGCATCATTTTAATGTTGCTGCTGCGTCAAGGACACAGCACCAGTTGGCAAGAGGTGAAACTGGAGAAGGAGACAAGGATGACTTTGCAGGATGTGTTAGGCTGGGTTCCATAGAAGCAGTATCTGAGACCAGGATTTAGGTGCAAGTGATTCATTAAGAAGCCCTGCTAGGAAAATCTAAGAGACCAGGAGGAGTGAGCCAGAGAAGGGGGAGAAGCCAGCTGGGGGAGACAGCATCCAAGACTCCCCCAATCATCCCCACCCCCTGGTGCCCTTTTGTGCAGCCCCCTCCTCCGTTGTACCAAGACTGATCTGTGTGACCAGTAGCAGAAGTGATGGGATGACCCTTGGGTGGTCAGGTTCTGCTTGGGCTGCTCTTTGGTTCGCTTATCAGCTCCCTCCTTCTCTTGGATCCTTTGCCTTGGGAGAAGATAGCTGCCTTGTAGTGTGAGCAGCCCTACAGCGAAGCCCATCTGGCAAGGAGTGGACGCCTCCTGCCAACAGCCATGTGAGTGATCTTGGAAGAGCACACACTTCACCCTCATCGGACAACGGCAGCACCAGCTGACGATTTGATTACAGCCAGGGAGGCTAGCTCCCAGGTTCCTCACCCTCAGATACTGTCTGAGGCAATAAATATTTGGCATTTTAAGCCATTAATCTGGGGGAGGGTTGGTTATGCAGCAATAGATAAATAGAATGCCAAGCAGGAATGGGATATGGGGCCAAGTCCTAGCCTGAACTGGATCCCGTAGAGGCGCTCCTTGAAGTTTGTCTTTGCTTGAGGCAAGGGCACTGGGTCTTCTTACTCTTGTTTCAGTCTGTTGACGGGCTTCCCTGACACTTTTCTCTGAACGTATGGGTTTAGAGGCTCCATTCATGCAGGGGACCGTCCTCAGGAGAGAGCCTAAGGAGTGGATCCCTAGAAGCAAATCATAGAGAAGTTCAAGAGAGGAAGAGATCCTTAGAAATATCAGAAGGGATTCAAGGGGATCTGGGTTAAGCCCTGACCATGTCCCTTCCCTGGGCCAAACTCGCCCTTGAACTTTGTCCTCTAAGCAACAAGGAGCCATCGTAGGGTTTCAAGCAAGGACGTGACAATAATTTATTTTTTGTTTTGGCTGTGATCACACTGGCACCTAAAGAGGAAGGTGGTATTATGAAGCCGTCATATGATGACTCGGGGCAGAGAAGATACCAAAGATGGGGAGAGGGTGATGGCTGCAAGAAACATTTGGAAGCAAAGTCAGCAGGATGGTGATGGAGAATTGGAGCAAAGAAGTGGGAGGAATTATGGATGCTTGGCAGCCGGCCAGCTATTAAATGGAGAGAGAAAAAGAGAAAGAGAGAGCAAATTTCAATAGTGAAGAAGGACTTGGAGCAGTCAAGCCTTTAGCCCTTTTGCCTGTCTCTTTTTTAGCACTCGTATTTATTAAACATCCACTTCGAGAGGCCGTGAGCGTTACAGCAGTGCTCCCCGTCTTGAATTAAAGGCAGGATCAGAGATGTAAACTGATAATTACAACACTGCAGGATCATGACTACAGTTCTGGAAAATGTTTTTTTCATTTCCATTATTTCTTTATTATAAACTACCTTTCTTCCTTTCTTTCACCCTCTCTGTTTTCCTCATCCTTCAGTTTTCCTCCTCCTTCTTGGATGTCTTCGCTCATCTCCATTTTTCTTTCCCCCATCAGTTCCCCAGATCATTGAACAACTTGGCTAAAAGTTCCTCTGTGCCCTGCCTCTGTTTCAGTATTCCCTGCCCTGCCACTATTGCCATGTTACTTAATTCTGCAGTACCTGTAGAAAGCTTTTTGACCAAATCAAACGGTGCATGTGTCTGCATTGATGTTTTCTGGGTAGGTTGGTTCCCCTGAGAGGCTGGTGCCTGAAATGTAGAATTCGATATTTAACGGTACTTCTTGCGGGGCTCACCATATCCTGCGTCTCAGGTGTGCAGATGACAAGGTGTTTAGGTTTCAGAGAACTCTCAGTAGACATGCATCGTTTGTAGTGATCATCATTAACAATTGAATTTTCTAGATCCAAGTCCCCCTGGATTTTCAGGGCTCTATTTGTGCTCACAGCAGCAAGAAAGATGCTCTTCCTTGTAGTTCTCCTGGGAATGCAGGCTCATTGCAGGCAATGGGATTGGCAGAAATACTGTTGGAACAAATGGTTTCCCCGCTTCCAGTCTTGTTACTTAGAGTAGCCTCAAATGTCCCTCTCAATCCTACTTCCTCCACGTTGATAGCCTGTTACTCAGATATTCCCACGTTGTCGCAGTTACTTTATACAAGGCGGTGAGTAGAGCTGGCAAGATGGAACCCAACAGGACTCAGAGGTGAAGAGGCTTCTAGTGCCAAACCTTTCATCCATACCCCTCCTGCAATGACTTCTAGAAGCTGCATGGGTAAAACACAACAGGGACTAACGCTGCTTGTGATCTGGTTGCTATTTAGGTCCAGATCTTAGTTCCCATCCTTTCCTCTTTCTGTTGGGTTACAAGGGCTTGGTTTTCTCTTGGGGATTTGTTAAAGCAAAACCAATAAGCTTTTCTTGCCGCCGCAGGCAGTAAACAACAGCAGACCCTACTTTGGACTAAGAGTATTCTCATTATGAAAGGAATCTTTATCCTTTGAAGATAGACTCCAGTTTGAGACAGGCTTGGCAAACTGGCAGTTTCTTTCCTGAATCATCTTACCTGTTACCCTGCTAGGATCAGAGTGCGACTGAGTGTAACTGAGCGTGGCAGATTCTGACATTGCCGCTCAGCTGGTGAGCTAAATATTGTTCTCTAACTCATGAGGCAGAGATATTAACAACTTCCTTGAGTCACTTAAAAAAGTAAACTTGAAGGTGGCATCTGGGCCACTTATTTGTTGATCAGACGCGGTATGTTGTGCCACTGAGGTGGGGTGGTGAGGTCAGCTTTTGATCGGCCTTAGGCAATGAGCAAAGTTGTCTGATGCTATTTTCAACATTAGGTGATTTCACAGTGGGCAAGAGAAACTTGCTTTTAAATTTGCCAAATTACAGAGCTGTCCAGCCTACCTCCTTAAGCTCCAGTTTTGCTTGTCATTGAGACTTTCATACACCCTCCTATGATTTCTCTTTGCCCCCCTTTCAAATATACTTGCTTCTTTTCCCCCATAATGCTTTGTTTTTTTCCCAAAGTTGGCTCGCGCACAGGACTGGAAGTTGTTGCTATCTGTTAGGTGATAATTCACCTTGAGTTGGCATCAGATTCAAGTTGCAGGATTTTGTTATTGAAAGCAGGTCCAGGCCAAGGGGAGTCTCCTTGGTGGGGTTCCTTGAGAATACAACTCTCAATTGGGAGACTTAGAGACACAAGTCATATGATTTGTTGTACTTCTAATATCCAATGGTGATCTCAGGCTAGAATGACCGCAATAGACACTCCAGTTCAAAAATGTACGTGTAAAAGAGAGATGCACAGCTGTCACTGATCTATAGCAATTCTGAAATCTAGCCAGGCAGATGTTGTCAGTTCCTCGATAAGCACTCAGTCTTGTTCTCCATGGCTCTTGTCTTCATCCTCTGAGCTTCTGTTTTTTATACTTGGAGTCAGCCTTCCTTTGCTTTTCCCAGGTTTATGGAGATATAATTCACATACAATATTTTATAAGTTTAAAGTATACAATGTCGTGATTTGATATATGATGTATTGCAAAATGTTACTCAGTAAGGTTAGTTAACATATCTATCATCTCATGTAGTTACAGTTTTTGCATGCGTGGTGAGAGCTTTTAAGATCTACGCTTTCAGCAACTACCAAATAGACAATTAGCACTGTTGACTATGCTGTGTATCATGTTCCCCGAACTTATACTCGTCTTAAAACTGGAAGTTTGTACCCTTTGACTGCTGTCACTCATTCTCCATCCCCTCTCTCCACTTTTACAGCTTTAGCAACTACCAATGTGTTCTCTGCTTCTATGAGATTTTTTTTTTTAAGTTTCACTGAGGTATAGTTGATTGACAATGTTGCAATAATTTCTGCTGTGCAACAAAGTGATTCAGTTATACAAGTACACACATACACTCTCTTTCAGATTCTTCTCCCTTATAGATTATCACAGAGTATTAGGTAGAGTTCTTTGTGAAGTTTGTATATATATATACACATATTTGATTCCACTTATAAGGAGATCATACAGTATTTGTCTTTCTCTGCCTGACTTGTATTATCTTGTTATAATACACTAAAGATTCATCTATGTCATCACAAAAGGCAGGATTTTCTTCTCTTTATGGCTAAGTAAATACATATGTATATATATTTATACAAATTATTTACATATATTTAGAGTCATATTTTCTTTATCCATTTATCTATAAATGGACACTTACATTTATAGATGATTGTTTCCATATCTTAGCTATTGTAAATAATGCTTCAGTGAACATAGGGTACAAATATCTTTTTGCAATAACGATTTCATTTTCTTCAGACATTATTATCTAGAAATGGAATTGCTAGATCATATGGTAGTTCTATTTACAGTTTTGTTTTTTTTTTCTTTTTATGGCCATACCTGTGGCATATGGAAGCTCCCAGGCCAGGGGTCAAATCAGAGCTGCAGCTGTGGCCTACACCACAGCTTGTGGCAACACTGCATCCTTAACCCACTGAGTGAGGCCAGGGATTGAACCCACATCCTCATAGAGACAATGTGGGGTCCTTAAGCCACTGAGCCACAATGGGACTCCTCTATTTTTAGCTTTTTTGAGAAACCTCCATACTCTTTTCCATAGTGGCTGTACCAATTTACATTTCCACCAACAGTATGCAAGAGTTCACTTTACCTACATCCCAAGCACTTGTTATCCTTTCAATAACAGTCATTCTAATATGTGTGGGTAATATCGTTATAGGTTTAATTGGCATTTCCCCAATAATTAGTGATGTTGAGCACATTTTCATGTACCTGTTGACTGTTTGAGTAATTTCTTTAGAAAAATATCTGTTTAGACTCTTTGCCCAGTTTTAAATGCATTATTTGTGGGTTTTTTGCAATTTTTTTGTGAATTCCTTGTTTTGTTTTATTTTATTTTATTTTATTTTATTTTATTTTCCCTTTTTACAGATGTACCTGAGGCATGTGGCAGTTCCCGGGCTAGGGGTTGAATTGGAGCTGCCAGCCTATGTCACAGCCATAGCAGCACCAGAGCCTAGCCATATCTACGACCTATATCACAGTTTGCAGCAATGCCAGGGATCAAACCTGCATCCTCTGAGGCACTATTTTGGGCTCTTACCCACTGAGTCACAACAGGAACCCCTGTATAATTTATATATTAATCCCTTATCAGATAGCAGGTTTGCAAATATTTTCTCTCATTCAGTAGGTTGCCTTTTTGTTTTGTTGATTGTTTCTTTTGCTCTGCAGAAGCTTTTTGGTTTAATGTAGTCACACCTGTTTATTTCTGCTTTGGTTGCTGTTTCTCTAGGCATCATATCCCTAAAATCATCACCAAGGGCAATGTCAAGGATTTTTCCTCCTTTCTTTTCTTCTGGGAATTCATTATATGGCTTCACGTCTTACATTAAGTCTTTAATTTTTGTGGTGAGTGATTTAAGATATGGCCCCAGTTTCATTCTTTTGCCTGTGAAGATCTAGTTTTTCCAACATCATTTATTGAAGGGATAATCTTTTCCCCGTTGAATATTTTTAGTTTCCTTGTCAAATATTAGTTGACCATGTATACATAAAATTACTTCTGGGCTCTTGATTCTGTTACATTGGTCCGTGTGCCTGTTTGGGGGCCAGTATCATACTGTTTTGATTACTTTATAGATCTGAAATCTAGTTTGAAATCAGGAACTGTGATGCTTCCATATTTGTACTTCTTTCTCAGGATCATTCTTCCTTTTCTATAAGAAGTAGTTCTTGGGAGTTCCCATCGTGGTTTAGTGGTAACGAACCTGTCTAGTATCCACGAGGATGCAGATTCAATCCCTGATCCCGCTCATTGGGTGAAGGATCTGGCACTGCAGTGAGCTGTGGTGTAGGTCACAGACACAGCTCAGATCTGGCTGTAGTGTAGGCTGGTGGCTGCAGCTCCAATTTGAGCCCCAGCCTGGGAACTTCCATATGCCACAGGAGCAGCCCTAAAAAGAAAAACAAACAGACAAAAAAGGAAGTAGTTCATGTTTTCAATTGAGCAAACTAGCCTGATTCCTTCCTATAAAAGTTTGGGATGCTGGAGTTCTCATCGTGGCACAGTGGTTAACGAATCCGACTAGGAACCATGAAGTTGCGGGTTCGATCCCTGGCCTTGCTCAGTGGGTTAAGGATCCAGCATTGCCGTGAGCTGTGGTGTAGGTCGCAGACGCGGCTCGGATCCCGCGTGGCTGTGGCTGTGGCTGTGGTGAAGGCCGGCGGCTATAGCTCCTGTTAGACCCCTAGCCTGGGAACGTCCACATGCCGCAGGTGTGGCCCTAAAATGACCAAAAAAAAAAAAAGTTTGGGATGCTAAAGTCCTCGTTTCATACTCTCAACTGTCCTTTCAGTTACATCTGGTATAACTCCTTTAGAAATGCAGAGATTCTTTTATATATCAACGTACCATCTACTCCACTAGCAAAATGCACACAGACAAATTTGTTTAAAATAAATCCTTTTCTGCCTTGGGCTTTCTGTGAGGCTGCTGCGGGCTTCCTGTGAGGCTGCTGTGGGAAACACTCCCTCTGGTTCTTGGAAATCTTGCTGTTGAATGGAAAAGATCTCCCAGACATCTTCTTAAGATCTTTGAAAGGTTTACCGTCTATTTGAAAGTGTCTATGACACATCCCCTTTTGTAACTCAACAATAACAAAGCAAACAAACAGGAAAACTAATTTAAAAAAGGGCAAAGATCTTGAGTAGAAAATTCTCCACAGTAGGCATGCAAATGGCCGGAGTTCCCTTCGTGGCTCAGTGGTTAACGAGTCCAACTATGAACCATGAGGTTGCGGTTTCGATCCCTGACCATGCTCAGTGGGTGAAGGATCCAGCATTGCCGTGAGCTGGGGTGTAGGCTGCAGATGCGGCTCGGATCCCGCGTTGCTGTGGCTGTGGTGTAGGCTGGAGGCTACAGCTCCTGTTAGACCCCTAGCCTGGGAACCTCCATATGCCACGGATGTGGCTCTAGATAAAAGGCAAAAAGCATAAAAAAAAAGAAGAAGAAGGCGTGCAAATGGCCAACACACTATGGAAAGAGGCCTGATATTAGTGCTCATAAGAGAAATGCCAATCAAAACCACAGTGAGATATCACCTCACTAGGGAAAGTTAGATTGGCTGTTATCAAATGGCCGTTATCAAAAAGACGAGATAACAAGTGTTGGCGTGACTTCAGCAAAAAGTGAGTCGTGTACACTGTTAGTGGGGAGGTAATATGGTACAGCCACTTTGAAAAATAATATGGAATTTCCTCAAAAAATTAAAACTTCAGTTACCAGATGATCTGCAATCCCACTTCTAGGTATATATCCAAAAGAATTCAACGCAGAATTTTAAAGAGATATTAATGGGCCCGTGTTCATTACAGTGTTGGTGACAATAGCCAAGTGAAGGAAGCAACCCGAATGTCCATAGATAGATGAATGGATAGAGAAAATGAGGGTCTTCCCATAGTGGCTCAGTAGTCAACAAGCCCAACTGGCATCCATGAGGACACAGGTTTGATCCCTGGCCTCACTTAGTAGGTTAATGATCCAGCGTTGCCATGAGCTGTGGTGTAGGTTGCAGACACGGCTCAGATCCTGCATTACTGTGGCTGCGGTGTAGGCAGGGGGCTACAACTCCAATTCGACCCCTAGCCTTGGAACCTCCATATGCTGTGAGTGTGGCCCTAAAAAGACACACACACAAAAAAAGGTTAAGATGGTAAATTTAATTTTTTTAAACCGCTGTGAAAAAATAACCCAGCCATTTAAGTTTTCTCAGGATCTATGGATCAAGAATTCAGTCAGGGCCCAGCTGGTGGTTCCTATGAAATTGCAGTGAGACGTTGGCAGATGCTGTAGTGATTTAAAGCCTTAACTGGGTTGAATGTGCAAGCTTACTAATCCACATGACTGATAGCTGATGCTGGCTGTTAGGACTCAGCTGAGATGATTGATTAAAGAACCTACTCAGTGGCCTCCCCAAGTGGGTTGAGCTTCCTCACAGCAGGGTGGCCTGAGGTCAGTCAAACTTAATCTTGCTTAAGACTCCAACACAAGTGTTTCAGCAAGCAAGGTGAAAATTACATTGTCACAGAAACAGACTCACAGACTTGGAGAACATTCTAGTGGTTGCCAAGGGGGAGGGAGTGGGATGAGCTGGGAGTCTGGGATTAGTAGATGCAAACTATTCCATTTAGAATGGGTAAGCAATGAGGTCCTGCTGTACAGCACAGGGAACTAGATCCAGTCTCTTGGGACAGACTGTGATGAGGGATGATATGAGAAAAAGAATGTATATTTGTGTGTGTGTGTGTGAGAGAGAGAGAGAGAGACTGGGTCACTTTGCTATACAGCAGAAATGGGCCCAACATTGTAAATCAACCATACTTTAATTAAAAAATACCAAAAAAATAAAACTACATCGTCTTTTTTTCAGACATGGTCTAAGACACACAGCATAACTTCTGCCCCACTCTATTTGTTACATGTTAGTTACAAGCTTGCCTAGATTCAAAAGGACTGAACATAGACCCCACCTTTTAATAGAAAGATTGTCTAAGAATATAAATATGCTTATGAATATATATCTATCATAAAATACAGATATGCTATTACGGACACATCTTCAAATGGACATTTCATCTAAGCTTTAAACACATTCACTCCTGATACAACCGCTCAAATTATGAGATAGAATATTTCCCTAAAAACTGAGAGATAGTGAGCTGTGCAGAAGACAATTCTCAGCTCCAGGACCTGAACAAATCTTTATTTAGATACGCACAGGACTAACTTAAGATTGGCAAACTTTTTCTGCCGAGGGCCAGATTGTCAATATTTTAGGCTTCGCGGGCCATATGGTCTCTGTTGAAACTCCTCGACTCTACTGTGATAGTACAGAACCAGCAGAGACAACACATAAACAAATGAGCATGGCCGTGTTTCAATAAAACTTTATCTATAAAAACATTCAGTGAGTCACAGGTCATAGTTTGCCGACCCCTGGGCTAAACAATGGTTCTTAACTGACTCCAGACTAGCCACAGAGAGGGCAGCACTTAGTGGCAGATACTGAAAAGTGATGCTGATATTGACAAGTCTGGCATTAGGTAGCATGAGACCCTTTCTCTACTGACCGCTGATGGTGGCTGAGGATCTGAAGCCACTCCTCTAGTTCCCTCATGGTCAAAGTACCAGCTGGAGGAGTTCATATTTAAAAAAAAATCCGTTTACATAAAAGCACAATTTCTCTTGGCACATTCAAAGATCGAGCAATGCAGATTCTCTATGAAAGCACAGTGATGGGTCAGTGGATGGCAAAATGAGGCTCATCCATAGATCAGCGACCCTCGAAGAATTTTGGGGAAGTTCCTGTTGTGGCTCAGCAGGTTAAGAACTTGGCTAGTATTCATGAGGCTATGGGTTCGATCCCTGGCCTCTCTCGGTGGCCTGAGGATCCTGCATGCCTTGCAAGCTGCAGCATGGGCCACAGATGCAGCTTGGATCCAGCGTTGCTGTGGCATATAAGCCAGCAGCTGCGGCTCTGATTCGGCCCCTAGCCTGGCACTTCCATATGTCACAGGTGCAGCCCTAAAAAGACAAAAAAAAAAATTTTTTTTTTTTTGGAGTCACACTTAGCAGAGAGAGAGAGGGACAGATTTAAATGTGTTAGTTCCAGGAAAAGACTTTGTCAGATTAGGGCAGTTCCTCCCATCTCAAGATGATGATAGTGTGGGGAACGAGAAAATGATCAGAACAGCAACTTTCAGTGAGGACCAAATTAGAAACCCAGCATTAAGACTTAAGGTATAATAAAAGCTGATAGGAAGATTAGCTACCTCATTATCAGAAGAACATCAGAGGGATCAATGATTTCTGACTCAGAAGCTCATTCATCCCAAATCCCTTGATGGCCAGTGGCATTGCCAGGTCTTGCCCTTTCTGGTTAGGAATCTGTGTTAGTACAAAGGGGGAGAGAATGACATTTGACCCAGTGTTATGGTCCTTTGTCCGCTCCACCTGACCTCCCAAATTAAATCATCTCCTGTTATTTGCATACTAGCTGGGGCTGCATTTCAAGAGAAAATGTGTTCCCTCGTATTTGTGATTCTAACCCGAAGGCTAAGCTGTAATGTGAGACAGCTAACATTGTCACCCAATAGTTGCACGCTATTATTTTGGCACAGATTTACATTGTCATTCTTTTTGTAATTTCGGTCTAGAAGCATATGGGATGGGACTGTTGCCATGGAAGAAGCCAGTCTTCCCGTTATAGTCCCGTCTGCCTGTCTCTTCTATTCCTTTTGGGTCTTGTAACCATAAGGGTTTGATCATGACTCTGACCGTCCAACATGCAGACAAAGACCAGCTATGGATACAACTGACACATTTCTAAGGCTCAGCAATATATCGAGCTTCTGAAGATGGGTGATGACTTCTAAAATGTGGGAGAGAGGAAAGATTCAGTGCTACGTTCTAGTGGCGAAGTGCACAGGTGATCTGTTTTCAAAGTCATGTCTGCTACCTACTGAGTAAATGTGTGTGCCATCCATTAATTTATCCAGTCTCTCTGAGACTCAGTTCCTTTACCTGTAAAATAGAGGTGATTATCCATACCACACGGGGTTCTTGCGAAGACTGCATTTCATAAAATGAAGTGCTCGATGCAGTGCCAGGCACAATATATTCCCTCAGTTACTGGAAGGTGTAATAGAAATAATTAATATTCAGTATACATCCGTTCCTTCCTCCCACCCTGATCTGCATGAGGTTGTATGCACCACTGATGTTGGGCTTTGCCAAATGACTTGCTTTGGCCTGAGGGATATGTGGTCGAATGTAGGTGGAAATGACAGCATATGAATGCTGAGCCTCAGCTTCCTTTTTTTGTTCTCCTTCATTTTACAGCTGGACCTGTAGCATATAGAATCAAATCAGAGCTGCAGCTGCAGGCCTACGCCACAGCCCCAGAAACACCGTATCTGAGCCACATCTGTGACCTACACTGCAGCTTGCAACAACACTAGATCCTCAACCCACTGAGTGAAGTCAGAGATCGAACCTTCATCCTCACAGACGCTTATGTCAAGTCCTTAACCCACTGAGCCACAGTGGGAACTCCCTGAGCCTCAGCTTTGAGAGCGTCATGTGTTTCTGTTTGCTCCTCAGGTAGCCACCATCCTTTTTCCAAGCTAGACTGGGAGCAGAGCCGCTCCAGATGACTTGAACCAGACTTGATATCTCAAACTAAACCCAGGAGGGTATAGCTGAAGACAATTGAACTCCAGCTCCAATTGTCTGAGGACAATTGTCCTAGAGACACATGAGTGAAAAATAATTCCCCTATTGGGTTATGCCACTTTGGAGTTGTTTGTTATGCAGCAACAACTAACTGATACAGCTAAGAACAGATTAATCAAACATACAATGAGTTCTCAGCCCAGGCACAAGGGAGACTCAGTAAAGATAATTCTCATACTTACTCAACTAGAAACTCATTCTGTGATCTTAGAGACACATACTTTGAGTCCACCTAGCTCTGGTTTGTTCTAATGTGAGCATATTATACTCATTTTTGATGGCCCAATAGAATAGCAATTTTAGATACAAATTTTCCATATCTGTAAATGACTGTCCTGTGAACACAGACTAATCTATGATGTTTTTCAGAAGCAAGAAGGCTGAATGAGGCTATGATTAAAGTCAACAAAATGACGAAGGACATGGATAAACTGAACAGAGCCTTGTTTCTAAATTCTTGGCACAGTATAAAGAAGCATCCTGAGCAGTTTGGAAGAATTAGACCTAAGTCCAATGAAAAGAGCTACTTTGACAACTGAGAGAAACTTTGGGTGCTCCTTCTCACCAAATTATCTCAAAGTGATAACACAAGCCAAATAATAAACCTTTAGCTTCAAGACGGTTGAAAGTCCAGGGGTCACAGATGAATTTCACCAGCTAGTACAGTGTTGCTGCCATTGTTTTCATGAATTACTTGTCGACATATAAAAATGGTGAAGTTTATCTCTCTGCGGGGACACAGAGAGGTCCGTCTGTAATTCATGCGTTCCTCCTTTAAGCAACGCTTTACTGATCCCTGCAGTGTGCCCAACATTGTGATAGATGGTGGAGCTACAACAATTAGTGAAACCTAAACTTGTCCTCCCAAAGTCAATAATGTGGCAGGGAAGCAACTCATTGCGCCCATCGGAGTAAATCCTTTTGATAGGACTTAAACCTTCTCATTTACTCCAGGAACCACCTGACTTCCGTTAGCCTTCTTGCCCAAAAGCCTTTTGCATTTTCAATCCTTGGTTTTGGACAAACCCTAATGACTGATCCTATATTGGTATAATTTATGGTGTAAAAACCATCATTAATAGTCATAGGTTGTTGTCATGGAAGGTCACTGGGTTCTTTTCCAAGGAGTTCCTTGGAGTCTCCAGGCTGGAGCAACTCAGATCTATTTTTCTAAGCCCTTAAAAGAAAGCAAGTTATCCGAGAGTTTTGTTTTCAATGGGTGGAAGTAGGATGGACAATTTCATGTCAAAAATTGAACCCATTGTTTCATTGACTAACTTGTGCTTTCTCCTTTGTTCCATATTTTGGTTCATGGTACCACCCATCTATTAATGCTCATCTGATTTTATTCTTTTTTTGACTGCGCCTGCAGCATGTGGAAGTTACTGGGCCAGCAATCAAACCTGCATCACAGCAGGGACAATGCCAGAACTTTAACCCCCTAAGCCACCAGGGAACTCGAATTTTATTCTTTCTTTCCTTCACTATAGCCAAGCTCACATCCAAGTTACTGAATTTGCTTTGCACAGGTCTCTTTTTATTCTGTTCACAGGGCCACTGGTTTAACTCAGGTTTATATTGGGACTGTTGCAAAAACAAAAATAACAAAAAACTCACCTCATTGGTAGGTTTAATTTTTCATGCATTCCTCTCCCCCCTCAAACTACACCCTTGTAACCAGAAAGAGATGTCTAAATACATCAATCTATTTATATCACCCTCCTTTATAGAACTTTTCAAAAGTTCAGTTGCCATTGCTCGTGACGTACCAACTCCTCAATTCAGTGGTCTCCAAAATTCAGCTCTATCTTGCCTCTTAAATCTTATCTCTTCCTATCTGTGGCCATATACCTTGTGTCATAGCCACGCTGACACAGTTGTCAAAATAAGTTCTTCATGTGTAGGACACTTTATTTGTTTTTCTGGTCTCCCTGCCTAGAACGTTCTGTCTTCCATGGCTATCGAGAAGACTTTTATTCGTACATGAAGCCTCAGCTCAAAGATTACCTTTTCTTTGAAGTCTTTTCTGGTCCTCCTGAGCCATAAGTCAGATTTAATTGTATCAGTCGCTCCTCGCTGCTCCAATGGCTGTTTCCACTTTTATCTATCAGAAGATTTACTCCGGTGGGCGCAATGAGTTGCTTCCCTGCCACATTATTGACTTCGGGAGGGCAAGTTTAGGTTTCACTAATTGTTGTAGCTCCACCATCTATCACAATGTTGGGCACATTGCAGGGATCAGTAAAGCGTTGCTTAAAGGTGGAATGCATGAATTACAGACGGACCTCTCTGTGTCCCCACAGAAAGATAAGACCCAGACAGTAACTTGGGGTTCTTAGCAGAGGTTTATAAACATCCATGTTCATTGCGTCCTGTCCCCTTCAGCAGTCTGACTGACCCTCATCCTACACCTCTTAGCCTCTGCGGTTCTTTCCTAGATCTTTCACCCTCTTAAGCTTGGCTTCGCAGTTTCTGAGCCTCACTTTATTTATTTATTTATTTATTATTTATTTTTCTTTTTAAGGGCTGCACCTACAGCATATGGAGATTCCCAGGCTAGGGGTTGAATTGGAGCTACAGCTGCTGGCCTGCACCACAGCCACAGCAACGCCAGATCTGAGCTGCGTCTGTGACCTACATCACATTACACAGCCACACTGGATCCTTAACCCACTGACGGAGGCCAGGTATCAAACCTGTATCCTCATGGATCCTAGTCAGTTTCATTAACTGCTGAGCCATGAAGGGAACTCCTGAGACTCACCTTAGATTGTCCACTCAGCTTTGGAATTACCTGGGGAGATTTCAGACGATTAATGGATAGAGTTCACGTCCAAGGATTTTGATGTAACTAGTCTGGGTAAGCCTGGGCACTGGTATTAGTCTAATGTATAGCCAAGTTTGAGAAGGAAAGCAGTTCTTTGCCTCTTTCCTTTTTTGCCCATTTCTGTTCCCCTCTAGCCTTGTTTCATTGAAAACAGGCATCTTTTACTCAGCGTCAAAACGCCAATGCTGAGAGAGTTTTTAGTATCCAGTTTGTAAGCCAGGGTGAATCTTGGAATTGGCTCTTTATTGGAATAGAGTCAGCATGATCCAGGGGGCTTTCCAGCCCAGACCTAGCTGGAATCTTAACCAGTGATAACACTATTCCTTTTCTTGTTATTGTTATGGTAATGCTTCTAGACATACATGTATGTTATAGACACCGCAGGAGACTGCATTGGAGGTTGCTCTTTAGGGTCCAGCCCACCCGGCCATTTTGAGGATGCATCAAATGAACACATATAGATGTGATAATATACGCAAAGTATAAGAAAAGATCGCCAGCCTTTAGTTCTGACCAGGAAGTATCAATGAGGAGGCTGAATGCAAGAATGTGACTTCTTGAAGTGCCCAGTTAACACCCGTAGAGCATCTGAAACCCCAGAGGAATCTGGCTTGGTTCCAGAGAATGAGCCAGAAAGCCTCATCTCCCCTAGAGTCTGTAGGCAAATTGAAGCAGCACTGTGGGAGTTTGGGAACAATCCCGGGAACTTGGCAATCTGAACAAACTCAATGACCTTCTTGAAACTGACAGCTCACTCAGGCTGCTCCTCCCTCTCTTTTCAGTCTTTTCTCTCTTTCACTGGCTTGGAAGTACAGTCTGAAAGTGTAGAGTCTGGCTTTAAAATCCTCAGGACCCTCAGTCTTGCTTTTTTTTTTTCTTTCCTATATTTAAGTGATATATTTGAGGTTCAATTCTTTTTTAAAATGTTTTATCATAGTTGAATTTACAATGTTCTGTCAATTTGCGCTGTACTGTAAAGTGATCCAGTTATATATGTGTGTGTGTGTGTGTGTGTATGTATATATATATATATATATATATATATATATATATATATATGCTTTTTCTCACATTATCCTCCATCGTATTCCATCACAAGTAATTAGATATAATTCCCTGTGCTATACAGCAAGATCTCACTGCTTATGCACTCCAAGTGCTATAGTTTGCATCTACTAACCCCAAACTCCCTGTCCATCACACTCCTTCCCCCTCCTCCTTGGCAACCACAAGTCCGTCCTCCATGTCCATGATTTTTTTTCTTTTCTGTAGATAGGTTCATCTGTGCCATACATTAGATTCCAGATATGTGATATCATATGGTATTTGTCTTTCTCTTTCTGACTTACTTCACTCAGTATGAGAGTGTCTCATTCCATCCACGTTGCTGCAAATGGCATTACTTTGTTCTTTTTTATGGCTGAGTAGTATTCCACTGTGTATATATGTACCACATCTTCTTGATCCATCTGTCAATGGACATTTAGGTTTTTTCCATGTGTTGCTTATTGTGAATAGTGCTGCAGTGAACATAGAGGTGCATGTATCTTTTTCAGTGAAGGTTTGTCTGGATGGGATTGCTGGATCATTCTGTAGTTCCACAGTTAGTTTTCAGAGGTACCTCCACACTGTTTTCCATAGTGATTGTACCAATTTACATTTCCACCAGCAATGTAGAGGGTTCCCTTTTCTCCATGCCCTCTCCAGTCTTGCCTTCTTATTGGCCCCAAAATAAATGGAGAAAACTGTTTATATAATGTATTCAAATACTGTAGGTTGAGAGTAATAAGTAAAGTCAAAGGAGGGCTTGGGAGTGAAACATCCCTTAATCATCCATTTTTTTCAAAATATTTTCACAGGGGTCGGGTTTGGCAAAATTAGGACAACAGCGAAGGGTACTAGAATATGTCACCTCAAAATATGGCTCTTTTTTCATATGGATTATCTTGAGCTAAAGATAATCCATGGAGGGCCAGCGGTTGCAGGGAAAACTCTGCAAACAAGGCACAGGCTTTCCTTTTGTAAAGGACATTTCCATTTATAAAGGAAATTTCCATTTGGAGAGCTGGCTCCCTATCTCCTACTAGGAAGAGGAGGACACTTAGCTACTCACCTATGGGGAGAAGGCACTAAAATCTGCATGACAAGCTTTACCCAGCAGGCCTTGTTGACCTTGCTTTTCTTGAACTCCTCCCTTTCCATCTCCTTCCTCCACCTTTCAGAAGCCCTAAATCCCTTCTCCTTCATTTAGCCTTAGATAGTTTAAGCCCAAATTCTAACCACCCCTTTGAGCTGCTCATCCCTGGGTATTCCCAGCAAAGCACGTTACTAACTTCTGTTCATTTTTCTGTCTTTTTATTGTTGCTATTGTTGTTGTTTGTTTGTTTGTTGCTTTTTAGGGTTGCATGTGCAGCACATGGAAGGTCCAGGCTAGGGGTCAAATGGATCTGTGACCTACAACACAGCTCACGGCTGCGCAGGATCCTTAACCCACTGATCGAGACCAAGGATTAAACCCACATCCTCACGGAAACTAGTTGGGTTCATTCCTACTGAGCCACAAACAGGAACTCCTATTTTTCTCTGGTTGATATGCCTTTTTCCAGAGAACCTAAGATGGGTACAGAAAAACCATTATTTTTTCCTCCTCTACACCACCAGTCAAGGGTTCAATCTATATTTACATTCCCAAAGTGTCCAAGGATTAAAATGGAAAGCTTGGAGTGCCCAGTTGTGGCACAGCGGAAACAAACCCGACTAGTATCCATGAGGACCTGGGTTCGACCCCTGGCCCTGCTCATTGGGTTAAGGACCTGGTGTTGCTGTGAGCTGTGGCGTAGGTCACAGAGTAGCTCGGATCCTGTGTTGCTCTGGCTGTGGCATAGGCTGGCAGCTGCAGCTCCCATTCGACCCCTGGGAACTTCCATATATAACAGGTTCAGGCTTAAAAGAAAAAAAAAGGTTCTCTTTAGAGATTACAAAATATACCAAAGCCAGAGGAGGCGGAGCAGCCAAAAGGCATTAAGTTCCTTTATAGCAAAAAATGTATTGGCTTTATTTTTATTATTATCTTTTTTTATTTTTTTCCTTTTTTTAGGGCCTCACCCAAGGCATATGGAGATTCCCAGGCTAGGGGTCTAATCAGAGCTATAGCTGTCAGCCTATGCGCAGCCACAGCAACGCCAGATCGAGTTCCGTCTGCAACCTACACCACAGCTCACGGCAATGCCAGATCATTAACCCACCAAGCAAGGCCAGGGATCAAACCCGCAACCCCATGGTTCCCAGTCGGATTTGTTTCCCCTGCACCACAATGGGAACTCCTAGAGCAAGACATGTATATCGCTTGGCGTTTTGTTCCCCACCCCTGGTGCAGTACTTAGAAAATAGCTACTTATTTATGTAATGACTACCTGAATGATCAAATGGTTTTAAATGGAAAGGGGTTAAAGGGTTAAAAGAAGCATCACCTCCTGCTCGTGACTTTGTTTAATGAGCTGGCTGAGGCTTATTCAGCGGTTGTTGTGTTGACTACGTTTCAAGGGCTCAGAGTGGAGCAAAAACATTCCATTTTTTATCTCCTACTGGTTTCCAGGTACTTTGCAAGGTATGAGGGAAGCAGAAAAAAAAGACATCGTGTTCTCCCCTGAGAAGCTCCAAGCTTCACAAAACAAATGACAGTCTTACCCTCCGTTTGAGGATAAGTGGGAGTTTTCCAGGTAGAGAAAAGGAGGAAGGATTCCAAAAGCTAAGATTCTGATTTGCTAGGACCCAGCTACAACCTTACTAATGTAGTTACATGGAGTGGGAGTATAAGGTGTGTAGGAAAGGCTGGTGATAAATAGGGTTTGTAAAGCAGTTCGAATGGTGATGAGTAGCAATGAATTGATTGCAAGTGATCTTAAGCTTTAGTAAGGGGACTTCCCGTCATGGCTCAGCTGTAACAAAACCATCTAGTATCCATGAGGACGCGGGTTCAGTCCCTGGCCCAGCTCAACGGGTTAACGACCCGGCATTGCTGTGAGCTGTGGTGTAGGCTGCAGATGAAGCTCAGATCCCAAGTTGCTGTGGCTGTGGTACAGGTTGGCAGCTATGGCTCCAATTTGACTCCTTCCCTGGGAACCTCCATATGCCGCGGGTGTGACCCTCAAAAAACAAAAACAAAATTCTAGTAAGAATGACTCTGGGTACACATAATGGAGAATGAAATGAAAGGGGTGACAGACAGAAAGATCAACTGTAAAATCATTTTGTTGTTCGCATCAGAAAGGATGAGACCCAAAACTAATATTCAGCAACGGCGGGGGTAGAAAATAAGAAATTAAATACGAGAACGATTCAGGAATTGAAGTCAAGAACATTTGGTGGCCATTTGGATGCGGAAGAAGTTGATAATTACCGTGACATTTCTAACTTGGGAAATTAGGTGGTCGGTGTTGCTAAGAGTTCTAAGATTTGAAAGAAAAAGGTGAGTCCTTTATTAAGATCATGAGTTCATTTTGATATGTTAGTGGTGAAGCATAACCACTGGTGTAGAAGTCCAAATGGATTTGTCCTGGGTGAGTCTGGAACTCAGTGGAGAGGGACAGATGCTGGCTTCCTTGTGTTAGGTTTGCCAAGGAAAGAATATGCAAGGCCAAGTTGGTGAAGCCAGAGAGATTTATTGAGGTATCACAGGGGCAAGGGCTGAGCCCAAGATGGTACCAGCTCTGACTGCGAGGAGGTGCTCGGCTTATAAAGGATCTGTGGCGGGAATCTGGGTGGATGGAGTTCATGGTGGGAGCTTGTGGCAAGAATGATGACGAAGGAGGCAGGAGAAGGTCAAAGGAGGTCCAGTCCCAGGACAGAGGGCAGGTAATCCTTATAGGAGGTTAATCTCTGCAGGCTGTTTTTCTTACTGCCCAACCTCTGAGCATCCACATTCTGGAAGAGGGTGTCCCCAGCAGCTCTCCAAGGTGAACAGCCACATTTGGTGGTTGGGGTCTGCCTCCATCCTCCTGGGAACCTATCATCTTGGGACTCTGCCTTTTCCTATGTATGTATCTTCACGAAGGAAAAAATTACTCTTGGACTCTGTTCAGCTGCCCTTAAACTGAAATTTACGCTTCTCATGGATATCATCTTAATTCTCCAAATTGATGTCTTTTCTATAAATTGAGGTCCGACTCATAGATCTGAAATCCAAGTACTCATTCTATGGGTCACGGGCCATCTAGGATCCATCATCTTCTTCACATCTTTCACTAGAGACCGTATCTAACGAGGCACACCGCTCGACAGCCCCCCACTGCTCCAATATTTTCCCGTCTCCTTCCACTCTTCTCAATAATTCCTCCACTGCTGTAGTTTGACCTCTTCTGCAGCCACTGACCTGAGATTTTCCAAGGGCACCAAAGAACTCCTAGTTGCTCAATGTACTGGGATACGATTTATTCTTTCTCATCAGTTGACCTCTTTTCATCATTTGAAACTGACTACTTTACTGAAAATCTTTTCTAAGCTTTCTTAATGGACTCTTTCATGGTTTTTTGTTTTTTTTTTCTCCTCCTAATTCTGGTTATTTCCTTTTAGTTCTCTTAGCCAAATCTTTATCCTCCTCCAAAAATATCTTTTTACTACTTTTATCATCATGAAATTTTTTTTCTGATTTTAAAATTGACAACTGGAGTTCCCTTCGTGGCTCAGTGGTTAACGAATCCGACTAAGAACCATGAGGTTGCGGGTTTGATCCCTGGCCTTCCTCAGTGGGTTAAGGATCCGGCGTTGCCCTGAGCTGTGGTGTAGTTTGCAGACGCGGCTCGGATCCCGCGTTGCTGTGGCTGTGGCGAAGGCCGGCAGCTATAGCTCCTGTTAGACCCCTAGCCCGGGAACCTCCATATACCACGGGTGTGGCCCTAGATAAGGCAAAAAGACAAATAAATAAATAAATAAATAAATAAATAAATAAATAAATAAATAAAATAAAAAATAAAATTGACACCTAATGACTGAAAAATTAAGGCAATGCTGAATAGTACTAAGTTGGTGGAATATGGAATAAAATTATGCCAAGATCTATCACCTGTAGATAACTAAGATTAACATCTTTTTTTTTTTGACTGCACCCACTGCATGTGGAGGTTCCTAGACCAGGGATCAATCCCAGGCCAGAGCAACAGCCCGGGTCACAGCAGCGACAATGCCAGATCTTTAATCCCCCTGTGCCACAAGGGAACTCCTTAGGCTAATATATTGATAGCCATACTTTCTCCTCCCTGTCTCTCTTCCTCTCTGAAGTAGATTCAAAATTATGTCTAAACAATGCTCTCTTCCTTGAATTTTTTGGTAGGTATTTTCCATTTTGGAGGCAATTCCCTCCAATCATGATTATTACCAGAGGAACTGTTCTTTTGTATTCAGTTTGAAAAACTCAACAACTTATCCACAGTTAGTTGGCCCAATAGTGAGCATTTTATAGTGAAATCTTTTCTCAAGCAAAGTAAGATCAAATACGCTTTGCTGAATGGCTGGTAATAGATTCTTTACTATATTCTCAATATAGTGTGAGCATTAGAAAAGGGGTAATACTACTGCTTATGCTAGATTGGGGGGTATTAGGGAGAAGCCCAGGAAAGACGGACAGTTTTCATTTTACCTTCGAACTTATTACAGTACAATCCAGGTTAGATGAAGCAGACAGCGCCATTGCATCCCCACTCTTGGTTATCACAGGGAGAACAGTCTTCTACAGTACGCCGCTCTTACCCACTCAACTGTTGATTAAACCAGGGCTGGTTGGCTCCCTGGGTTGAGTAGATCCAAGCGGATTCTTGAGCACTCGGAGTTGAGGTACAAATATTCCAGACTAGGTTGGCTGCTTGGTTGAACTCAAGAAATACACATTTAGGATGTGGTACTGGTGACCCTTTTTCTACCCTACCAACTAGAAAACAGAAAAGGCTGGGTGGACTGTGACTTCAGGGCAACACCTATATACAGAGAAGGAGAGAAGAGCCTGAAAAAAAAGAGAGTGATGACAACATATGCTGTTGATTCTTGTTGCAACTCTGTTTTTAGAGGCTGTGAGATTCTCTAATACGCTTACTTGATTTATTATCTGTTTATTATCAAACCAACGTATTCAAAACTTATATTCAACTTATTATAATAAGTTGGTTTGATTGTAAACAGATAGTTGTATGCTTAAGATCAGACAATACAATGCTGTAGCTTTGTTTTTTAGCTGACTTTCCAGGTCAATAAATATAAATCTACAAGGGCTGTATTTTATTTTTGATAAATGTACCATGATTTATTTAACAAGTTATTTTTACTAATGGGTATTAAGTTTTCCAATAAATTCATTCCCACAATGACCATCGTTGAATATACTTTTTTTATACTTTCATTTTTATGCTTTTTAGGGCCATACCCGTGGCATATGGAAGTTCCCAGGCTAGGGGTCAAATCGGAGCTATAGCTGCTGGCCTACACCACAGCCACGGCAATGCGAGATCTGAGCCACTTCTGCAACCTACACCACAACTCACAGCAATGCCGGATCCCTGACCCACTGAGTGAAGCCAGGGATCGAACCCATGTCCTCATGGATACTTTGGCTTCATTTTCCACTGCACCATGACAGAAACTCCCTGAATATACTTTTTTAAAAAATGCACAATTATCCTTTTCTCGCAAATTCTTTAATTCAGATTGCTTGTCAAAAGATATTTTTATTCAAATTTATTTACATATTGTCATATTTCCCTCCAAAAAATTATATTAGTTTGAACTTTCTTTGAGTGATTAGGATATACTGTTTCCCTAAAGTTACTGCCAACACTAGACTTTGTAAATAATTGCAATATTTGTAATCTGGTAGGAAATTTCGTGACACATTTTTAACTTTGAATTTATTTGATCACCCGTGAAAATGAACACCACATGTTGATTGGTGATTTTGTATTTCATATTTTGTGAGTTACCCCTTCATGATCTCTGACCATTTTTGATTTGGGCATTTATCCTTTATAGTTGGTTTGTAGGTAATCTTTACATATTAGGACATTGACTCTCTATTATCTGAGCTGCAACAACACCCCCTCCCCCATTGTGTACTTCGTTTTCCCTGGATTTTTGACCGTGGCCAAATGAATATATTTTAGAAAAGTGCAGGCATTTACTTCCAATTTTTTCTTTCCTGGATTTCTTACTTTTGAAATGAAAGGCAATAGCTTTCACCCATATTTTATTCTGGGACTTTAATTTTTTATTTTTAAAATATTTGATCCACCCCAGTTTCTGACTTTTTGGATTCTCCACCCACAGCCATTTGTTCTTGAAATTCTTTCATTCCATCCCTATAATATCTTTGGAGTGTATCCTCTTGTTCCACATCCAACTTCCTTACATTGGCCAAGAACTCATTATTTTTGGCCTATGTTACAGCAACAACCTCCTAACTCGTCTCCTTTGCTTCCAATCTGAGAAGTCTAAAATTCTGTCCCAGATGTTGCCAGAGTGGTTTTTCCAAAAGCACTCCTGGGGAAATTCCAGGAAAGATTTTGATTTGAGCACAGGCATTTAATTTTTTTTTTTCCCTTCAAGAATTCCATGGAAGATACCAGCTTAAGCAGTTTGAACTACTCTACAATTTTCAGAAGGCAACCCTGGCCATATTTTAAATTTTCTAGAATTAAACTAAAATCCTACTAGGATCACATGCTTCAGAAAGAGAGAAGGTCTGTTGTAGCCTTGTATTGGGTCTTCTGACGTGATGTAAAACACTACTAACCCTCTAAATGGTCTTCAGAGGAAGAGGGATTTCTGTGAGTTTGATAATATTCCCTCCAGGACAAAGATGTGTACCAGATATTTGTGAACTCCTTCACATTTCCAAGCTTCCTTGCAGTTAGGTTTGAGCCATGGGATTGCTTTTTGTCAATTGACTGTGAGCAGATGTGAGATGTGACATGTCCAAGGAGCAGCTCCCAGAGCCAGCATACGATTACTCTGTTTTATTGTTTCCCTCAGCCATGAAGCTGTGATCGTCCAGAAAGAAGCGCTTTATTCGTCCTGTGACCTGTAATTCACATGGACCAAGAATGCAATCAGTTCACAGTGAACTTGAATTAGAAGTAAGGAAGGAATCACTGAGCACCGGGCATCATTTCCTTTAGAAGTATAACGCAACTGTAATTCTAAGAGACCAAGGCAGAAACTGCAGGTCATCTCCAAGTCTGAGCTCTGAACTAGGCTATGTCTAGGATCTCAGTCTCACCCTTGGGGTGATCTTTACCCTGAGGCCATTTCTTATATTGAGATCTTTTTGCTGTCTTGAGCGTTAGGGAATGAGAAAGGGTTTTGTTTTTGAACCTAAGGATTCTGGCTCTCTTATACTTTCTCCAAATTGTTACTGAAATTGAAAACGGTAGAGTTCCCCTTTTAGCTCATCTCTTTCCATCGGTACTTGGTTATATGTAGCTAAACAAAATCAACTGGCAGTTTCAACAGTTCTTCCTCAGAATCTCCTTAGCTAAATCTGTGAATTTATTTTGTATAGTATAGTGTCATTTCTACTAAGTTCTGATGATCAAAGAATTTACGAGCAAGCTCAGATTCAAAAGAGGCAGAAATGGACTGGGGTTGGGGTGGGTGTCAAAGAATGTGCAGTCTTCTTTCATCTGCCACAACCTGCCTCTGGCCACAAAGACATTCCTCTCATGTGGAAAACATACCTATTCTCTTCTAAGGCCACCCACGTCTTAACGCCATTATGGCATTGATTCAAATTCCAGAGAATTAGCATAAATCAAGTCCTGGTATAGATAAGGCTCTTTAGATTTCTTCCCTTGAGTATGATTCTTCTTGACCTGAAGACCTACGACTTAAAAAAAACTAAGCTATTTCTCAAATACACCTAACATGCAATAGAAAACACAGCAGGCACTAAAAGAAGGGAAATGAGATGCCCATAGCAATTGTTAGTTTAAAGCACTCCAGAAGTATACCCAGGAACAGATTGTTTGTTCCCTGATTTGGTCTCAGTTTTACTCTCCAGTAATGACGTTCCATGGCTGCTGGTTCCACGGTCTAAGACCATGCCATTCCATAAGAAATAGGGAACTTCCATATGTTGCAGGTGTGGCCCTGAAAAGACAAAAGAAGAAGAAAAAGATGGAGGAAGAGGAGGAGAAGAAAAGATCAGATATGCAGCTGAGTAGCCTCCTCAGCCTTCTTCCCACAGAAAATTGGAGAGCCATAATTTTATGCTATTTCTATCCCTTTTATAAGTTGCCAGTACATCCACAAATTTAGTTCTCTTAAATATTATGTGAGTTTCCTATAAATCATACTAGGCTTTACACCATTAGACAAATAACACTCACAAATCTCTCCATGACAGGCACTCTCTGGCTTCATTTTAGAGTCAGAGTGCTATGAAACAACATTTTTAAGATGCTTAGGAATCTTTTTGTTTTGTTGAGAGAGTCCATGAGCCATGCCCATAAATCTTTCTGAAGGATGAAGAAGAGAATCTCAGAATCTCAGTCTCAATCTTGAGAAGAACTTTATGCAGAGGCCATTTCTTGTACTGAAATCTTTTGGCTGTCTTAAGCGCCTTGGAATAAGACATAGTTTTGTTTTTAGACCTAGCAATCCTGGCTGCCTTATATTTCCTCTAAATTATTATTGAAATTGAAAACTAAAGAGTTCCATTTCTAGTTTATCTCGTTGCATTTATACTTTATTATATATGGCTAAATAAAATCAACCGGCAGTTTCAGCATTCTTCCTCAGAATTTTCTTAGCAAAATCCATATATTTATTACATATATTTTCTCCTATACCTCAGGCAACAATGTTCCCAAACTTTTCACCATTAAGGATACAGATTCTCTTCACTCTAGTCTCTGATAACAAGTTCCTTATTGAACTTCAAGTTTTAAGTCCCTTTGAGGCTTTTGTTTACAGCTCAGTCCAAAAGACAGTGCCACATATCTTAGTGCTGTTGCGTTTTTAATAGCAGCACTCCATTCTGGGTATCAACTGATGATCTGATCATTTATTGTTGTACTAGAAATCATTTCAAAGCCTAGATGCATAAAACAGAAACATATTTATTATGCTCATAATTATTTGAGTCTGGACTCACTTAGGATATAACGGACTACTGTTATTTATCTCTGCTGTAAACACAGCAACGGATAATTAATAATGCTATTCTACCCTTTTTTCATGACAGCACGTGGGGTAGAAACATTTTTTTAGTTCAGAGGTTTAGGGATCAAAATGTAGACATCTTGGGCTTGGTGTCAAATGCCGTGATTGAATGGGACTTTCGGGGAGACTCCTTTGGGGACTGTGTGTATACGCAGAAGCAAGGGAAGTGAACATTCATGAAAAGAAGGTGGGCTGTCGAACACAGTATTATAGTCACAATATTTGCTGTTCCTGCCTCTGGGGGAGGATCATACTCCTCCACTCCATTGGTACCGGATAGACCAGGTAACTTTCCTTGGCCATGAAATACGAGCGGAAGATGTGCCATTGTGAGCAGGGGTTTTATACTCACCTTAAGATTACTCCTTTCCATCTCTTCCCTCAGCCATGAGTGGCAGATCCTAAATAACTATTGCTTCCTCAGCCTTGGACCTGGAGCGAAAAATACATACAGCAGCTGATTCATGATGGATGTGAAATGTGAGCCAGAAGTCAACGTTTGTTGCAAGAAGCCATTGAAATTTCAGGACCACGTGTTACTGCAGCATTACTGAACCTAAGTGGACTCATATGGTGACCCTCCAGTTCTCTCTTTTTGTAGAGACTGCCTACCTGCCTGCCATGAGTCCCTGTGTAATGGTGGGGAGAAGAGCCCATGTGGACCCTCACTAGATCTGTAACAGAAACAGTTAATCAATGTTCTTTTTTTTTCTGTTAAACCTCTGAGATGTGGAAATTACACTTTTTCAAAAAGTTGCAACATAAATAATCTGTTCCGACTAATACAGACCTCTTCTGAGTATTGTTCCTATCTTTACTGAAAATGTTATTTGTTCATTGTGGATTTTTACATTAACTTTGATGTTTTTAAATATTGTATTAAATCATATTTGTTTTGATTACTGAGTATTGGGGGTCATCCTAAATTTTGCACTCATTCGAGTGTCTTGATTGCTTCCCCTTAATCATGGCCCTGCCCTGAGGTGATGCAGATGAAAACAATTTTGTCCTTGAAGACTTAACCTTATTATCTATTATAACCGTAAGGCTCTGAATCCTAAGACATCCTGGCCAGAGTCTGATAGCACCATCAGAAGCATAATGCATGGGATTGTATAGACAGAAAAAAACCTTAGCAATAAAATATCCTCATCTTTCTGTTACAGAGAAGGAAACTGAAACGCAATGGGATAAAATAATTTGACCAAAGTCACATAGCTGATAAATTATAAATCTTCTATCCACACTCATTGTCTTTCGCCTCAAGTTTAGCATTCATTGTGCTACAATAAAAAGAAAAAATTCTAGATCTTCATCTTCACAAAAAGAAATCATCTCCTTGTTAAATTTCATTTGGATAGTCTGAAATAAAATGTTGAGAAATAATAAAAATCTGAAGTTCCTTTCCTGTAACTCTAGAGCATGATTTTACTCCAGTTTAGTCTATAAATTGACATGGATTATGAGGTTGTATGGTATTTAGCTTTATGATAATTACCTATTTGGATTGCTGATAAGAGTTAATTTATCCTGAAGACAACTAGAAATAAAAGAATAATTGGGTTATAAAATTAAAGCAATAACATCTGTAGTTTCTACTACATTGAACATATTTGATGTAGAGAATATTTCAATTAGGCTGAAAAAAACCTGCGAATGCCTTTTCATCCTTATATTCTTCCTCAAAAAATAAAAAGGCCTAGCACACTTGAAAAAATAATCAAACTAGGCAACTCACTTAGCTCTGGATATTTCACTGGAGAAAACTATCTAATTCTGACCTCAAATACTCTTACATGACCAGTCATTGCTGAAGTGGAATAAGTGGTCAGCCTTCTGTGACTTCAGTGTAGTTTTATGAACGGACAATTTTGCATGCTTGATGGCTGTACTTAAACCTAGCTGTCATAGGTTCCAATCCTGGGACCATCGATGACTTTCTGTGGCTTTTGGTAAGTTTCTTAACCTCTCTGAATCTCAGCTTTCCTACCTATATTCCCTCATGACTTTTTAAAAAATTGAACTGTAGTTGCTTTATAATATTGTGCTAGTCTCAGGTACACAGCAAAGTGAATATAGATTCTTTTTCAGATTCTTTTCCGTCGTGGGTTATTACAAGATATTGAATATAGTTCCCTGTGCTATACAGTAAGTCCTTGTTGGTTATCTATTTTATGTATATTAATGTGTACCCAGTAATCCTATACTCCCAATTTATCCCTCCCCACCCTTCCCCCTTGGGTCACCATAAGTATGTTTTCTATGTCTATGAATCCATTTCTGCTTTGCCAATAAATTCATTTGTGTTATTTTTTAATTTCACCTGTAAGTGATATCATATATCTGTCCTTCTCTGACTCCACTCATTGTGATAATCTCCGTTCATTTTGCTGCAAAGGCCATTACTTTGTTCTTTTTTACGGCCAAGTAATATTCCATTGCATAAATATACACCATATTCTCTTTATCCATTTATATGTTGATAGGCACTTATGTTGTTTCCATGTCTTGACTATTGTAAACAGTGCTGCTATGAACATTGGGATGCATGTATGTTTTCAAGTTAGGTTTCATCTTTTCTGGATCTCACCCGGAGTGGGATTGCTGGATCATACGGTAATGCCCATGGCTTATTAATTAAACCAGTATGAACTGATGACCTTCTTTGGTTCATACACTCTGCCGAGCACTGGGGGAAATGAAAAGATGTCATCCCTGACGTCCAATGGCTTGTGATAAAATGTGGGACAGACTTTGATGTTACCTATAAACGGTATAAAAGAAGGCAGCAATAGGAGTTCCCGTTGTAGCTCAGTGTAACGAAC
The DNA here is from genome assembly GCA_004024745.2 of Catagonus wagneri. Taxonomy (NCBI): domain Eukaryota; kingdom Metazoa; phylum Chordata; class Mammalia; order Artiodactyla; family Tayassuidae; genus Catagonus; species Catagonus wagneri. The sequence continues at coordinate 4,070,347 of PVHT021183586.1, forward strand.
CCAACTAACATCCCTGAGGATAGGATTCCGGGCTTCACTCAGTGGGTTAAGGATCCGATGTTGCCATGAGCTGTGGTGTAGGTCACAGACATGGCTCAGATACAATGTTGCTGTGGCTATGGTTGTGACTGTGGCCAGCAGCTGCAGCTCTGATTCATCTGCTAACCTGGGAACTTCCATAGGCCATGGGTGTAGCCCCAAAAAGAAGGCAGGTATTGCTTCCATTTGGAAACAGTAGGATACAGATGTGGGTTAGGGGAGATGGGGAGAAGTTTTCCCTGGGTACAAGCAACTATAGAATATTCGAAAGCAGTAACGAACCAACTCCAATTATATCTACTTTCTATTATCACTGTATGCTGGCACCTCCAAATAACGTTGGTGATGAAATACTTCTCTCTTTTGGGCCCCTGTTATACCATTTTCTGGCGGGTTGAAGGAAGGATTCAGAAAAGAGATGCATGAGAAGTGTGACCTTGAAGCGTAGTTAAGCTTTATGGAAGGAATGCAGAAAACCTTAAAAGGTAGATAGGGCTTAAAGTTGGGTGAAGGCCAAATTGCAGAAAAACGTGTATTATATTTCATTGTTTTGTTTATTTGTCTTGCCATACAGAGAGAATAGTATTTTAAATCCAATCTTATATAGCTAGAAGTTCATTGTTAGTTCTTTAACACATGCATATTTATTTTTAAGCATAATTAACTGGCTAGAAGAAGAGCTATGTATAAGCTTTAATGCCATAGAGTAAAGTGTCCTTAAGAATTGCTATGATTGGAATTCCCATTGGTTAAGGACATAATGTTGTCTCTGTGAGGATGTGGGTTTGATCCCTGCCCTCGTTCAGTGGGTTAAGAATCTGGTGTTGCTGTAAGCTGCAACATAGTTTGCAGATGCATCTTGGATCTGGTGTTGCTGTGACTGTGGCTGTGGCATGGGCTGGCAGCTGCAGCTTCGATTCGACTCCTAGCCCGGGAATTTCCACATTGCCACAGGTGTGGCCGTTAAAAAAATAAAGAATTGCTAAGATTACTTTGACTTAGAGAAATAGGAAATTGTGAGATAAAGGAAAGCTTTTAGGTTTCGAAGTGTCCTCTTGAGTTAAGAGGCAAGTCAAATCCTTGTATTCAATACCATCTGCTTCTTTCTTCGTTTTCTTATTATGGAAATTTTTTTCCATTAATCAAGATAAAATGGTTGACTCAATAAGAAATAAGCTTCTCCTTCTAACATGCTTGACTGAAGAGTAAACAGGCAGTTAGGAGGTAAATTTATATTCCGATATATCAGACTTGAAGCATGTTGACCAATGATGGAGAACAGGTGTTGAGTAAAAGGATGATGGAAGGCAGAGTCCTGATCATAGTTAATGTTTATGCATGTATGCATGTGTGTTTGTGTGTGTTTAACTTATTAATTTAATTCTGGTGCACATTTTGCTTGTTAAGCTATTGTTTTAACTCTAGACCTGACTTTTTTGTTTCCTTGTTGATAAAGCTGCTGAAGTCAGCGGCCCAGCCCTAGTGAAGCCATGGTCTAAGAGGAATCAGTACCAGGCTACTGATTGGTACCATGTACCACCATCCATCAGCATCTCAGTGGAGCAAACCATTGGGCATTTAGACAGGGGATGGCAGATGAGAGCAACTCCTGCTTTATTCTTTGACCACCCCTTGGTTTCAAGAGCCTGGAAGAAATGAGGCCCTAATTTATCGGTTTGGGAGGATGGGTTAGGAAGGACTGGGTAAATCAGTTCACACTTCCTTATTTCCTGAGCTAACTCGGGGACCAACCGAAACAGATGATAAGGAAGAGTGGCAGATCCTAGAGCATGAGTGGTTGAGTATGACACACACAGAACGCACGTGCTGCAGTCAAAGTAGGAGTCCAGAGAGTAATCTGAGGAAGATGTATGTAGGAGAAAAATCAGAGAAGGCACATTTGCTGTTCTAAGGGGTTTTATTTGAATCCAAAGGTAGTGTGGACTTTCGAAGCATATGAACCAGGGATAGTAGAGATTATTAGCAATATCAGTATATTGAAATGTTAGGAAGAATTACCCAATAGATCATAGACAGTAGGCTAGCTGACTTTTTTTTTCCTTTTCATTTTAGGGCCACACCAGCAGCGTATGGAAGTTCCCGGACTAGGGGTCGAATCGGAGCTACAGCTGCCAGCCTAAGCCAGAGCCACAGCAATGGATCCGAGCTTCATCTGTGACCTACATCACAGCTCACGCCAATGCCGGATCCTTAACCCACTGAGGGAGGTCAGGGATCAAACCCGCATCCTCATGGATACTTAGGGTCTTAACCCACTGAGCCATGATGGGAAATCTGACTTTTTTTTTTTTTAATGACAAGCTTTCCCTATGATATTGCCTAAGGGTCACGTAATCTACTCAGGTCCCTTGCCCTTGGGAATACAAGTAAAGGCTTTCTGTTTCCAAATGCCATCCTGGAGGCCATCTATGATTGGCATATCCATTGGCATATCTACGGGTGACATATCCCATTCCTTTTTTTGTGAATGTAATTAGGCTGTACATAGATTCCAAGGGTTGGACTGGATTAGCTCTAAAGCCAACTTTTAGCTTCGTAAAAAAATACTTCCCTCAAATTCCTTCCATTCAACTACAATGACTAAATTTATTCTAATTTTCAGAATGTAGAACCCATGAGTTTCCCTAGGCAAAAGCGAAGCATTCCCACTCCCCGACCATTTGCAATATCAAGCATTCCTTAGACCTTTGTGTTTTCTTCGGAAAGCTCCTGTAGATCCCTGAGAAGGTGCCTTCATGGCTGCATGGGTGTGTTCACTCCATTGTGTGTGTTGCCATATTTTTTTTTGGTCTAGCACCAATGTGCTTTGGAATGAAGAACCTCCAGGCTCAGGTACGTTACCTTGTATTTACCTTCTGAGGCGCTGCCTTGTGGGGTAATTCCTGAGAGCATAGCAGGCAGTACAGCTCCTGCTGACCTGCCAGCCTCTTGCCTAGTCACACAGAGCTTTTCTAAAATGACCTACAGACACATGAGCTAGTTCTGCATATGATGATGTCTTCCTCTTTTGCTGCTCCCCAGAGTCTCTGCATAAAGGAGAATAATGTCTTAAAGTGCAGTCACTTTCTGTGACACTTTATCATTCTAATAGCCCTAAAATTACAAATACTGCCTCTTCTATTTTTCTGCACAGTAGCTAGGGAAACAAATTCGTGGTGCACGTCTTTCTTCAGAAAGTGAAATGGACTAAAGGTCAGGGGGGTTCTCTTTTTATTTCAATTTGTTGCTATTTCATTTGCGATTTATCCTGTTTTCAGTCTCTCCCTTTCTGACCCCCCCCCAGCATCAAAATATAAAGACAGTCAATAACTGGAACTGGAAAAAGTCAGATGTGTGAAATGATGTGCAGAAAAGGGGCCGGCGTCTTTTCAATGTCTCCACAGAGAGTTTTAACTTTGTTCTCCCTGGAAGGAGGGCTTGGGGAATGCACACATTCTATATTCCTATTTTTAACGACCCATGCCATCATGTTGATGCCAAACTGAAATTACCGGGACTTAATCACTCTTAAAAGAGCTTAATGGATCCCCATTGCCAATAAGAACATCCCGGACTCAATCAATCTTTTTCAGTTTCAGCTCTTTCTACCATGAGCCATTTGACCTCAGCTCCCTGATTACTTATCCCATGCTCATGTACCTTTGTACCTTCCATTCCTTCTGCCTGAGATACTCTTCAACTCAGTCCTTCAGAGCTGGATGACACGTTCTGCAGGGCAGGGATCATGTACCTACCGTGCCAGGCCCAGCGTCTGTTGTGTAATAGATGCTCAACAAATGTTTGTTTACTGACGGCCTAACTCAGCTCAAAGTTTATCTCTTTCTTCCTGAATTATATCTTTTGATAATTCTTTCTGTGGGTGCCCAGAAGGACCTATAAGTTTTATACACACACACACACACACACATATTATATTATATATACTATATATATATATTTTTTTTTAAAGAGAAGGCATGATTTATTTGGATCCATTAGTGGACAGTCTATCACAGTCTGCCTTCTGGTCCCAATGATTCATGTGTGAAATTTACTCATCCCCTTTTAAAACCTTCAAGGTTTCATCCAAGCATGGCATCAAGCTCCAAGTCCGTAATCCCATTATCTGCATCTACACAGGTAGACGAAACTCTTTGGGGTAGCTCTTCTTTGTCTAGAGAGCTGTGAGCTAAAACGATAACCTATTTCTTGCCTCTTCGCCCTCTGCATACACTTGATGTCAATGGTAAGAGAGACTGGACAATCTCAATTGTCCCGGTTCAATAATAGGATTAGCAAAAGACACAATAGAATTTACTGGTCCACAGTGTTGCTAAAATCCAGTGGGCATATCATCTTGGAGTAGAGAGCCTTCCTTAATGGGTCCTTCTGTTTCCTGGAATTTTCCTCATCATATATTTGGAAATGCCTTTACGTTTTTCCTTTATGATTAACCAGATGGGAAAGTACAGGCTATGGTTGGTTCCTCAGCCCTGTGAAGAAGTATCACCTCGATGCCTCGGACATTAATGGTTGTGGATGAAAAGTCTGCTGCTAAGATCATTTCCATTTCTTTGTGGGTCATCTGTTTCCTTTCTGGTAACTTAAAGATCATTTTTTTCTTCATGTTCTTAACTTTCCTTAGGATATGTCTGGGTGTGCATTCATTTTCATTTATACTATCTGGATTTGGGTGCATCTTTCAGAAAATCTCGAAAATTCCCCGCCATTACCTTTTTTAAATATTGCTACTCTGACACTCACTTTATTCTTCTATACTTTAAAATATTCTATTAGACATATTTTGGAGACTATCAATTTATTCTTCATGTTTCTTAATTATAGTTCAGTGGGAAAATAATTTTATCTCTCTGCATTTTATTGCATTCTCCATAGTACTTTCAATTCACCAATTCTTCCTAATTGTATCCAGTCTAGTTTATATCATCTACTGATTTAAAGATTCTAATGATCCTATTTTTCATTTCCAACATTTCTAGGAGACACTTTTTAATATACATTTTATAACCATTTGTATCTGCTTATAACTTCTTGGTGTTTTTCTTAGGTAGTGTTATTTCTTATTTCTTTCTTTTTTTCTTTCAAAGAATTGGAACATTAATTAATAATTAGATCTTCACTTTTCCCAGCTTTATCGGCATGCAACTGACATATAAATTTGTGTCAGTTTAAGGTGTACAATGCATTGATTTGATAGCTTACATATTTGCAAAATGATTACCACTATAGTCTTAGCTAACGGTTCCATCTCATCATATAATTCCCATTTCTTTTTATGGTGAGAACATTTATGATTTACTTCTTTAGCAACTTTCAAGTATATAACACAGTACTGTTAACTATAATCAGTACATTGTACATTAAATCCCAAGAATCTATTCATCTTATAACTAGAATTTGTACCCTTCAATCAATGTCTCCACAACCTCCCCCCACCCCCAGCCCCTTCCCAGCTCCTGGTAACCACAACTCTGTGCTCTATTTCTGTGTGTTCAGCTTTTTTATATTCTGCCTGTAAGTGGTATCATACAGTATATGTCTTTCTTTCTTTTTGTGTGTGTGTGTTTTTTTGCCTTTTCTAGGGCCGCACTTGCGGCATATGGAGGTTCCTAGGCTAGGGGTCTAATTGGAGCTGTAGCCGCCAGCCTACTCCACAGCCACAGCAATGTGGGATCTGAGCCACATCTGCAACCTACACCACAGCTCACGGCAACGCCGGATCCTTAACACAATGAGCAAGACCAGGGATCAAACCCGCAACCTCATGGTTCCTAGTCAGATTCATTAACCACTGAGCCACGACGAGAGCTCCCAGTACTTGTCATTCTCTGTTGGACTTATTTCACTTAGCGTAATGCCCTCAAGGTCCATCCAAATATCCAAATTGTTTGCAAATGGCAGAATTTACTTCCCTCTCATTGCTGAATAATATTTCACATATATTACACATAATGTATTCAAATTCATATATATATGAATATAATATATTAAATTATCATACACACGTATAATGTATTCAAATTCACATGTTTTTTTCCCCAGAAGTGTGCTGGACCCTCTGCTCTTGAAACCCACTCAGACTTCTGCAAAGGCTGTCTCATCTGTAGATGATTATCTAAGACAGTGTTTCCAGGGGCTCACGGGCTGTGTCTGAGAGGGACCAGGGCTGGTTCATGGGCCATAGCAGGGTCCACAGTCAAGACCAAAGTCTGCCTCCCTTTTGTCCATGGATAGATGCTTAATCCTTGTGGTTGACTGGGGGGTAAAGGGGGACAAAAATGAGAGACGTTTTACGCCACTATGATGCTGATATCACCCTCTGGAGCAAAATCGTTTTAACATTAACTTCAGATTATTCTCTTATTTTCATCATTGTTATATTCATTAATGATCGCTCCTCGCTGATTCTTCATTGTGGATTCTGTAAGATTTCCTCCTTAGCATTAGATATCACTGAGTATGTTATTATTGTGTATTGTTGTCTCCTCTTCAGTGAAAACCTTTTTTCCCCCTCCCTTCTTCTCTGTGCTCATTCCTCCCTATTTAGCAGTTTTGCAGCTGGCTCTTCAAGAACCCCCTGGTCCAGAACCCAGCTTTCTCTCATGGGATTAAAGCAATTGTTGATAATATTGGACTAACGCAGACGGAGCTCCTGAGCCACCGGGCTCCTCGTCCAAGTTTAGGATGGAGACAGTACCTTCTCCCTCATGCCTGTCTCACTATCTCTTTCTAGGAAGCCTCAGCTTTTTTTCAGCTTTCTTTCAGAGGTGGGGAAAGACAGTCTAGCTCCTGGGCTCCGACAGCAGTCTTGGAAATGTCGTGGAGAATGTTTTGTCTCCATTTTTCTTGCAGGAGCCAAACTCCTGGCTGCCTTTTGACAGCTTCAGGAAGCCCTTTACCCACCTTCAGCTTCTCATCTACTGATAATTGTCTTGGCTGTTTGGGGGTTGGTGGGACACAGATTGGAGCGTAGGACTCTGCCACTCATTTTATTCTACACTTTAAAACTTTCTGTTAGACATATTTTGGAGACTACCAGTTTCTTCCTCGTGTTTTTTAATTATTATTCAATGGAAAAATAACTTATCTCTCTGCATTGTATTGCATCCTCCATGGTACTTTCAACTCACCAACTTTATCTCGTGATTAAAGGAGAAGTTCATTTCTCTCTGTCACTCTCACAGGACACAAATAAGGAAGCTGGTGGCCCTAAATACTATAGAAAATCATCTTATTGCCCTAAAGACACATCTTGTGACCATGAAGAAAAGAGAAGAATGTGTCAAATATAAGAACATCATATTATATATATTAATGTCATTACTTTTTTTTAGGGCCACACCTGCAGCATATGGAAGTTCCCAGGCTAGGAGTCGAATTGGAGCTGTAGCTGCCAACCTACGCCACGGCCACGGCAACACTAGATCTGAGCTGCATCTGTGACCTACACCACAGCTCACAGCACCACTGGATCCTTAACCCACTGAGTGAGGCCAGGGATTGAACCCGCATCCTCATGGATACTAATTAGATTTGTTACCACTGAGCCACAATGGGAACGCCATGAACATATATTTTTAATTTATGTTTTTTATGTCTTATATGAACGCGCATCTTTACTAACTACTTTTTAAAATTGAAGTACGATTGATGTACCATGTGGTGTTAATTTCTACTGTACAGCAAAACCATTCAGATATATATAAATAAAATTATATATATAAATATATATATTTATATATATAAATATATATATAAATAAAATTATATATATATAAAATTATATATATATATAAAACTATATATATATATACACACACACATTCCTTTTAATTTTCTTTCCATTACGGTTTATCATAGGATATTAAGTATGGTCCCCTGTGCTCTACAGTATGATCTGGTTGTTTATCCAATTCTGTAGGCAATAGTTTACACCTGTTAATCACTCCAAAAATTACTTTTTATATTTGGTCATTTGTTGCCTTGTCTTTGGAATAGGCGTGGGACTTCAAGACGCGTACCTTATAATTCTCCCTCTCCCAGAAGTCAAGCTATACATTTTTAACTCCACCCCCTGTGGAGGCAGTAGTGAACTGTCCAGATTCCCCGTAGAACCAAAGCACTCATTCCTTAGCTTCTGGGCCACAGCGGCTGCTGACTGCTCACAGCTGGCTCCCTCGACAGGCATTGTTTCAGCCGCCTTGCCAAAAATTATGGCCTTTGCTCAGGAGCAGTGAAATTCCAGCAACCAGTCGAATGAAGGCACAGAGAGTCTGGCTTACCTTGCTTCAATTCAGGACCGTAATAAAAGGCCACCCCCCGCCCCGACACACACACACACAAGTCAGAGCTCCCTGGGAGATGAGCTCCGGCCTTTGCTGCAGCTGCACTGCTCTTTAATTTCTGCCTTTTATCAGCTTGGCTTCCCTCTCTGCTTTACAGGTGTTAATTCTAAGAGCACCTCCAATGGATCTCCATCTCAGCAGCCTGCGTCCTGGTGAGCTTTGTTTAAGACACACAGAGTGGATCGCATCTAAGTCTCCTTCAGGGGCTCATCCAGCTGCTTCCTCACAGCTGACATTTGGGAATGTATGTGGAATCAATCCAGGAGTGAAAGCAGAGTGACTCAAATTTGACCTTCCTAGTTTTCCCACGCTACATAATTTTTCTGCTTTTACTAACACGACTTGGACCTTCAAAGTCTAAGACTCCGAGGTAAGAGGACATCTCTTTGCTCTGCAAGTTTCTATTTTACTTGAACTTCAGTGTTGCCTGCATGAGTCCCCAGTGAAGGTTCTGAGTCAGCTTTGTGGGAGGTAAAGCCATGATGCTCCCCTGACCCCGACACAGTTGACACTGGTGGAACGCATTGAAGACGAATTACTTGCACACACAGCGTTCATGTGGCAGGTGGAGGCTGACAGCAACATGATCAAGAACTGAGCATGGGAGTTCCCATCGTGGCGCAGCAGAAACAAATCCGACTAGGAACCATGAGGTTGCAGGTTCGATCCATGGCCTTGCTCAGGGTCTCAGCACCATGAAATGCCAGGCGTGAAAGAGGGTCTAAGGATTACAATTGTGGAGTAGAAAACAAGGTCATTAATCCAGAGTCATATATGAAGCAGTTTAACCCACTTCACTTTGGAAGGCATAATTCTTAGAAGCCAGGCTTATATTCCAATCCTTTTTTTTTGTCTTCTTGCCTTATCTAGGGCCGCACCCGCGGCATGTGGAGGTTCCCAGGCTAGGGGTCTAACAGGAGCCGTAGCTGCTGGCCTTCGCCACAGCCACAGCAACACGGGATCCAAGGCGCGTCTGCAACCTACACCACAGCTCAAGGCAACACTGGATCCTTAACCCACTAAGCGAGACCAGGGATCGAACCCACAACCTCATGGCTCCTATTGGATTCATTTCCACTGCACCACGATGGGAACTCCAGGCATAATGGATTTCTTCTTGAGCAGGAACAAAGGTCTTCAAAGGAAGATCCCCAACATGGAAGAGAGACATCAAAATAAACAGAGACACAATATGATCCTGGAGGGGGGCAGAAGTCACTCCAAGAATAGGAAGGAACCTCCCCAAACTCCAGTGTGTGTCCTCAGAGAGATCTGAGAAACCCTAAAACAAGCATAGGACAGTGATGAAAATGGAAGGAACGCGCACCCCAAGAAACGCTGTCCTAGAGAGTAGAAACGTGTTTGTCAGAATAGAAAAGAATTCAACAGAAAAGTTGGCAAATTAGGTCTGGGAAGTCTCTGAGATGTGGAACAGGAAAACAAAGAGGTGAAGCTTGTGAGAAAGAAACCCAAAGGGTCAGTGCAGGAACACTGAACTCCTGACCAAGAGACAAATGACGGGGGAAAGTGTCAAGGAAGTGGTGGGGACCGACTTCCAGAACTGGAGGACGTAACGTTCAGATTGAAAATGTACACTTAGTGCGAGCAAAGTGAATTGAAACAAGAACCAAAAGCACATGCAGTGCCTTATTCCAAAATGTCAGAACAGCCGGGCTAACAGGGGAACCTGAAAAGCAAAGAAGAGGGCAAAAAAAATTCAAAATGAAAACAAAAGGTTGAGGTTCTCGGTGTGACCCTGTGGGTGAAGGACCCAGTGTAGTTTCCGTGAGGATGTGGGTTTGATCCCTGGCCTGGCACAGTTGGTTAAGGATCCAGGGTTGCTGCAAGCTGCAGCGTAGGTCACAGGTGGCACCTCAGATGTTGAGTTGCTGTGGCTGTGCATGGGTCTCGGCTGCAGCTCTGATTAGACCCCTAGCCTGGGAACGTCCATATGCTGCAGGTGCCGTCGTAAAAAGAAAGAAAAGAAAAGAAAAGAGGAAAGAAAACAAAAGAAGAGAAAAGAAAAAAAAAAGGAAAAGCCAACATCATACAACCCATCAGCAACTCCAGGCATTAGGTACTTTTGTCTTTCAAAAGGAAAATCATTGCAATGTAGGATTCAATACATACCTAAGTATCAATAAATAGGGTAGTAGCCTAAAGGCGTTATAAGAGAGGTAAGAGGTAAGGCCGAGGTGGGACTCTCCAGGGAAACAGAAGGACACAATAGAATGCTAAACTTGCAGGAGAAGTTGAACAAAAGTTAAAATAGGTCTAAAGTCATTAGTTCTAAAAACATTGAACTCCAGGCAGAAAGTCATATGCAAAAGAACATTTCATCAGAGAGAGAAACGGCTGTGTAGCGAACCACGTTTGAACAGTCAGAGTAATGCAATCACTGCTGATTTTCAATTTTCAGCATCAACCCGCTGATAAAGCTCAGAGGACTAATTACCATTCTAGAACAAAAATGTAGGCACTGTAAACTCAATGTTGTAAAAGCAGAAGTTCCTGAGAAGTTGAGAAGTAGAGACAGAAGCAGAATTGATATCATAGCTATATTCTCTATTAGGAAGTAAGAAGGAAAAATACACAGCACTGACGGAAGAAAAAAAAAATAACAGTTTTAAAAAATAATTTTTAAAAATTAGCAAACAAGACGACACATAATTTTGCATTGTCTGGTTCTTATATTCTTCTAGAGTTATTTCAACAGGAAGAAAAGCTTTCCCTTTTGCAACTGAAAGATACTTTCATGAAAGAAGACTTCAGCTTCCAGTGTTATTATTAAATGAAAATTTTGATTTGTCATCATGAAAGCAATAACATATGACTCTCGTTGTCACAGGCTAAGGCAAAAATGAGTGGTGAGCATAATAGATAAAGGACGCTATCGTATCAAGCGAAGGCCAAACACTATCACAGTGAGCTGTACAAAAATAAGTTCTGCAGTTAGTTCATACTCATAAGTGGAGGGACGTTGCTAAAAGGAAAAACTTGGCTGAAGTGGTTGATATACCGTTCATTTAATGGGTGCCGATTTACCACAATATTAAACATATTGCCATCACCAGTTGAGGTTAAAAGTTAATTTTATCAGTGCCGTGCTTTTGCTGCATTGAATATGCAATGTTTCTAGCTGTGTACTAGCAAAGCACTTCAGTTTCACTTGGAGAACTAAGGAGAGACGCATGTGGATGCCAGCGGGGTCTCCTTTCCTTACTACTTACTGTCCCCTCTGCTTAATAGAGAAACATGTTGGCTCAGTGGCTCTAAATTAGTTCAGTGACAGAGGAATTCCTTCCTTCCTTCCTTCCTTCCTTCCTTCCTTCCTTCCTTCCTTCCTTCCTTCCTTCCTTCCTTCCTTCCTTCTCTTTTCTGTTTACAGCCACACCTGCAGCATATAGAATAGAAGTTCCCAGGCTCCAAGTTGAATCCGAGCTGCAGCTACAGGCCTACGCCACAGCCACAGCAACACCAGATCTGAGCCGCCTCTGTGACCTCTGCCACAGCCTGCGGCAACGCTGGATCCTTAACCCACTGAGCGAAGACGAGGATCGAACCCACATCATCCCAGAGGCTACATTGGATCCTTAGCCCACTGAGCCATGAGGGGAACTCCAATATCTGTTCTTTAGCACAGTTTCCTAGATCCTTGTTGCACATAATGGGATCTGTGGACTCCCAGCCTTGGCATCTCCCAGCCTTGGCATCTCCCAGCCTTGGCAACCCTTGGGGGACTATAAGAAGTGCAGAATCTTGGGCCTCATCCCAGAACTAGCAAATCAGAATCTGCTTTTTTTCTTTTCCCTTTTCTTTTTTTTTAGCTGCACCCCTGGCACAGGGAAATTCCCAGACCAGGAATTGAACCTATGCCACAGTAATCACCACAACCATAGCATTGATAACGCTGGATCCTTAACCCACTGAGCCGCCAGGGAACTCCAGAATCTGCATTTGTTTAACAAGATCCCCAGCTGATTCATGTGCACATTTATGTCTGAAAGGCAGGGACCCTGCCCTTTCCTTATGACCATGGACATGAAAATCCTCTCAATGGAATCCTTGCCCACGTGCTTCCAGCCTGAACATTGACTCTTGCTGAAAAGCAGCAGGGTCAACGTTTTTGCCCTGTGTCTGCCCTGACATTTCTCTACAGGCATCCCTTAAACTCTCTAGCTGGTGAGTATGCTCGAACCCCCATTTCCCAACACCTGTTGAGAGTATGCTGTTTTCACCTGCCCTGATTCCTCCTCTGTAAATCGGAACAGTAAGAACACTTTTCTCCTAGAGCTGCCATGATGCTTTACAGGGAACAGTCCCTATAAATTGTTCCCTGCACAGAGTAATATCTCAGTAAAGGTGGTGATGATTATTAGCGACGATCCAAGAGTCCCCGGGGGATAATGTTCCACAGGAAAAGTCTTATCTGTTAGTGGTCTCCAGCCTCAGCTGTCATCAGCTTCATTTCCCTCATCAATACCTCATTACTTGATTGTCAAGTCCCAGACGCTCTAAGCCACACACCGTCACGCCGAAGAATAGCAATTATTACAGGTCTCACGTGGAAAGCATCACAGAGTCGGTGTCCCTTTCATTCTGAGTGGGGTCTGTCTGCTGGGGATGGTGGTGGGGAGCAAAGCTTGTGTTGATGGGAAGACCGTCTCTCTCATCCTCACCGTCAGTTTGTCTCATGAGCTTCCAAGCCATCCTGCTCCAAGTCCCAATTTTTACCAAGTCGAGTCAGCTATTTTCCCTTACTTCTTCTTCTTCCTCTTCCCCTTCTTCTTCCTCCTCCTCCCTTTTCCTCTTTGTCTTCCTCTTCTTTTTCTTCTACTACTTTTTTCCATACGCACCTGCGGCGTATGGAAGTTCCCAAGCTAGGGGTCAAATCCAAGCTGCAGCCGCCAGCCTACACCACAGCCACAGCAACGCCAGATCCGAGCCGTATCTGTGACCAATGCTGCAGCTTGCAGCAACGCCAGAGCTTTAACCCACTGAGCTAGGCCAGGGATCAAAGCCGCATCCTCATGGATGGCGGTTGGGTTCTTAACCCATTGAGCCACAGTGGGAATTCCCTTTTGTTTTTCTTTCACTCATTTCTTGAGGCCATGGCTTCTCCTTAGAGAGGCAGGTGTGTGTTGGCAGGTGCTGTGTTAGGGAGCATAAAGCCCACAAGCTGTGCTGGGAAAAACCTTTTCCCTACTCCAAATGGGAGCCTTGTAACTAAATGAAAGCCTTTCCCCTGAAACACTCTCTTTTTTGAGGAGGGGGGCATAGCTGAGGCATATGGAGGTTCCCAGACTAGGTGTTGAACTGGATCTGCAGCTGCCAGCCTATGCCACAGCCACAGCAACACCAGATCCAAGCCACGTCTGTGACCTACACCACAGCTCATGGCAACGCCGGATCCTTAACCCACTGAGCGAGGCCAGGGATCAAATCCTCGTCCTCATGGTTGCTAGTCTGGGTGGGAACTCCAGAAACCTTCTTCTTAAAAAGATCCCTTTTCCAGGTGGATCCTGAGCACCCCAGACGGGCTTCCAGAAGGTCCTGTCTATCACAAATGCCGACCCACCTCCTCATCTTGCCTGAATCCCAGGGGGGGCTGGGGTTAGTGTCCATGTGGGGTCCCTCCACACGTGAAATGACCAGTTCCACTGAGTCTGGAAAAGAGAGCACATGTGGAAACATGAGCACAGTTTCTTCTTTGTAAAATGATATTGGAGTATAGTTGACTTACAGTGTTGTATTCGTTGCCAGTGTCCAGCAAAGTCAATTAGTCAAATACATCCATTCTATTTTCCCATATAGGTATTTGCAGACAGAGTGGATTTTCCTGTGCTTTAGAGTAGGTTCTTGTTAATCATCTATTTTATACAGTAGCATATATATGTTATCCTCAGGCTCCTAATTCTTCCCCCGCCCCCCAACGTTTGCACCTGTGGTAACCATAAGACTGGTTTTAAAATCTGCCAGTTTGTCTCTGTTTTATAAAGAAAGCCTTTGCATCGTTTCTATTAGCTTCCATCAGAGATATCACAGTGACGTCTGTCTTTGTCTGACTTCCTCCACTTGGCATGATCCTCTCTAGGTCCATCCGTGTTGCTGCAAATGGCACGGCATGCTTTTCATTTTTAAAGATCACCACGGGAAAGTGAGATTTGACCTTTAATCAGGCGGGCATTCCCAAGACAAATGGAGAGGGAATAAAGGATGGAAACCACCGCTCTGACCCTCTTCCTATGAGAAAGGGACAACATGCTGGCCAACGTCATCCCATTTAATTCCCCCCAATGCGTATTTGTTTAACACATGAAACTGTGGCTTGCACAGGCTAAGTAACCAAGCTGGAATGAACTCCTGTTTCTTTTACTGCTGTATCCCCATGCTTCCCATTACATAATATGGCTTCATGTGATGGAATTGGTTGATGCGTGATAGTAAATTCCTTGTCATGGAGAGCATTCAAACAGAGGCTGGAGGCTGGAAGCCTTGGGCCGCCCTTTCCAGACCTGGAACGAGGTCAAGGGAACCTGAGGATCAGAGCCTGGGGTAATTCCTGGAGCAGCACCATTAAACAAGCGCTCTGAAAGAAAGCTCTCCATTCCAGACACAGCAAGAGAATAAGGGAGAACCAAAACACAAAACTGAAAGCACCCAGAAGCTCAGCAAGCTGGTATGTTCTGAGAGGCGTTGCACAGATAAAGAGCCAGGGCTAAAAACGGACAGTACCGAGGCTAAGCATTCATTCCATGTGATTCACTGCCAATGCTCAGAAATTGGTAGACTTCACCCACAAATCCGTATTTCAAAACTCTTGAAAAACCGGCCATCCTGGGCCCACATGTCTGCGTGGCAACAGCTGAGTGGTGGTGGCTGGTCCCTTAGTCAAGGCATGTGCCCTCTGATGCCTAGGCTCTCATCACCTTATATTGCCTTACGTCTCTCTGTCTTTATTTGTTTGCATGATCAGTTTAGGCTGCGAAAAAGAACCAAAACAATGTATCTTTTTGGCTGCCAGGTAGAAGTTCAGCTTAGAAAGCCATAGGCTGCGTTTGTGGCACATCTCAGAGACTCATGCTCCTTTCCAAATTCACTTGAAGCCACGCTGTGCAGAGAGTCTGAGAGACAAGCCCTTAGGATAGCTGTGCTGATACAAAACAGCTGCCAAGGAGCGTGTATAAGCATGCTCCATCACTAAGGGGTGGAGAAGTGGGAGAGTTGAAATGTGGAAGAAACCAAGACAGGCAAGAATTAGGGCACACCTAGTCCTAGCCACCAACGCTAAGGACAGCCTCAGTACCAGTTATCGCTAAAACTGTGCTTTGGGGTTTCCGTCGTGGCACAGCGGAAATGAATCTGACTAGGAACCACGAGGTTGTGGGTTCGATCCCTGGCCTCGCTCAGTGGGTTAAGGATCCGGCATTGCCGTGAGCTGTGGTGTAGGCTGCAGATGCGGCTTGTAGCTGGCCTTGCTGTGGCTGTGGTGTAGGCTAGCAGCTGTAGCTCTGATTAGACCCCTTAGCCTGATTAGACCTCCACACGCCATGTGTGCGGCCCTAAAAATGACAAAAAGACAAAATAAATAAATAAAATAAAATAAAATAAAACTGCACTTTAAATACCCTTGGTTTCCAGGGGGGAGGAGAGAGATGTCGGATGGAGAGAGAAGGTAAGTATCAAATTACAGGTTTTCTACAGCATGGATTCAGTTAACTTCAACTAGTTGTTTTATTGTTTTTCATCAAAATTATTCTAAAAAAAACACTCCAAGTTTGAATATGATGAGGCACCCAAGGCAATTTAGTGACCAGACATGCTAAGCAGCAGCTCCAACGCTCGAGGAGGTGCTTTGCTTATAAGCCATAAAAACTGACATGAGTACACAAACCCAAAAGAGTCTTATTGGAAGTATATTGGGCATTCATGATATCGATGGCAAGGCTGGGAAATGGGACATAGATATAAGGTAAGCACCCAGGAGACCCTGTGGATAGAAACGTAAGTCATTCTGGGTCCAAGAATCAGAAAAACCCCGTGTCTCCCAAGGGTGACAAGCTGGACTAGATGTGTCCAATCATTTCTAGTTATTTTGTCATTCTCTGTAAGATGCTAATTCCACATAAAGAGCCAGGCAATTAGTCCCGCTTAGGCCAGAGGAAGCTCCCTAAAGCCAGAAGTGAGTTGACACTATTAACTATTAATCTACGGTTTCAGCACCAAGGCCAGTGCTCGAAACCCAAGTGGATGCCCAGCGAGCACTGGTGAAATGAATCAGTGAGGACATGACAGCGTTGTCTCTCTTTGACTGAGAGCAGCCGGGAAAAGAGTCCCTAAGCCTCGAGCCAGCAGGGAAGAGGAAATCAGAGTGATGTTATCAAGAGACAATTGAAGGGGTGCTGGGCAGCCACGAGTGTGGGGTGTGTGGAGAGATGCTTTCAATTTCCCTGCAAGGTTTACATAACAAATACGGAAAACGTCAAATCTCTCCCAGTGCTTCACATTTCAACACAGCAGCAGAACAATCAGAGTCCAATGCTTCTATAGCCATCCTTGTTTTTCCTGTCCAAGCACAATGGTAGCCAGGATTGGGGTGACCCGAAGTCCCGTGTCCCGCCCTGTTTTGGTTCTGATACAGAAGTCCATATGCTAGTGCCAACTTTGCCCTGAGTGAGTTCCCTGAGATGCAGGCACTTCTCCTCCAAGAACATGCCATATGTATGAGAGGCTGTTCCAAGGAGAGGCAAATTTGCACATCCCACTCGAAGGGGGATTGGAAAGGGTGGGTATGAACAGCCCCCGGATTTTCTGCTCTTCCTCTGAGGTACTTTAGGAAGGAGCACACCACTCGCTGCAACGGATCAAGGAAAGAACACCCCCTGGGGAGTGGCCCAGTGTCAAGAAGGCTTGGATAACCAAGCAGCTTTAAGGCTAATAATGGAGAAACGCGGCTCTCTTAAGCCGATCCGATGGCTCATTGTTATATGGCCCAACACTCTTAATTCGCCAGCTGGTCATATATAATTTAGCTCTTAATTAGAAGTTGTCTCGAGAGGTCCTCAGAATGCTTAACGTGTGAGCCTCGTTCTGACAGCTGGAGCCCACGCTCAGAGAGTCCTTTCGGAAAAGCCCCTTCAACAAAAGTGGGTTTGCTTTCCAACCTCTGTTTCAGCTCTACACTGGAGAACTTTGGGTATTTCTTTCTGTTCCTTAGGTTGGAGGCACGGATGCTGAGCCGTGGGATGAACTCGTTTGGAGAAGAAAAGGAAACAGAGCAGAGAGCTCTGAGGGCTCATGGACATGACCTGACCTAAGCTCAATTTTTCTTTTCCTTCTTTTTTTTTTTTTTTTGGTCCAGCTTGCTTAGGATTAACTTTCTAAAATCTTGTTTTCGAATTCTCTAAAATCGGGAAGATTTACCTACAAATCTGGGTTTCTAATTTGTTTTGGAAGTGGGTAAAATCTAGAGATAGCGGGCCAGCTGTCCCACCAGGGAGTGGAAGTGGAGCTGAGCTGAATAATGGCAAACTCCCTTTGAATGGGACCTGAGCTCTCTACTCAGCATGGTCATAACACATGGTGTGTGTGTGTGTGTGTGTGTGTGTGTGTGTGTGTGTGTGTGTGTGTGGTAGGTGGTGGCTATGTAGGTTTGTAACTCCATATAGTCATCTTTATTCCTAACTGGGTGTGCCCTAGGTCTTTTTCTTTTCCCTTAATTTTTTTTTTTGGTCACCACCCACGGCATATGGAAGTTCCATTCATGGGTTTGGGATTGAATCTGAGGCATAGCCATGACCCATGCTGCAGCTGTGGCAACGCCAGGTCTTTTAACCCACTGCACTGGGCTAAGGATCGAACCCAAGTCTCTGAGGCAAACTGAGCCGCTGCAGCTGGATTCTTAACCCACTGTGCCGCAGTGGGAACTCCTAGGTCTTAAATTCCTAAGTCTCTTCTCTGCCTTTTTGGATGTGACTAATGACAATTATGGGATATAGTTAAGGGTTGGTTAATGAGCAGGCAAGGAAGCTGTAATGGGGGTGGGAGGGCAGATCTGTATACATCTTGGGGGAAGTTAGCCACACTCTGACCTGAGTGCCTCGGCACCTCACATTCTGCTTTCAATTGTTTTTGGGGGTGCCAAACCCACGGCATGTGGGAGTTCCCTGGCCAGGGATGGAACCTGCGCCACAGCAGTGACAATGCCAGATCCTTAACCCACGGAGCCACCAGGGAACTCCCTGCTTTCAAGATTTTTAAGCAGGAGCGTGGCTTGTTGATAAGGCCTAAACCACTTCGTTATGTAACACCCAGATCGTGAAAGGCCTTGAATGCCATGCTCATCTATGGACAATATATCTGAAGACACCAAAGCACCCAAAGAGCTTTCACCCGGGAGCAGTTTTGTGACATGTAGGGCAGGACCCTCTCCGGCTGGCTGCTGTGTTTGGAGTCAGCTGCTCCCCACTGATGCCCAACCAAGCTGTGCGGACTGGCTCAGAACTCCAGGGGTCCACTATCTGCAGAAGGACCCTCATTTTGGTCCTTGCTGTTGTTGTTAATTTTCATATCTTCTGTGAATCGTCTTCCCTTTTGTGAATTTATGTCACAGACGTGGGCCTGTGTGCACCATGACCTATGCATGACCTCTTCGTGACAACCCTTTTAATAACTAGAGCCTAAAAATCATCTAAGGGCCTCTCGAGAAGGAAGCTGAAAGAATAAGGCCCAGCCACCCAGGCCCAGCCACCCAGCTGAATACCGTGCAGCTAGGAAAGGACTTAGATGTCTATGACTCATAGAGAATCATCTCCAAAGTATATTTTATTTACCCAATTTTATGGATGCACCCACGGCATATGGAAGTTCCTGGGCCAGGGATCAAATCTGAGCTGTAGCCATGTCCTACACCGCAGCTGCAGTAACACCGGATCCTTTAACCCATGGCACCAGGCCAGGGATCAATCCTGAGCCTCTGCAGTGACCTTGAGCCACTGCAGTCAGATTCTTAACCCACTGTGCCACAGCGGAAACTCCTCCATCATATATTTTAAGTGAGAAGGACAAGGTACTGATTCATATTTTTACTGTGTTTCCATTCACTTCAAAAGCATGCCTTCGCTTATTCTGATATAAGGTGGCAACGTTTTAGGTGGTAAAAGACTGCTGGGGAGAGAGCCTGGGGCACAAATGTTGAGAGATGGATGTCCTTTTCATTGGGTATCCTTCTGCATTGCTCGCTTATTTTCTCACTTGCATGTATTTTTTTTTTTTTTTTGCAGTAATAAAAATCGCGTTGTGGGGTGGTGTGCATTTACTCTTGAGCTTCATTTCTCCTGGAGACGGCTTCTGTCCTTTTAGGGACGTGTCTACATTCCCCAGTACCATTTTCTAGAAGGCATCCCCTGTCCTGGTGGCTGGCAGGACAGAGCAGGTGGTCCTGGGCTCCAGCTGAGAGCTGAGGTGGCTTTTTTTCCCCTTGGAATTCGGGGGTGAGAAGAGCTCTTGGGTAGTACTCGGGGCCTTGTGGGGCTGCAAGTCTCTGCTCCTTTCCTGCCTTGCTGTGACAACCCCTGTCTGAGACTGTCTCCTTTCACATTTCATTTTTATTTTATTTTATTTTATTCTATTTTATTTTTGCTTTTTAGGGCGACACCTGCAGCATATCAAAGTTCCCAGCCTAGGGGTGGAATCGGAGCTGTAGCTGCCAGCCTAATCCACAGCCACGGCAATGCAGGATCCTAGCCATGTCAGCGACCTACACCACAACTCATGGCAACGCCAGATCCCTAACCCACTGAGCCAGGCCAGGCATTGAACCCACATCCCGATGGATACTAGTCGGGTTCCTAATCCGCTGAGCCACGATGGAATTTCTCTCCTTCCACATTTCAAATGGATATGATACTGTGTGTCCCCTCTGCTCTGGGGACGTTTCAGGAAATCAGTGGTGGAAATAAGACTGACTCTCTTGGAGGGCTGTGTCCTCTCTTGCAAGGGGTGAGGAATGGTGGCTCTCTTGCCTCAGTACTCGGCATATAAGCAGCAGGTGGCACGAGGAGTGGACCACATTTCGAGACCCACGAAAGACTGGCAAGGGGATTACAGAAAATAAACTGCTCTGCCAGCAAAAGGAGAAAAGGGATTCTGGAGATAGGAATGGTACCCAAGCATCCCAAAACTGGATGCATGCAAGGGGCAGCTCAGAGAGGCTGGGATACAGGCTGAAATGGGAGAGGCAGCCAGGGGTAAGACTGGAAAATTCTACAGGGAGTTTAGAGTTTATTCTGGAAAAAAAATTGGATTTCCAGGGGTTTTTTTTTTAATTTTTTATTGAAGTATAGTTGATTTACAATGTTGTGTTAATTTCTGCTCTACAGCAAAGTGATATATATATATATATATATATATATATATATATATTCTTTTAAAAAATATTCTTTTCTACTATAGGGCATTAAATATACAGTAGGACCTTGTTATTTATTCCCTCCATGTATATAATAGCTTCCATCTGCTAACCCCACCCTCCCCCAAGCCCCTCCCTCTTGGCAACCATAAGTCTGTTCTCCAGGAGGTTTTTATATTAAGAGAGGAACAAACTAATTCTATCTGACAAAGATAATTAGCAGACATATATTGTAGCGTGACTAAACAAAGTCCTCCTGGCTAGAACCAGGAGAGAGACGGTTATTACAGTAAAGCTTTCTAGTTTCAGGTGATAAACTCTAAAACAAGGCAGTGACAGTAGGCATACAGGGCTGAGGGCAAATTTGAAAAGGCAGACCTTTTTTGTAGAGTGAAATCCAATAGCTTGGTGAGCAATTAAATGAAGACATAGAAGGAAAGTCAACAATGACTCTTGAGTGCTTTGCTTGGAGAGAAAGGTGACTTCGCTCCGAGAAACAGAGCACATAGCTGGGAGAATAGTGTTTCACCTTGAAGTTTGAAATCTTTGCATTTCCCCCACAATTAGCCGTGTCTGTGAGTGAATGCCCTGCAATTGCATGAATTTACTCACCCAAGCATTTATGAAGTTCTCATACTGGGACCTGGAACACGGATTACGTAAGACATGAAGGTCAAGTCTTTGGAACTGAATATTTTAGATCTCTCTCCCTCTCTGCCAACAGAACCAGCAATGATATTTCCTGCCTTCTAGGGAGCCATGAAACCATCCACAACAATTAAAAAGAAATAACACTATTGTTCTTCAAAGATCAATTTCAAGCCCTACTCTTTCGGGACCGTGTCCCCTTTACCTGGCAATGACTTGGGGGTTATCCAGGAACGCGAGCAAGGAGATAACTAAATTATGAGCAAAATCAAAGACTGAACAATACTAGCAAGGATCACAATTGATGAGCGGGAAAATACCTTCCCTTTGTGGCAAGCAGCTTCAACTTGCGAGCGGAATGAGCAAATCTTTGGAATTGCTGGGAGGGACAAAGTGAGACAATGGGGGATCAATGCTTACTGGCAGTCTGGCTTCTTTGCCACTGGGAGTTCTGCTCAGTGACACCCTGGCAAGGTGTCTCGGCCCTCCTGGGTGAGGACAATCCCTCCTCTTGACAGTTTCCTGGAATCTGCTGGAAATTCTTCTGCCTCAAGCAGGATTTAACAAATCTGGAGGTTTTCGCTGTTGCTTTTTCTGCAACTCATTTCTTGTTCAGGTGCCAGCGGGCCCTCTTCCTTCTAGGATTCCAAGCTGTAGCTTCTCGGAAGGCTGATGTAATGGTTCTCAGCCTCAGAATAGAAGACCCACTTTCTGATGGATCTCTCTGGTGTAGGTTCACCTCACCGACTCTTCTTTCCTCTCTCATCAGCCCCGGTAAAGACCTACTGGTGCTCATCAACATCTTCTCCACGCTTAGCTCTCTCCTTGGACCTCTTTTTCTCTCTGCCTGTTTCCTCTCTCCTTGGGCTGCTCTGGCACATTGCATTTCCAGCTAATGGAGTTATGCAAAGAGACTCTAAAACACTCACTTCCAGGCTGAGTTTCTTGCCTGAATTCTGGCCCTTCATTCATTCGTCCAGAAAGTCTTCCTTGACCACCTCTACCGTGTCAGGCTCTGCCGTAGCCAGCTGCACGTACAACAAGACAGACGTGATCAACCTTCATGGAACCTCTGTCTTTGCTCTTCTAGCTCTCTGTGAGCTGTAGGCTTGCATGGTGCCTCAAGACCTGCCCCAATCCAGGTATATCATCTCTGTCCACCCAACCTGTCCCTCTGCCCGGCAGACTTCTATTAAGGGCAGTGCAGTCTCTTGGTTGCCTGAAGTAGAACCTCATCTTCATTCTTCACTCTCTCTTAACCTCCTATGGAATCTGTGGCCCAGCTTTCTTGACCTGACTCCTCATTTCCCTGATTTGACTCGTCCCCTCCTTGCCCACGCATCCTTACTTCCTTGGGGAAACTCTCATCATTGCTCACCTGCCTAGCTGCTGGACCACTTTCAAAGCTTCTGATCTTTTCTCCCCTCACCTCAAAATGGTTTCAGACTCTCTTGTCATAGAAGGACCTCCTGTGGCTCCCCATCGTTTGAAATAAAACCCCCAACCGTGGTCTCGCAACTGCACGATAGGCTCCTGACCCACCTTTCTGAATGTATTTACAAGCAGCCTTTGACAGAGCTTCCCTGAAAGAAAGGGAAAGGGGAGGCGAGCAAAGGAAGGAGAGAGGCAGAAGGAAGAGGAGATTCAGGTACACAGGGAGCAATGGATTGAGTGTCTAGGTGCAAGGTGCCGTGTTAAAGCCTTTACGTACAGTGCTGCCCCCTACTGGGGACTCTTTCCCAGGGGATGCCTGGAATGATGGATAATACTGAACACAGCACCCAAGGGTCTGAACCCTGAACGCAAGCACTCTGATACTGGGACGGTCCATCTGATAACAGAGATGTCTGTTAAGGGTCTAAAGGAAAGGATAAGCCAGGTGGGACAGAGAGGGCAGTGTGAGATTTCAGCACGCTGCTCAGAACAGCATCCAATTTAAAACTTATAAATCTTGGAGTTCCTGTTGTGGAGCCGGGGGTTAAGACTCTGAGGGCAGCGGCTCAGGTTGCTGCCGGGGTGAGCATTTGAAGCCTTGCCTGGTGCAGTGGACTAAAGCTCTGGCTATGCCACAGCTGCAGCATAGGTCAACACTTGCAGCATAGGTTGCAGCTGTGGCTCAGATTCAGTCCCTGACCTGGGTACTTCCACGTCCCGGGTACGGCCATAAAAGAAAAAAAGAAAGCAAAGGAAGCGTACAAAGTCTTTATTTCTGGAATTTCCATTTGGTAGTTTTCAGACCACCGGCTCCTGTGGGTAAAAGGAACCACAGAAGAATGAAACCACATACAAGGGCTGGGCGGGGGGGCGGGGACCACCAAGCTATTTAATAATCCACCCCAAAGGGTAGCTAATTTTGAATATCCCATTGAAATATAAGGAAGGAGTTCCCGTTGTGGCACAGTGGGAATGAGCCTGACTCGTATCCATGATGATCCAGGCTCGATCTCTGGCCTCGCTCAGTGGGTTAAGGAGCTGGTGTTGCCATGAGCTGTGGTGTAGGTTGCAGACACAGCTCAGATCCTGTGGCTGTGGCTGTGCTGTAGGCCAGCAGCTGTAGCTCAGATTCAACCCTTGGCCTGGGAACTTACATATGCTACTGGTGCGGCTCTAAAAAGCAAAAAAAAAAAAAAAAAGGAATATAAGGAAAGAGGAATTCTGAGAGTTTAGGTAATTTAGCCAAGGTAAATGAGATTATAAATAATAATAGCTAACACACACTGAGAATTTTGTAAGGGTCAGTCTCTGCCAAGGGATTTGCCAACCTTATCTCCAAGAAGCAGGTGTTCTCAGGAGCAAGTCCCGTCTTACAGATGATGAAACTGGGGCACAGAAAGTTGAGTGACATGCTGGGTCCAAGGCCACCCAGCCCCTGTGAGATGTAGCCAAAACAAACTTTCAACCTATGTCCAAAAAAGCAATGTAAACAGATGCCGAATTCTTCCAGAGGAGCAGCAAAGGGAATTTCATTGCTGGATATAGAGAGAAGCCTCTTATAATCCCATCTCCATCTTTCTCTGAAGAAGAGTTCACACAACCGAACTGGAGCGGCTGGTACAGTTTCTCATCTGGTCGCCCCAAAACTTCTCCATCGCTACCCTACCAATCCCCCATTCCTTCTTCCATCTCTTTTCTCATGGAAGGTGTAACTCTGTGTCCACCCCCCCTTTTTTTTTTTTAACATGGCCACATCGTGGCATATGGAAGTTTCCAGGCTAGGGGTCGAATCAGAGTTGCAGCTGAGGCACCTACGCCCCAGCCACAGCAAAGGGGGATCTGAGCTGCATCTGTGACCTACACCACACCTTGCAGAAATGCCAGATCCTTAACCCCCTGAGTGAGGCCAGGGATCGAACCCATATCTTCGTGGACATTATGTTGGGTTCTTGGCCCGCTGAGCCACAACAGAAACCCACTCTGTTCCTTCTTTTGCGTGTGTGTGTGTGTGTGCGCACGCGCATGTGTGTGCTTTTTAGGGCCAGATCTGCAACATATGGAAGTTCCCAGATTAGCACTTGAATCAGAGCCGTAGCTGATGGCCCCACACCACAGCCACAGCCAAGCCAGATCCTTAGCCCACTGAGTGAGGCCAGGGATCGAACCCGTATTCTCATGAATAATAGCTGGGTTCGTTATGCTGAGCCACAAAGGGAACTCCCTCGCCCTGTTCCTTTTAAAATGAAAATCCATCAAACCTTTCTTGGCTTTGCCCAGTTCTCCTCTCTACACCAAATGCCCCAAACCAAGGCTGTATTCAGCTACCCAGAGTGTTTTTGTCTGACCAACATGATTTTAAAAATAATTCCAGGTAACACTGAAAAAGTGGTGCCTTTCACGCCGACTTCCAAATTTTCAGGCTCGACTTTTGCCAAGTTTCCAAAAGAATGAGTCCCGTGATCTCTCCAGACTGTTTCATCCCCATCATTCACCCCATTGTCTCTTCCTCCCCAAGGCTTGGTTCCATCCATGCTTGTTCCAGGTCTCCTTAAAGATGAGAAAAGGAGGAGCTCCCGTCGTGGCTCAGAGGAAACAAATCTGGCCAGCATCCATGAGGACGCAGGTTCAATCCCTGGCCTCGATCAGTGGGTTAAGGATCCAGCATCGCCGTGAGCTGTGGTGTAGGGGCTCACACCATGCTATCAGGACTCAGTCTCTCTCCATCATTGGGCTCTGTTTTCTTCTATGTTTGACTTTGTATTTCACTTAGCCCGTAAGGATGAGCTAGTTATTTTTGGAAGCAAGCAGAATGGAGTTCTGAAGGTCTGTAGACCAAGACGTGACAAGCCCGGTGATAGACTTCCTTGGGCAGGGCGAAGCTACTTTGGGCACCATAGTCCACGTGGGGTGTCCTAGGGGGTGTGGCAGACAGGATTCAGATCTGGCGTTGCTGTGGCTGTGGCGCAGGCCGGCGGCTGCAGCTCCGATTCGACCCCTAGCCTGGGAACCTCCATATGCTGCAGGTGCAGCCCTAGAAAGACAACCAAATAAAAGATGAGAAACGGTAAATTAGAGAGAAGACACTGCCTGGGTCAAGACCCCATATTTTCCTTGGGAGGCGAACAATCATCCTCCTCCGTGTCTGAAGATTAAAAAGACCAAAAGAAGATAATTTTATTTGAACATAGACTAAAACCCTGACTTCTTACTCATCTATTTATGCCGGTTGGCACTTTAGTTTGTGATCTCTAGATCAGATGGACAGGGCAAAGATCCTCTTTGCACCCACCCAAGCCCCAGATTCAACCAACAACGAAAAACACAGTTGATCAGAAACCACTTTAAGAGGGGAGGTGGGAGGAGAGAATTTATGGATTATATGTTGCTATTTCCCGCCCTCCTAGTTGCAACTTTCAAGCTTCCCAATGTTGTAACAAACAAACAAACAAACAAACAAACAAACAAACAAAAAACTCCTTCCTATCAGAGGAATTTAAGTGTCTAGCTGTTATTTGAATTTAAGGAAAACGACTCCTTTGGCAACTACCTGGCAGCCCACAGCTTTTTACAACATGTTTTCTGACACAAACTGTTTCACAAAAGAGCCTGTATCTTTTTACTACCAAGCATTACATTCGGAACAGAAAACTTAATAAGATTTTCAGCGGGCGATTTTAGGAGGATTCATCCTATGACTTAACAGCAACTGTGATCTATTCTTTTTAGTGGGAGAGTAAAGACCTGAGAGAAATAGCACTTTTCAGTTTGACTTTACGGCCCCCCAAGTCGTGTTCAAGTTAAGTGAAAGTTAAAAACTGGTGCAGGGGAAAAGAGCAAAGACTTTGGAATGAAACTGAGGCATGAATTCTCATGTTACTCACTTTTTGTACTTTGTGATTGCACTTTGGGCAAACTGCTTAACTAATTTGTGCTGCGGTTTTCTCATCTATTAAAGGGAACAAACCCACCGAACACAGGATCGCTGCAGCAAAGGTTTGTGATACCGGGCCTGATACATAGTAGATGCCCTAAATGTTTTAAGTTATATATGACAGTAACTCAGCTCAAGCCAGTTTAAGCAAAAAGGAGATTTTCTTAGCTTGTCCAAATGAAAAGCTCAAGAGTAATCTGGCTTCAGGCATAGCTGGATCCAGGGGTTAAAACCATCCAGGGCCTCTCTTCCATCTTCAAAGTCAATAGCATAGCATTTTCAAATTTCTGAGATTCTGATCTTAGCCTTAACCCTCCTATCTCCCTCTTTCCTTTATAAGGACTTTTTTGGATTCTTTTCCCCCTCACCCCCACCCCCAGCCCAGGTAATCCAGGAAAATCTTCCCATCTCAAAAGCCTAAATTAATGACATGTGCAAAGTCCACTTTGGTTTCCGAGATTCAGACACAGGCATCTTTAGAGACGCCCATTATTCAGCCTATCACAGGCCTGTAAAGATGGAAGCCCCTTGGTCACTCAAGTTAATACTGGGTCATGACTAGAACTGAGGTTAACGGTTCTGAATGAAGATGGTGCGGTGAGTTGGGGCTTAGTAGACGCACACTATTTCATTTAGAATGGTTAAGCAATGGGGTCCTGCTGTATAGCACAGGGAACTATATCCAATCACTTGTGATAGAACATGATAGAAGGAAATATGAGAAGAATGTGTATATGTATATATGTGTGTGTGTGTGTGTGTATACATATATATATATATATATATATATATATATATATATGTATATGTAGGACTGGGTACTTTGCTGTACAGCAGAAATTGATAGAATATGGTAAATCAACTATACCTTAATAAAAAAAAAATCTTAGTTCCCTGTCATAGCTCCTAAGTAATTAACAGTGGAATTGCCAGAATTCAGTGAGGCTTCTCTGAACCTCAGTGTTGTCATCTGTAAAATGGGGATAGTGTTATTCAATGTTATTAAATGAGACACTCTTTTAAAGTATCTAGCATAGCGTCTGACTTGGAGCAGAAAATTAGTGATGCTGGACATTCCTGCTTTTTTTTTTTTTTCTTGGCTTTTTAGAGCTGCAGCTGCAGCATATGGAAGTGCCCAGGCTATGCCACGGCCACGGCCACAGCAATGCAGGATCTGAGCAAAGTCTGCGATCTACACCAGAGCTCATGGCAACACCGGATCCCTGACCCACTGAGCGAGGCCAGGGATCGAACCCGCATCCTCATGGGTACTACCAGTTGGATTAGTTTCCTCTGCGCTACAATGAGAACTCCATTCCTGCTATTCTTAACAGCCCTGAAGGAGCAAGTGCTCTTGAACATTTGGCTTGGGGAGAACTGGGGAAGAGCCAGTGGCTTGTTGGGGTGGAAAAAGGGCATGGGATTTGTGTCTGCCCTATGACTATAAAGAACTTGAACTTTTCTGAGCTCCAGTTCCTGACTCATAAAATGCAGACACAGAATGAAGTCGAGTATGTCTAATCCTTGCTTGGCATCCTCAGTCAATATACCTCCCTCCGTCACTGCCATTCTTTTCTCTTCCTTCTCGGTGTCTTTCCTTCACTTTTTCTCTCCTTCCTCTCTTCCTTTCTTGCTCCTGTCTTACCTTCCTCCCTTTGTCCCACTCCGATTTCCTTCTTCCTTCCTCTCTACCTCCCTCCTTTCCTTTCTCTCTCTCTCTCGCTCTCTCTCTCTCTCTCTCTCTCTCTCTCTTCCTTCCGTGGCCCATAGTTGAGATGTCCGTTTAGGAGCCCTTGATCAATTTCAGGGACTTGCGATGTCTGATCTTGGTCTCCCCTCTTATGCATCACAGCAACGCGTTCTCTCCACTCATGTGTTTCTTAGTTGTGCAATCTAAATGCTAATGACCCCTGCCTCATCTGCCCCTTTATCCCTTTCTACGGATGTAACAGAACACACCCTAGAATAACCACATAGAAGCCAAGAGCACCTACTCTCCCCACCCCCACCCGCTGTCCAGGATGTGAGCTGGAAACTGTGCCATCTTCGGAAACTTTTAAAAGTCCAGAAAGGAGCGGGGGGGGGGGGAGCCCTGCATTAGGAATCCCCCAGAGCTCGCTCCTTCCCAGCAGGGTCCTATCTATCAAGCTGCCCAATGCCTAGCCAGATGCCCTCATTCCCTTTCATGCACTGGCGGTTTTCAGTCTGATATTGAAAGTGCAATATGCTCGCCAGTAATGATGTCTTATTGGAGTGTAAAGGTTTTCCCATTTCGCTGCTTTATCCTGAATTTAAAGTGTTTTGAAATTCACTGACATCCGAGAAGACCAGCAGCCGAACTCTCGTTGTAAATAAACCAGGGGGGGCTTCTAAGGTGTTATCTCTGAAATGGGAGCTGGGATAGGTTCCTGCTCTCCTGCGGGCTTGGGCAGCATCGGTGGCAGAGTTTTTGCATCAAGAGGACCAGGGACCCCCTTTGCTTCCCAGGGGCGTGAGGGCGCTCTGATGTTGCCTTAGGCACCTGTTTCATTGATGTCTGTCCAAGCGGTTGCGTTTGATCACTTAGCTCTGGCGTACCTGCTTGGAAAGTCAGAAAATCTTCAGGTTCACACAGAGATTCACAGAAGAAGGGATTCAAATGGGGTGGTGGCTCTTATTTTTGCTGCTGTTGTTATTATGATCAGTGAGCGCTCTGCAAATGGTTCTACTGCTTAGGGCGTTGCATGAGCTGTGCTCATTAAGCCTCTTGAACCGCAGGATGGTTGGGCTGCCCCCCAGCCTGGCCAGCCAGCCAGATCTGATGCTCCAAGGAGCTTTCTTCCCATTTGGACAAGACCATTGCCACAGGTGTTCATGGCAAATAAACCAGGAAGACTTCTCACTCAGGCTGCCAGCCTACGCCACGGCCACAGCAACACCAGATTCAAGAAGCGTCTGTGATCTGAACTGCAGCTTTAGGCAATGGCGGATCCTTAACCCACTGAGCAAGGCCAGGGATCGAACTCCCATCCTCATAGATACTAGGTCAGATTCCTAGTCCACAGAGCCACAGTGAGAACTCTAGGACAGATGCTGTGACTTTTTTTTTTGTCTTTTTTGTCATTTTAGGGCTGCACTCAGATCATGTGGAAGTTCCCAGGCTAGGGGTCAAATCTGAGCTCCAGCTGCCAGCCTACTCCACAGCCACAGCCACACGGGATCCGAGCCGTGTCTGCAACCTACACCACAGCTCACGGGCAACGCCGGATCCTTGACCCACTGAGCAAGGCCAGGGATCGAACCCGCAACCTCATGGTTCCTTGTCAGATTCGTTTCCACTGCGCCACGACGGGAACTCCCCACGCTGTGACTTTTAATGCGAAGGTTTTTCAGAGCGTCTCTTCCTGCATCTGGAACCGAGGCGACTGAAAGTGACTCATGCAACTTGTTTCTCTGTCACTTCCCTGTTGGTGGCTTCTGCAGTAGAGCCGGCGATCTTTAATGGGAGGGCATAGCTCAGCACCAAACTAGTGCCAGGTGGAATTTCAATAACAAGCTCAGACTCACCGACTCTAAGCCTTCTCAAGCAGAAATAAGGCCTCTCCCCACGGCTACCTGCTCCAAAGCCTGTACATACAGAGGCCCACCGCAACCCAAGGGCGTGGCTCCCCAGCTCCACAGTCCCTAGAGGCCCTGTATGATCCGCCTGCCTTTATGACTTTGTCTCACCCTCTTATCAGTGCTGCTTCTATGTCCACCTGTTTGCACTGGTTTCCTCTTCGTTCCTCGAAAATGCTAAACCAGTCTTTCTCCGGGGATGTTCGCATTTGCTGTTCCTTCTGCTCAGAACTCTGTTCCCCACAGCATCCCCTGGAGGCCTCCTCCTTTTTTCAGAACTCCACCTCATTGGAGTTCTGCCCGCTAAATTCTGGGGGGCTCCTCCTATATCTCAACAGGCAATGCTGTGAACCCCAACTGAGTGTCCCACAACTCAATTCCGACACTCTCTACCCAGATATGGCATCAGAGTCCACAGGTAAAGGACTCTGCCAACTTTCAGATGCCGGTCGAAAGCCCAAGTTGGGGAGTTCCTGCTGTGGCTCAGGGGTTTTAGAATCTGACTAGTATACGTGAGGCTGCAGGTTCGATCCCTGGCCTCGCTCAGTGGGTTAAGGATTCGGCGTTGCCATGAGCTGTGGAGTACATCACAGATGCAGCTCAGATCTGGACTTGCTGTGGCTCTGGTGCAGGCTGGCAGCTACAGCTCCAATTTGACCCCTAGCCTGGGAGCCTCCATATGCTGCGACTGCAGCCCTAAAAAGCAAAAAAAAAAAAAAAAAGAAAAGAAAAGAAAAAGAAAGAAAGAAAGCCCAAGTTGGTACCTGTGCTTCTGACCAACGAGCTATAAATCAGAGATTCCTACAACCCCCTCCTCAGATTCGATTAGTGGCTCTCAGACCTCAGGGAAAGCGTGTAGCTATTAGATCACTGGTTTCCCACAAAGGCCCACAAAGGCTCAGGCACAGCCAGACAGAAGAGATGCAGGGGGCACAGAACGGGGAAGGGACCAGAAGCTTCCCTGTCATCTCCAGGCAGGCCACTCTCCCCAAATGTCCACGTGTTCACCGACCTGGAAGCTCTCTGAACCCGGTCCTCTGGGGTTTTTATGGCAGCTTCATCGCATGGGGACGACTGATTAAATCATTGGCCATTGATGGTTGAACACCACGTTTTCTAGCCCCTCTCTGGTGAGACTGCAAATTTCAAGCCTCTAACGTGTTTGGTTTCCCTGGCAACTGGACCCCAACCTAAGGTGTGGTCCAGATGTCATTAACATCACAATAGACACCCTTATCGCTCTCAACACAGCGAAATTCCTAGGCTTTGGGAAGCTATGAGCCAGGAACCAGGGACTAAGACCAAATCACTGTTTAAGTCACAGTATAATGCCACCCAAATGCCACCTCCATTGAACGGCCTTCTCTCTGTGTCTTAGCCGTGTCACTCACCACATTTAACTTCCTGTTTCTCTTCTATGTGGTGGAGGAGATTAAACGGGTCCTTTGCTCGGTTACCTACTTACTGAGGTCTCATTATATACTAGGCAGGGGAGATTCGACAATAAACAGGACAGATCCCATCTTCCCCAAATAACTTGCATTTTGGAGTAGGCAGGCGGATAATAAACACATAAACATCCAAATATAATAATATCTGGCTTAGTGGAATGCTTTGAAAAAGCAGCATGTAGAACTATGGAGTTCCCATTGCGGCTCAGCGGGTTAAGAACCTGGCATTGTCTCTGTGAGGATGTGGGTCCGATCCCTGGCTTCGCTCCTTGGGTTAAGGATCTGGCATTGTGGAAAGCTGTGGTGTAGGTCACAGATACGGCTGGAATCCGGTGTTGCCCTGGCCCAGGAATGCCCATTTTTGGTGTAGCCATAAAAAGAATGTAAATAAAATAAAACTGTCAGCTCTTCTGGAAAATTGCTGAACTGATCCATGTGGTCTAAAAATCCGTTTACAAGGAGATCCCCTTGTGACTCAGCAGTGATGAATCGGACTAAGATCCATGAAGGTGTGGGTTCGATCCCTGGCCTCCCTCAGTAGGTTAAGGATCTGGCATTGCTGTGGCTGAGGCGTAGGCTGGCAGCTGTAGCTCCGATTTGACCCTCAGCCTGGGAACTTCCATATGCCACAGGTGCAGACCTAAAAAGACGAAAAAAAAAAAAATTCCATTTCCGAGATTCCACTCAAGTGCAAAGCTAGAATGTTATCCTTGGGTTGGTTTTCAAGGCAGGATAGCTGGGGAGAACTCTTCTTTTCTTTCAACAGGTGTCTTCCAGGTAGGAGTGGCCTTGAGCTATCGGGCCATTTCTTGGTCTAATATTCAAGAATGATGAGCATTATCGGTGGGGGGGGTGGCTTGTTAAGTCTCTCTCTCCTTAGCTTTCCTGGATTCAAGGCAAAGGGCACACCTAAAGTAGCCGTGAAAAGGAGGAGTGGGAGTTCCCACTGTGGCTCAGTGGGTTAAGGACCCAATATAGTCTCTGTGGGGATGCCGGTTCGATCCCTGGCCTCGCTCAGTGGGTTAAGAATCCAGTGTTGCTGCAAGCTGCACCATAGGTCACAGATGCCTGTCGGATCTGGCATTGCTGTGGCTGTGGCATAGGCCTGCAGCTGCAGCTCCAATTGGATCCCTCACCTGGAAACTTCCATAGGCGGCACTCGTGGCTGTAAAAAGAAAAATTAAAAAAGAAAAAGGAAAAGGGGCCTGGTCTTAGCAAAGGAGAAAGATGATAAAAGGAAGCAGGTATATTGCAGAAACAGCACAAATCCCAGAGCCTGGCTGTGGGGAAATAGGCTTATAATCTGTAATGGTTTACAGCCCGCACTGATGACAAACTCTGGAATCTGCATGCAGCTTTCCATATGGGCATCTGATGCTGGCCTGTGATTTTTTTTTTTATCTTTTTGCCTTATCTAGAGCCGCACCCGCGGCATATGGTGGTTCCCAGGCTAGGGGTCTAACAGGAGCTGTAGCCGCCGGCCTTCACCACAGCTCACGGCAACGCCGGATCCTTAACCCACTGAGCAAGGCCAGGGATCGAACCTGCAACCTCAAGGTTCCTAGTCGGATTCGTTAACCACTGAGCCACAACAGGAACTCCCTGGCTCTGTGTTTTGCACTCTTATTTCTTTTAAACCTGTGTAGTTACATATTACAGATGACCCTAAGAAGGGTGGAGGCGGGAGAGTTTGTGGGTGTATGGGAGAAAGAATGTTCCAGTTTGGTTGCAATGCTTTCACTCCGTATCTAACACAGAGGATGTATTCTTGCTTGCAGAAAATTTTATCCCAACTGGCAGAGTGCTCTTCTCCAAAGAACTTCTGGCTCTCAACTGAGTATGAACTTGCCATGGACTCAATATCTGTGTCCGCTCCACATTCATATATTGAGGTGGGGTCTTTGGGAGATAATCAGGCTTAGATGAGAATGGAGCCCATGTAATGGGATTATTGCCCCATAAAGAGACAGGAGGAGGCATTCCCACTGTGGCGCAGTGGGTTAAGGATCCAGGTGCGGCAACGCAGGTTGCTGCAGAGGTGCGAGTTTGAGCCGAGTTCAAGGATCTGGCATTGCCGCAGCTATGGTGTTGGTCACAGCGGAAGCTTGGATTGAATCCCTGGCCGGGCAACTTCCATATGCTGCAGGTGCAGCCAACAAAAAAGAGAAAGGGAGAGAGAGACATAAGGAATGAGGCGCGTTCTCTCGAGCTCTTCCTCCCAACCCAACCATGTGAGAAGGCAGCCGCATGCAAGTCAGGCAGAGAGCCCTCACCTGAACCTGACTACTGCTGGCACCCGGATCTCAGACTTCCGGACCTGTAAGAAAACAAATTTCTATTGCTGAAGCCACCCTGTCTATGGTATCTTGTTATGGCAGCTGAAGCAGACAAGCGCTCAAATCAGCAGATATTTACTGAGTATCATCAGGCAATATGCCAAGCCTTAGGGACATTTAAAATAAAAGGAAAGGGTCTAGGAGTTCCCGTCGTGGTGCAGCAGTTAACGAATCCAATTAGGAACCATGAGGTTGCGGGTTCGATCCCTGGCCTTGCTCAGTGGGTTAAGGATCTGGCGTTGCCATGAGTTGTGGTGTAGGTTGCAGACGCGGTTTGGATCCCGCATTGCTGTGGCTGTGGCGAAGGCTGGTGGCTACAGCTCCTGTTAGACCCCTAGCCTGGGAACATCCATATGCCGCTGGTGTGCCTCTAGATAAGGCAAAAAGACAAAAAAAAAAAAAAAAAACACAAAACACAAAAACAAGGAGCGGAGGTTGGAGTGGGACATCTCCAAGCCACCCATCTGGGACCCAAGGACACCCGGAGCCACAGAAGCTCAGAGAAAGGCATGGCTGTTCTCCCTCCAGACGGAACTACCTTGACTTTGAACTTCTGGCTTCCAGATGGATGAGAGAGTAAATTTCCCATGTTCGAAGCCACCAAATTTGTACAACTTTGTCACAGCTATCTCCTGTTGTCCTCGGATGAGCTAATGTGCATAAAGGTACCAGAAGAGTGCCAGGTACGTGGGAAGTGTTACAGAGGTACCAGCTATCTGTGTTCAGTGATGCAATCATTCTGCAGCTATTTACTATTTTTTTTATGCATTTTCTTTTTTGATTGCTTAATGAATTTTATGACAATGGTAGGTGTATAAAAATCATCACAACTCAATTTGATAGCATTTCCATCCCAAACCGTCAGTACATCCCCCCAACCCCCGGATTGTCTTATTTGAAAAACCATAGGTTTTCCAAAGTCTGCGAGTCATTGTCTGTTCTGCAAAGGAGTTCATTGTGTCTTTTTAGTTTCCACATGTAAGCGGTAGCATTGGGTGCTGCTGTCTAATTGTCTGACTGGTTTCACTTCGCATGATAATTTCTAGGTCCATCCATGTTGCTATAAATGTTGTTATTTCGTTCCTTTTAATGGCTGGGTAATATTCCACTGTGTAATATTCCATATCTTCCCTATCCACTCCTGTCGATGGGCATTTAGGTTGTTTCCATGACCTGGCTGTTGCATAGAGTGTTGCAGCTATTTACTAAGCATCACTTTATGGCCAGCATCATGTGTCTACTTCAGTTTTTCATTGGGGGGCTTCAATGGATTGAATATGAGGGTCCACCCACCCTCCATATGTTGAAATCGCAACTCCTCACGTGGTTGTATTGGGAAATGGAGCCTTTGGGAGAAAGCAGATCATGACAGTGGCGTCTTCGTGAAAGGAACAGGGCCCTAATGAAATGGACTCCAGAGAGTTCCCTTGTCCCATTTCTGCCACATAATGAGCAACGAGAAGTCTGCGGCGCAGAAGGGAGTCCTCGCCCGAAAGCGGACCATGCCGGTACCCTGATCTCAGAATCCAGACTCCAGAACGGTGAGAAATCAATGTCTTTTGTGTATAAGCCACCCAAACCGTGGGGCTTTGTTCTATCAGCCTGAACTAAGACAGAGGTTTTATATTAGGTGTCTTACTGGACATCACCTTGTACGTGAACCACATCCCAAAGCCTTCCAAAGGTGCCTTTTGTCTGAAACAAGTGTTTGACATTCATAATGACCCAAGATATCAAAAGGGAAGAGAAATATTACATGATTATAAATGCAGTTTTTTCTCATGTAATTGGCAAAAAGAGAAAACTCCTGAAAAGCAGCAAAGAAAGAATCATCCATAATTTGATCACCCATGCAGAGCCACTATTTACATTTTAATGTCTTCTCTTCAGGGCTTTTTTTAACGCATAAGTTTCCTTTTTTTTTTTTTTTTACATAATTATATCCATTCTCTATAGGCAATTTTTATGTTTTTTTTTTCAGTGACTATTGCACCACAAGCATTTTTTGTATTATACAGACTTTGTGAACCTTGCATTTTATGATTCCATAATGTTCCATGCCACGATTATGGCCGGGATTATTTAGCCAAATATTTCAATTAAAAAATTTTTATCTCCCTGTGGCTTATGCTGCCGTGACCATAGTCTTGGTGCATCCATTCACCCCCCACACCCCTCAGCCCACCACCAGTGTTTTGAATGACTTCATGAAGTTATATGCTCCAATGTGTAATTACTAGATCAAAGGGTGTGACTCTTTGAAGGCACTGAACACACATTTACACACTGTCTCTTTAAAAGAAAAAGGCCATGCCAATTTACACTCTGATCTGCAATGTAAGAAAATACCCATTTTTGCCACACTTGTGTAAATCTACCAATTATCATTGTAAAAGACCAGCTAATTTGCAAAGCATGACACGTGGTTGTTTTTATTTGCATGGCTTTGATGAGCAGTGATATTGAACATTTTTTCCATGTTTGTTAAACAGGAACATTTCCTCTCTGGGGAAATATCTCTTTCTGCTCTTTCTCTATTCATCCATTGGCGGCTTTGTTTTCCTTAAAGATTTGTATTAATTCAAACGTATAAATACAAGACTCTTTTTTTTTTTGTTAGTTCGGCTTCAAATGTGTTTCCTTGTTTGGGTTTTCCTTTTAAGTTTGATTATTATGCTTTTTTTATGGACAGATGATTTAATTTTCTTAGAACCACTTTGGCCCATCTTTTCTTATGTGATTTTTAAAAATCTTTCCTAAATCTAGACACTCTTCTTTGTAGAAGATTAATAAATATTCATTTCTCTTTTCTTATAGCTTGTTTATGCTTTGATTAAAAAGCAATTCTTTGACCTATCTGGAATGTTCCAGTGCATAACACTGAAGAGACTTTTCGCATGGCTAACCATTTATCCCAATACAATTTATTCAACAATCTTATTCTTTCCTTCTTTTCAATATATTAAAAATCTCACCTCTAGTGGAATATAATCCTTGTTATCGGTTTTGTCTGGTTGAACCAATATACCACATGGTTTAAATGACTGTATTTTCAAAGTCTGTTTAAATGTCAGCAAACCCACATCCACCTGAAATGCCTGAAAGGATCTCTGGCTTTTAATTTTTTTTCTTTTCCACTGTATTGAGGTGTAATCTGTTTATAAAACTGCAAGACATTTAAAGTGGGCATTGTGGTAATTTGATATACATGTATGTTTTGCAAGGATTCCCGATCTAATTAACACATCTGCCACCTCGCATATTTATCTCTTTTTTTTCCTTTTACTGAGGACATCTAAGTTCTGCTTTCTTAGCAAATTTCAGTGATACAATACAGTGCTAGCAACTCCTGTATAACTAATACAATATACATGATTATACATTACTAGCAATATTATACGTATACATTATACATTAGTTCCTAGCCCTGATTCATTTTAAAGCTGATATTTTATACCCTTTTTACCAACTTCTCCTTATTTCACCCCACCCTCAACTCCTGGGAACCACTTTCCTAATCCCTGTTTCTATGAGTTCAATGAGTTTGATTTTTCTTTTCCTTTTTTTTTTTTAGATTCCACATATAAATGATGCCATGCGGTATTTTTCTTTGCCTGGCTTATTTCACTTAGCATAACGCCCTGACATTCCACCTAACTTACAGCCTGTGGCAGGAGTTCCTTCTTTCTCAGAGCTGAACAATATTCCATTGTATAAATATACCACGTCTTCTTTATCCGTTCATCCATTGACAGGCACTTCAGTCATTTTCATGTCTTGGCCATTGTGAATATTGCAGTGACTGAATGAGTGTAGATAGCTCTTTGAGATACTGACTTTATTTCCTTTAGACCCCGAAGTGGAGTTGCTGGATCCTACGGTAGTTCGATTTTCAATTTTTCAGGAGACCTCTGTACTTCCACAGTGGCTGCACCAATTGACATACTCCACCAACAGGATGCAAGGATGCTTTTTTCTCCACATCCTAACCATCCCTGGTTATTTCTTGCCTTCCTGGTCACAGCCACCCTAGCAGGTGAAAGGTGAGGACTCATTGCAGTTCATGTGCATTGCCCTGATGATCAGTGCCGTTGAGCGCCTTTTCATGCACCTGTTGGCTGTCTCTTTGTACCATCTCTGATCCTCGAAGACGATTTTGTGTTCCAGCTCTCTTTGGTCCTCCGCCCTGACACCTGCTCTTGTTTTCCAAGTTGGGAATAGGATTTCAAAGAAGATGACCTTCCTGGAGCTACGTTGTATGCTCACCTTCAGCATAGGCTGCGTTGTACATCCCTTGAGCCACCAGCGTTCACTCTTTCACTAACTTTTCTCCCATTTACTCCCACCCGGATTTCCTCTTCCCCCTCCAGCCTGACAAACACCCTGGCATCACGGACACTCCCTGATTTGCTTTCTTTCACAGAGGAGTTCATTTCTTCCTGCTATAAGGCAGATACCCCTCCCAAGGTCAAGACCATATGCTTAAATCCTTGAAATCTGTTTTTGTCTATGTCCTTCCAGACCTGATGATTTTCAGGTTTTTGTTCTTCTGTTTTTCCTAGTGTATTCTCCCATCCTTTTCTCCACACAAAGAGGGGATGGGAAGACCTAAATTGGAGGAGGGCATAGCATCCATGCCAGGAAAGCGGGGGAACCAAGGAGCTGCTCCATTAAAAAAAAAAAAAAAAACACCAGCCACCCACATGTCCCAGAAATTAAAGGAGTGATGCTCAATATACATGATCCCCGCAACACTCAGGCAGGAACCTCTCGCCAAGAGGGCACACAGGCCACAGGAAATCAACCCTTCACAATGCCTGCAGGCCAGCTCAGACCTGTCACCCTCTCATTCAGCTATAGGAGCTGAGCTTCTCTGTTTCACCTTCTGGAAAATGAATTCAGATTCTAAAAGGGCACGCTTTTTTTTCCAAATCCAACCAGAAGAAAGTCCGTGAAAAGATCTGAGCAGGTCATCCCACTACGGGTATCCACAAAGGTGCCAGGTAAAATATCCAGGGCAGGATTCATTCATTCATTCATTCATTCACTGAATATTCATCAATTTCCTACTCTGTGGCCCATCTTCTTCTCATTCTAGGAACTGGGGACCCAGTGGTGAAATCAACCAGGTGGAGGAAGCACTCCAGCCAAGTCAAATGATGGAGATGGGTAACACGATATTTTATTTCTCCTTCTCTCTTTTATTTTTCAACCATCGGCCTTAATGCTTACAAATGAAATGTGGAAATCAATGCTGGCTGCTGTTTACCGGTATCAGTAGAGATTCCTTTCACACAGGCGACCCTGCTGGAAGCTACGTCGTAAATATGGAACGGGGCTCTTTTATAAATATGTTTCTTCGCAGCACTGCCTCTTGAGAAGAAATGATTTCACACCCACTGGGAATCTGCATCTGAGCTATTTTGCTAATAAAACCACCAAAGGACAGGTAATAGTTAGACAGTTTTCCCCACATGTGATTGGAGAATGGCAGTTTTTATTTATAGATCCACCCAATATATCAGATTGTTTGGAAACAAAGAAAAGAAATATTGTCTTTTCTTTCCCATAAGGGATTAAAAAAAACGGAGGAAAAAAAGTGAACATTGAAACAGGCAAGTTTAGCTATAGATATTTATGGGGTTAACTGAGAACTGGGAAATTCTTTTTTTTTTTTTGTCTTTTTGGCTTATTTAGGGCCGCACCCGCGGCATATGGAGGTTCCCAGGCTAGGGGTCTAACAGGAGCTCTAGCCGCCGGTCTACACCACAGCCACAGCAACGTGGGATCCGAGCCGCGTCTGCAACCTACACCACAGCTCACGGCAACGCCGGATCCTTAACCCACTGAGCAACGTCAGGGATCAAACCCGCAACCTCATGGTTCCTAGTCGGATTCGTTAACCACTGAGCCACGACGGGAACTCCGGGAAATTCTTAATTATCAGTTACAATCTCTTCTGTTGTACCGCACAGGGAATTCTCCAATCACTGGTGATGGAACCCGATGGAGGATAATGTGAGAAAAAGAATGTACGTATATGTATAACTGGGCCACCTTGCTGTACAGCAGAAATTGACAGGACAGTGTAAATCACTATAATAAAACATTTTTTAAAAAACAAATAAATCAGGAGTTCTGGTCATGGCTCAGTGGAAATGAATCTGACTAGCATCCTTGAGGACGCAGGTTCGATCCCTGGCCTCGTTCAGTGGGTTAAGGATCCAGCATTGCCATGAGCTGCGGTGGAGGTCCCAGACACGACTTGGATCTGCCATTGCTGTGGCTGTGGCGAAGGCCGGCGGCTACAGCTCCTGTTAGACCCCTAGCCTGGGAACCTCCATATGCCGCAGGTGCGGCCCTAAAAAGCAAAATAAAAGGAAAAAGAGAAAAACAAGGGATCTCTGGCCAAGAGGCCCTGTTTCTGTTTCCTTCTTTAGGCTTCCTCTCCGCCCTCCACCGCCCCACACACGCGCGTTGTGAAAAACTGTAACGTCAATTGCCCGGCGCAGACTCCTGCTCAGATGGCCCCGTGCCCACTTCAGGGGCCTGTTTCGGGGGTCTTCCTGGGTCTGTCTTCCAGAGGGTGGGCTGTGCAGGTGTGTGCCTTCCTCGCCTGAGGGCTGTTTGAGGAGGCATGTGGACAGGCTTGGATATACACGCTAGCCACAGGCTTGCACAACAGGGATGAAATACACAACAGAGCTGAGTGTGAGCCAAGGGCTGGGAGTTGACTTTCAACTTGCAATGAGTCAGAGAATTCTGCCCAAGAATGAGAACCTGGCCTTCCGGATTACAGTAAATGTATATTCATCAAGGAAGGAGGCCAGGTGATATTTCATTTAAGTTTTTCGTTTTGTAGCTATTTAACTTGTAGTATCTGGGCCTCATGGGTTTTTTGCTGGTTTGGTTTGGTTTCTTTTTGGCCACCCACAGAGTATGGAGTTCCCAGGCCAGGGTTCAGATCCGAGCTGCAGTTGCAAGCTGCACAGCTGCGGCAATGCCCGATCCTTTAACTCACTGTGCCAGGCTGGGGATCGAAGCTGCATCCTCGTGCTGCAGAGACATTGCTGATCCCACTGCGTCAACACAGAAACTCCGGGCCTTGTGCTTTTACCTCTCACCCCTGGCCTTGCAAATATTAGACGTTGCCTGACAATTGTACTCTTCTCTTTCACGAAGGAACCCACAAATTATTTTTTTTCCCAGGGGAAGGTGTTTCATGGTGTATGTCTCGCCAACATGAAGATACCAGTTCTGGGCATAGCCACAAGATGCCAGATGGTTCCAAGGTACCAGTTGCTAATTGTTGGTGAGTCATACCGTTTAGAGATGAGAAAATCCTGAACCCTTTCTCTGTGGCCCTGGGGACGCTCATGAGACATAGAACAGAGTTACTGCTTTGTTTAAAGAGAAAGGACCACGTGTCCAGTGAGCAGGGAAATTTTGCCTCTCAAAGATCACCCGTCCCACCTTCCATCACCCATCTCTGACATCATAAAGCAGCCTAATTATGATAAGCCAAGTACCTTCACAGATAAATCCTATGAAGCTTTTTTTTTTTTTTTTTTTGGCTTTTTTAGTGTGTACCTGCGGCGTATGGAAACTCCCAGGTCAGAGGTCACATCGGAGCTCCAGCTGCCCGCCTACACACAGCCACAGCAACCCGGGATCCAAGCTGCACCTGCAGCCTTTGTCGCGGCTTGTGGCAACCCTGGATCCTTAACCCACTGAGCGAGGCCAGGGATCGAACCCGCATCCTCATCGCTACTAGTAGGATTGGTAACCTGCTGAGCCACAACGGGAACTCCCATATGAATCCCTACTTATGGAATATTATTGGATACAAGATCACTGCTTTCCTCCCTTCACCTTTTGTAAAGAACCCACAGAGAGCTCACAGACTTTATCACCTTGCTTTTGTTAAGAGATATTGTATCAGGTATATGCCGCTGTGAAAGAAATTGTCCCCCAAACCGAGCAGCTGAAAACAGCAGCCCTTAGGAACTGGGGTGTGGCTTAGCTGGTGTGGCGGAGGGTTTCTCACGAAGCTGCAATAAGATGTGGCCAAGGCTGCACGGTAGGACTCAGTCAGGGGAAAGGGAGCCTCGTCCACACCCGGTCACCTAGCCCTTGGTGGGCTTCACTTCCGCATGGGCTGTGGGAATGAGACCGCCTCCAGTTTCTGCCTTAGTTTTTGCACAGGACAGCCCACGACAGGGCAGCTGACTTCATCAGAGGAAGAAGAGAAAAGTGCCTGAGACAGAAAGTGCAAGCAAGACAGAGCTCACGAGAGTTTCCGTCGTGGCCCAGCGGAAATGAATCTGACTAGCATCCAGGAGGATGCAGGTTCGATCCCTGAACTCGCTCAGTGGGTTAAGGATCCAGCATTGCCGTGAGCTGTGGTGCGGGTCCCAGACACGACTGGGGTCTGGCATTGCTGTGGCTGTGGCATAAGTGGGCAGCTGCAGCTCCGATTCGACCCCTAGCCTGGGAACTTCCATATGCCGCGGGTGTGGCCATTAAAAAAAAAAAAAGACGGAAGTCACAGTGTTTTGTGACCTAATCTTGGAAGTGACTGCATAGACAGGATTCTAAGATGCTCTGCCGGTCTCCACAGCCCCTATGACACAGGGCTATGAAGGTGACTGGGTGTCACTCGCATGATTAGATTACATCATGTGGGAGAAAGGTTTTTGCCAATGTAATCATGACCTCAGATCAGTTGACCTAAAGAGAAGGAGATTATCCAGGTGGAACTGAGCTGGTCACGGAGCTCTTCCAAGGGTGGCTAGCGCATGTATCTTTAATGAGTCTGGATCTCAAGGTCAGAGATGATGGAAGTCAGAGCTTCAAAGCTTAGGGAAGGTGAATCATGCTCCTGATGACTTGCAGGTGGAAGGGGACGCACGGTGAAGAGTTTAGCTAGTCCCCACGCCGCTGAGAGGATCTCCCGCAGATGACAGCCAGCCAGCAAGTGACCAGGAAGCCTTGTTCTTAGGGCTGCGAGACCTGAATTCTGCCGAGAGCAAGAATGAGCTGCAGTTCCCTTCGTGGC
This sequence comes from Catagonus wagneri, assembly GCA_004024745.2. Classification (NCBI taxonomy): domain Eukaryota; kingdom Metazoa; phylum Chordata; class Mammalia; order Artiodactyla; family Tayassuidae; genus Catagonus; species Catagonus wagneri. The sequence continues at coordinate 4,113,616 of PVHT021183586.1, forward strand.
TCAGTGGTTAACGAATCCGACTAGGAACCATGAGGTTGCGGGTTCGATCCATGGCCTCGCTCAGTGGGTTAAGGATCCAGCGTTGCCATGAGCTGTGGTGTAGGTTGCAGACGCGGCTCGGATCCCGCGTTGCTGTGGCTGTGGCGAAGGCTGGCGGCTACAGCTCCTGTTAGACCCCTAGCCTGGGAACCTCCATATGCCGTGGGTGCGGCTCTACATAAAGGCAAAAAGACGAAAAAAAAAAAGAATGAGCTTGGAAGTGTGTTTTCCTCTAGACTCCGTGCATGAGGACCCAGCCTGGCCAACGGCTTGGGTTCAGATCTGTGATAATTAGAGCCGAGAACCCAGCTAACCTATACCCAGACTCCTAGTCCCCAAAAAGGGTGAGTTAATACGTGTGTATTATGTCTGCTTGTGGTAATTTATTTATTTATTTTTCTTTTTTTTTTTACAGCTACACCTGCAGCATATGGACGTTCCCAGGCTAGGGGTCGAATCAGAGCTGCAGCTGAGGGCTACACCACACCCACAGCAATACCGGATCCAAACCGCGTCTGCCACCTGTGGCACAGCTTGCAGTAATGTCGGCTCCTTAGCCCACTGAGCAAAGCCAGGGATCGAGCCCGCATTCTCACAGACATAATGTCAGATTCTTAACCCACTGAGCCACAACAGGAAGTCCAAGTGTGGCAATTTATTATACAGTGTTATAGATTGAATTGTTTCCTTATATCCTCAAATTCATCTGTTAAAGCCCTAATCCCCAGTGTGACTATATTTGGACATAAGGCCAATGAGGAGGTAATTAAAGTTAAATGAAGTCAAAGGGTTGGATCCTGATCTGATAGGATTAGTGTCTTTATAAGAAGAGACACTGAAAGTTCCCGTCGTGGTTTCAACGGAAACAAATCTGACTAGTATCCACGAAGACACAGGTTCGATCCCTGGCCTCACTCAGCGGGTTAAGAATTCAGCTTTGCCAGGAGCTGTGGCATAGGTCACAGATACAGCTCAGATCTGACGTGGCTGTGGCTGTGGCTGGCAGCTATAGCTCCAATTCAACCCCTAGCCTGGGAATTTCCATATGCCGCAGGTGCGACCCTAAAAAGACCAAAAAACAAAAAAAAAAAAAAAAAGAAGGCAAAAAATAAAAAAAAATTAAAAAGAGATGACACCAGAGAGCTCCCTCCCTCTTTCCATCCACCTTCAACCAAGGACGCAATGAGAAGGTGGCTGGTCTGCCAGCAGAAGGAGAACTCTCGCCAAAAATCTAATTGGCTAGAATCTTGATCTGGGTCTGCCAGGCACTAGAACTGGGGGCAAATACAAGTCTGTTGTTGAGGCCCCTCCCTCCTCTTGGATATTTTGTTATGCAGCCCAAGCTGACAAATGTACACAGCAAGAGGAAACCAGTAGTGACTTTCCATCACTGTTGCTGTGTTGTACTCATTAAAGGTAGGTCTTTAGGTCCAGCCTACATGCAGGAGGAGGGGTTTCACAGATCTGACATCGGGCGTCAAGGTTGACTGGGTGCCACTTTAGAACGTTACCTGCCACAGATATATGTTAACAAAAATATCACTGAACACATGCGCAAAACATTAAGTAGGAGAACTGCTCATGGTCACAGTGAGTACTGGGGGCAGTTCCAGTCCTCAAAACTGTCTCCTTCTGCAATTGTGACATTATTCTGTTCCCCAGGTGGGCATGGCAAAACCTTGGAGCAACTTGCTTACTTTGTTCAGCTTGGTGGCAACGTGATACAGGGGGGCTTGGCCCAGGAGGTTCCGGTCCCAATTCTGTTTCTCACTAAGGATGTGATCTTGAACAAATTACTTATGTATTCTGGATCTTTCTTTTCTGGACTGTAATACAGGCATAAGAAGAACACTTGACCCGTGGCATCATTAAGAGGATTAAATATGCTGACATAGGAGCTCCTGCTGCAGCACAACTTGATTGGCAGTGTCTCTGGAGCGCTGGGACACAAGATCAACCCCCTGCCCAGCACAATGCATTAAGGAACAGGCATTGCTGCAGCTGCAGCATAGGTCACCACTGTGCTTCAGTTCTGATCCCTGGCCTGGGAACTCCATATGCCATGGAGTGGCCAAAAAAAAAAAAGAATAAAAAATGTAAACATTAAAAAAACATGCTGATGCATGCAAATGTAGAGCACAGTGCCTGGCACATTGCAAAAGCTTAAAAACATTATCCATATTAACAAAATTCAACAGAGTGCATTTTACAGATCTTATTGGCTTTATTCAGTGATTCATGAATTGGACAGCATTCAGTCTAGCAGATGGAAAGGAGCTCCAAAGAGCTGTACAAGGCAAGAGACTTGATAGGCAAGAGGAACAAGGAAGTTGGATAAGGCAAAAAGTGCACTGGTTATTGCAAGATCACTTTCCTATTAGGGAATGGAAGAGGGGCTTTCAGGAGATTGATTCCCTAACTCATTCTCATTAGGGGACTCCTGGGTTTAAGCTGGTATAAGATTCCACTTCCCTGAGGGGAAACGGTCGTCGAGTCCCAGTTTGCTAATGCGGGGCTTAGCACAAGTGACTCCATTTGGGGCTTGTCATCTTGTTTTTAGCATCTGTTGTTAATGTCACTATAAGGAAGTTCACCTGGACTGCCTAGAATGCCACAGACGTGTGATAGTGTCTGTTCTTCAAATGTTGACCTATTCATATATTTTATTTCATAGAATCTTCACAGTCCACTTATGGGATAGGTCTTTAATATCCCCAACTTACAAATAACAGACTTATTAAACCCTAGCGAGGTGCAACAATGTCATATAGCCATTTAGCAATGATGTCAAGAGTCAAGCCGAGGTTCCCTGACTCAGAATCCTGTTGCTTCCCACTCCACTGCACTGCTTTTACTGATGTCCTGGGTTTCCTGGGGCTCAGGATTTTGGCACCACTAGGTTACCTAAAAGAGCTCATTTTCTTTACATGAGAGCACTGTGGGCCCAAGCAGTGGTTTTCCTTCATCCAGAAATCCCAGGTCATGGGGACAACAGAAATTATTTTAATTTTTACCATTCCTCACTTTCTCTCTTTTTTTTTTTCCTCACGATTCCACACCAGCAAAATACAGAAGTTCCTAGGCTAGACATCGAATCCGAGCGGCAGCTGCAGGCCTACACCACAGCCAGAGCAATGCAAGATCTGAGACCTACACTGCAGCTCACGGCAATGCTGGATCCTTAACCCACCGAGAGAGGCCAGGGATCAAATTCACCTCTTCACGGACACTATGTCAGGTTCTTAACCCGCTGAGCCACAGCAGAAACTCCCTCACTTCCCCCTTTTAAATCCTAACACCACCAGCTGCAGTGTTGTCACTTCTGTCTGTGGCTTGGGTTTGAACCCTGGCCCCAGGAAATTGTGCATGCGGTGGGCGCAGCCAGAGAAAAAAAATTATGATCAATTCATTAATTAACTAAATAATTAATGAATTCTATAGCCTCAAAGGGCCAGCCTGCAGGGAGGATTCCAGACAACTCACTTGGAGAGCAGGTGAGTGGTTAGAAGGGCTGGTTCGAAGCTGGAGCCTCCGGGTCTTCTCCAACCTGGCCCGTGTTTCATCACTTACAGCCCTGGGACTCTGAGGCTGAATGTAGGGGCAGGCAGGTGAGGGCTGGGTGTCAATTCCTCCACCCCCTTGAGTAGAGATGGAGTCCATCAGCAAATTACCTTGGAGCTGATCCTTTTCACTGAGAAGTGCTGTTCTGCTGGGGCCTCCTGAGGGGTAGCTGAAAGCGCTTCATTTCTGTTCATTCTGTTCTCGGCACTCTCTGACTTAATGAGGTCTTTACTTTTGCCTTTACAGAGTGCTCTCACCCCTGCAGAGTCTGGCTATTAGCTGGAATTTGAATACAGAAGGCAGTGGGAAAGAAGGCTAGGGAGGGACCAGAAGGGTCATCTCACCTGCACTGAGAAGGAGCCCGTTATCCCCTGGCCGCCCCCCTCTTTGGTCAGCCCCACCTCTGCCTTTCCTGAAATCCCAAATGTGGTATCTCAAAGACGTCCCGCCTACTGGTTGAACCTGCCCCAGTTACCGAGCAGACTTCCTCAACGCCCCCGGGTTTATTAATAGTCTCCACCTCCAGACTAGTAGGGATCAGAATGAACTCAGATTCTCAGAAAATAGAGCCAACACAAGAGCTGGGACTCTGGTTGCTTCTCCCATCCCTGCTCCCTCCTAGGCTCTGTCCCTGGCAATGGGACACCACTCACAGGACTGAGTTCCAGGAGGTCCCTGGATGTCCACAGAGCAGTGAAGGCAGAGCTTCTAGAGTATGGAGTTTCACTCAGTGTTCATTCTGTTAAGAGACTGAGCTGCTGGGAGTTCCCATGGTGGCTCGGCGGTCATGAATCCAATGAGCATCCATGAGGACGCAGGTTCAATCCCTGGCCTCGCTCAGTGGGTTAAGGATCCAGCATTGCCATGAGCTGCGGTGTAGGTCGCAGATGTGGCTTGGATCTGGCGTTGCTGTGACTGTGGTGCAGGCTGGCAGCTGCAGCTCCACTTTGACCCCTAGCCTGGGAACTTCATATGCCATAGGTACAGCCCTAAAAAGACCGAAAAAAAAAAAAAAAAGAAAGAGAGAGAGACTGAGCTTCTGGCTTGATTGGTTGTGTCCTCCTCCTCCCAGAGTCTAGAGCTAAATTCTCTACATTCAGCTTTAGCCTCAAGCTCAAACTCAACATATTTCTCTGCTTGCTTATCCTTGCTTGTCTTTACCCACTATCTTCCCATTGTATAATTACAACCTCTCAGACTCCTAAATATACCCCAGGTGACTGGACTTCTTGCTACCATGGCCTCTGTGATTGCTTCTCCAAAGTTGCCTCCAAGAATTAGCATTGGGAGAGTCATACAGCCTTGGACTCTCTCCACATAGTCCAGTTCCCCTCTCTGTGCCAAGTCAGTTTTATGACTGCCAGTTCCAATTTCCTCCCAGCATCCCACAACATCAAAAGAAATCTAAGAAACTGATTCTATGCTTTGTTCTCTGCTTGTATATCTTTATTATAACCAATACACTTCTTTCCACCTGGAATGGATTTACCAATAATAGAAGGCAGCTGGCGTCAAGGTCTGGAAGGACTCAATGCAATAAGCCACTGCATAAAATTGTCTCAACATAAGTTGCTGGTAATGTCACCAGTCGTCAGAAGCAGAGTCCCAGGGCATCTTTCAATGCCCACATCGTCTGAAGAGCAACACTTCTGGCCTACAAGGCTCCACCCAATTTTAATTTCGTTCAAGAGATGGGGCGTCCAGCTTGATGGACCATGCCATATTTTTCCCAGTGACACTACTTAATGACATAGACTTGAAACCAACAACGTTGTGACTTGAACCCAGCCAGAAGCCAGATTAGGATGAGAACCCACAGTTTATTCTTTAGAATCACTCACCTGGTGTCTGGACTTACTGAGGCTCAGGTTTTTGTGTCTCAGTGCAGAAGGAATTCTGCAGGAGACAAAGTGATAGGCAAGAAATAGATTTTTTTTTTTTTTTGTCTTTTAGGGCAGCACCCGTGGCAATGTGGAGGTTCCCAGGCTAGGGGTCTAACAGGAGCTGTAGCTGCTGGCCTTCGCCACAGCAACGTGGGATCCGAGCCGCGTCTGCAACCTACACCACAGCTCAGGGCAACACCGGATCCTTAGCCCACTGAGCAAGGCCAGGGACCGAACCCGCAACCTCATGGTTCTTAGTCAGATTTGTTAACCACTGAGCCACGACGGGAACTCCAAGAAACAGATTTTTTAAGATAGGATGCTTGTGAGAGATGTAAGCAGGCAGGCAAAGAAGCTCTGCCCCGAGTATTAGGTGGGCTCATTTTTATAATCCAAGGAAAGTTGGGAGGGGAAAAGACCACCTTCTTTCTTATTCTTCAGGTAGATGTCAAGCTTACATCATTAGCTCCTCCTTCGTATCCAGTAAGAGAGTATTTTACCTTGTGAGGTCAAACTAGGGCTGTCATGGCGCTTATTCAACTCAGCAGAAAGGAGGCAACACATGCTCAAGTATGTTGAATTATCTCAGGTTTCCATATAAATTCCTCTCCTCAATCCTAAGGATCATTATCTTCCTGAACTTAAATGCAAGCCTCATTTTATCTTTCACTTAATGACCTGAGGCATATCTCAGACTTTTATTTATGATTTTATTGTTAAGCGAGTCCTGCTTCATCCTGAGGGCTTTCTTAAGTGATCGCTAACTTCCGGTGACCTCCCCAAGATTCCATAGGCTTCTCTCTCTCTCTCTTTGGTCCCCTGCTGGGTCTCCTACAACTACCTGTGTAATTATCCTCCTCCACCCCCATCAGACTCGGTTTTAGCTGCAAGTTCAACCCCAGTCTGTTTGGAACCCTTAGACGTGTTTAGATGCTCAGAAACTGGGTCAGCATGGAGGAGAAGAAAACTAAGATCAGGGATGATGGGAGATTGAGTCACCACGGTGAATTCAGACTGACCCTTGCCCATCTATATGAGAATGACAGACTAGATGTGGGCTCCCCTATCAGCTAGTGTTCAAAGTCAGGCAGCTGTTGGCCGTGGCATTACTGGAGAATGGGTCCTTTGTAATATCACCTGCCATCATCTGGAGCTAAGCAGGATTGGGCAGCATACTGAAATCACCAAGGGGGCATTTGAAATTTCAGATGTCTGGTCTCTGTACCCAGAGGTGATGACTTTATTGGTCTAGACAGTAGCAATTTTGAAGAACTCCCCACATAATTCTAATGGGCAAGTCCCAACGGTAATGAGAACCACTAGTCAAAAGAGAATTGGATTTAAGGCTTGACGGTGGTGATAACATTGAAGGTTCTAGCTCTGGCTTGGAAATGGAATATGATGGAGAAGGGGGAAAGAAATCTAACCATAAACCAGGCCTGCCTAGCTAAGTTTGGTGATTTCTTCCAGATCCACAAGTTGCAGTCTAGTCCAAGTCTTCTTTCCCCACCAGCAGAAAGGCTGAGGTTCCGAGTGGACCACCAGAAAAGTCCCTGGTGAGTCTTGGTTAAAGGGTGAGACTGAACTGAGTTTGGGAGCTAACCCCAACCCCCTGACCACACCTGGGTGAATCAGGGGCTGATATTTTAGTAACATCACTCTTTCCTGCAAACTTACATCTGTAACATCATTCTCTAACATAAAATCTTTCCAGGAGTCTCCTTTAAATTGTTACAATAAGAGGAGGCTATAGACCTGAGATAGAAGATAAAACGGGCCATTGAAGAGCCTTCCTTTTTGAGTGAAATGGGCCAAGTACATTCTTTTTACAAAGTTAACCAGGAAAGAAAACCGTCTGAAAACAAACCCTGTGAATGACAGCAATGTGCAGAGAGGGGATGGAGCCTGGAATGTGGTGTAGGAGGTAAGCAATGCTAATGGCCAAACAATGATCCATTAGCTTGTGGATTTGATCAACTATTGGGTTTGCTACCAACCGTATCCAAGCGAGAGCTCTTCAGGGACACGCAATGGCTGTCAGTCCTTGGAATAAAGCTGCGTGAGGCTGCTGATGCCTTTGGCTGGTTTCAATGAGCAGATGTTGCCTAACATAGCTCAGGCTCATTTCCATACAAGCAGCCTCTGCCCTGTCCCAGGCAACCTCTGAGCAAGGGCCTTCGCTTCCCCAGAATTCACAGTGCCTTGGTTTAGGTGAGAACAGATGGAGGCTGCAGGGGTTGCTTCTAAAAGTGATATTTGGGAAGGAATCAATAAAATAACTATTAATCCTACACTTTTCTCATGGCTTCCTTGCTGTCCTTTACAGTCCTGCTTTTTCCTGGGACAGGACAAAGAATCTTAGGTTCACTCATGCAAAATATTTACCAATATTTTGTTTACTTTGAGAAAGAACTTTTTTGGGCATGAAGAAGAAGCAGTGAGCACAACCAATAAGCTTCTGCCTTCAGTGTGCGAATAGTCTACTGGGAGACAGAAAAGAGTCAAGGATACCCATAAATAAACAAATATCAGTAAGCATGAAAGCTATGAGGAAAACAATATAGAGTGACCAGAGTGCTAGGTCTACAGGGAACAACAGAAAAAAATGGATACATTGGATTTTATCAAAATGAAAATCTTTCTTGTTGCCACGGAAGTGATGCAGTGAAAAAAAAAATTATTTTTTAAGGAAAGGGCCAATGATCTGAATAGATATTTTTCTAAAGAAAATATACAAGGGACCAATAAACACAAGTTGTTCAACATCATTAGCCATCAAGCAAATGTAACTAGAAACTATAAGATACCGCTGCACATCTTCTAGTATAGCCATATTAAAAAAGGCAGAGGATAAGCATAAGCAAGAATGTGGAGAAATCGGAGCCATCATATACCGCTGGTGAGAATGTAAAAGGAAGCATCTACCTTGGAAAATAGTCTGGCAGTTCCCAAAAAGGTTAAACATAGGGTTAACATATGACTCAGCAGATCCATTCCTAGGTATATATTTAAGAGAAATGAAAACATGTCCACACGAACCCTTGTAGGTAAGCATTCATAGCAGCATTATTGTAGTAGCCAAAAAAGTGGAAATAACCCAGATGTTCATCAACGATGAGTGGATAAATAAAATGTGGTCTATCCATACAATGGAATATTACTTGGCCATGAAAAGTAGTGAAGTACCGAGACACACTACAACAGCGATGAACCTTGGCAACACTGTGCTAAGTGAAAGAAGCCACTCACAAAAGCCTCCATTGTGTGTGATTCCATTTCTACAAAATGTTCCAAAGGGGCAAATCTGCTGAGCCAGAAGGTAGATTAATATTTGCCTAGGAAGAGCAGGAGGTGCCGAGAAAAGGGGAGTGATTGCTAAAGGGGATGGGTTTTTATGGCAGGGGAGAGAAAAATGTTCTAAAATTGATTGTGGTGGTTATTATACACCTTTAGACTAAAAAACCATTGAATTTATATTCATTACTTTAAATAGTGAGTCATATGGTGATAGCTCAATGAAGACGTCATTAAAAGAGGATGAGGAGAAAGGAGAATAACAGAGCAGAATCTGTTCTCCATCTCCCCCCTGCACTCCAACCTGCCTCCACCACCACCACCATCACCACAGAAGGACTGAGGATTTGGGGAAGCATTCTGTGCAGAGAGCGTATGTAATGTGAGTGCTCTAGCTCTTCTGTTTGATAGTTTATGGTAAAATAAAAAGAGCATGAGTTTGGATCCAGGCACAATCAGAGTTTGACCCCATACCCGCCATTTAAAGACTAGCTTCCTTTAATATTTGAGCTTTCTTCCTAAAGAACGTACTGAGTACTAGGTATTGCCCTAATAGATTTCCATGCACTGATGTAATTTCATCCTCGTAAATGCCTCTCAGGAAAGTGGTATCACCCTCTTTTCACAGGAAGATGAGACAGAAAGTGCCTTGAACCACCACACTGTACTGAAGGAATGGCCTGGGAGAAGCACCTGACCTCCCTCGGCTTTTCTGTAACTTATTTGTGACATAGTGGAGAAAATATTGACATAGGATGACCCTGTAGATTGAGAACCTTGTGTGTACCTAGCAAAGTGTCTAGAGCTACCTTTAAAGTTTTTATATTTATAATTTTTATATGATTATTTCATACGGATGTCTTATTTCCACATTAGACTGTGAGCATTTTTTTTTTTAAAGTGGAGATGATTTACGTACCTTTCTAATTTTAATTGTATGGTATGCAAAACTGGGTTTGGTACTTGCGTTGAGTTAAATAATGGCTCAGTCCCCCAAAGATATGTCCAAGTCCTCACTTCCAGGCCCTGTGAATGATACTTTATTCAGAAAATAGTCTTTACAGATGCACTTAAACATCTTGAGATGAGATCATTCTAGATCACCCATATGGGATTCAAGTTGAAAGACAAGTGACTCGTATTAAAGGCAGAAGAGAAGACACAGACGCAGAGGAAATATTCATAGGGAAACAAAAGCAGAGATTGAAGTTACCCATTCACAGTCTAAGGAACCCCTGGAGTCATAAGAAGCTGGAAGAGGCAAGGAAAAATCAGAGTAGGGCCCAACCAACGCCTTGATTTCAGACTTGTGGCCTCCAGAACTGTAAAAGAACATGTTTCTGTTGTGTTAACCCACCCAGTGTGTTATAACAGCCATAGGAAACTAATATGGCACTTAGTAGACTGTGAGTCAATGAATATCGATTAAGTGAGGATGTTAGCAACATAGGGCCACCAAGAAGCAGAAAGTAGAAAGAGAAGATTGTGATTAGCAATTTTTGAACTTGCTATATGCAAGAGACTGTCTTGGCACCTTCACAGCTCTTAACTTCCTACATGATGGAGTCAATCAGGACAGTTCATTGTAAGGATTTTGAAGTTAGAGCCAAGTTCAAGCGCCACTTCCACCACCTGTTTTATACGTGATATCAGGCCATCGGTGTCCTCTGTATGTATTTCAGTTTCTCCATCTGTAAAACGAAAAAAAAAATCATAGCTTCTAAGTTTATTGTGAAGAGTAATGAGAAGTAGAATTAATATTTGAGACAAGATATTGTTTTCCGATAAAACAGGCAGTAGGGTCTTGAAGAAAGATGAGCTCTAGACAGACATTGCTTCCAGGATTTAGTTATAAATTTTCAGCAGTTTTATTACGATAAGCCTAAGCATGGTTTTCTTCATATTTGATTTTCTTGTTGAGATTTTTGCTTCTGAAAATTTACGTCTTTCACCAAATTTGGGAAGTTTTCAGTCACTATTTCTTTTGGGGGGGCTTTTTTTTTGGTCTTTTTTGTCTTTTTTTTTTTTTTAGGGCCACACCCACAGCCTATGGAGGTTCCCAGGCTAGGGGTTCAATCGGAGCTGTAGCTGCTGGCCTATACCACAGCCACAGCAATGCAGGATCTGGGCTGCATCTGCAACCTGCACCACAGCTCATGGCATTGCTGGATCTTTAACCCACTGAGCGAGGCCAGGGATCAAACCTGTGTCCTCATGGATACTAGTCAGGTTCATTAACCCCTGAGCCGCAACAGGAACTCCTCAGTCACTATTTCTTCAAACTATTTTTCTACTCTATTCTTTCTCCTCTTTATTTCAGTAACTCTAAAAATCCATATTTTAGATCTTTTGATCCCACCCCAGAGATACGTATATTTTTTACAATATTTTTTCTTTCTCTTCTTCATTTTAGATAATCTCTATTGATCTCTTTTCAAGTTAACTTTTACTGACTCTTGTTATCTCCTTTCTGTTATTAACCCCATCTAATAAATTTTAATTTCAGATCCTATGTTTTTAGTCCTAAAATTTCTCTCTCTCTCTCTTTTTTTTTTTTTCTTTTGTCATTTTAGGGCTGCACTCATGGCATATGGAGGTTCCCAGGCTAGGGGTCTAATTGGAGCTGTAGCCGCTGGCCTACGCCACAGCCACAGGAATGTGGGATCCGAGCCACATCTGCAACCTACACCACAGCTGATAGCAACGCTGAATCCTTAACCACTGAGCAAGGCCAGGGATCGAACCCGCAACCTCACGGTTCCTGGTCAGATTCGTTAACTGCTGTGCCACGATGGGAACTCCTAGTCCTAAAATTTCTAATTGATTCTTTTTGTTGGTTTTGGTTTTGGCTGCACCCATGGCATGTGGAAGTTCTCAGGCGAGGGATCAAACCCATGCCACGGCATCGTCTCAAGCCACTGCCATGACTATGCTAAATCTTTAACCCGCTCCACAGCAAGAGAACTCCCTAACTGATCCTTGTAGACATTTTCAAGCTCTCCATTGAGATTTCCTATCTTTTCATTCATTATGAGCATATTTCCCTTTACCTACGGAGCATATTTATACTGTTTTTAAAAGTCTTTGTCTGATAATTTAAATTTTTGAGACACCTCAGTATTAGCCTCTATTGACTGTCTTTTTTTCCCTCTCTCTTTTTTTTTTTTTTTTTTTGAGAATGGGTTACATATTCTTTAATCTTTATACATTGAATAGTCTAGGACTGTATTATGGGCAGCGTAAATGCTATGTTGTGAATTCTGTTATACGTCTCCAAAGAGTATTGGTATTTATAGCCTGCATTAATTTGGTTAGGTGCATGGAAACTCAACTCCCAATTTCAGTGTTTTATATTTAGCTGGGCTGTTTATAGCCCATGCGTATGTGGTCCAGGCATCAGCTGGAGACTTGGGGCAGAATCTGTATACAGAATTTAGGATTCTTCTTCTCTGGTTCTCTCCATTTTTAAGATTCCTTCTTGCCAGCTACCCTAGTGGCTCCAGGTTCCATTCTTTTATTTGTTAGGCAAGAAACTTGGGTAGCCTATGGTTTTAGAGTCCCTAAATCATGACTGGAGGCTGCCATCAGGGCAAAGCCCTCTCCCCCTGCAAAAAGGAAAACTCATCTTGCTATGATTGCTTCTTCCAATTTTAACTCTCCTTCAAAATCTCTTGTCCTTGTTCGTACTCTAGAGCATCCAGGTCCTGGGGGTATTTTGTCCCTAGTTTATAGCTGTTACCTCTAGGACTGTCAACCTATGGAAACTTACCATGTCATTCTGGAGCTAGACTCTTGCAGTTAATATAGGTGGAAAAGTGTAACAAGCCCAATGTAGTCTTCCACAAAAATCACGGCGGATTATCCTCATGGTGACACTGAGTGACATCAGCATTCTTATTCCCATTGTGCAGATTAACAGTGAGGGCTCAGAGGAGTTAAACAACTCACCCAGCATCTGATCGCTTGTAATTGGAGCTTCGTCAAGTGGAGTGAGTTTCAGTTTGGAGTTTTGGCTGGCTAGTTCCTTTCCCATTCTCTCTTGAATTTTGAATGACCCTCAATATCTAAGCTCCAGTGATTCCCATCTGTAAGTAGAGATTCATAAATGGGATGCTGAATCCCTGCTGCTACTTTTCATTAGGAGGAATGGGCTCAAGGAAGCTCTCGATGAGTGTGAGGCTCAGATTCACCTTGGGAGTAGATGCAATAAACACCAACAACTACTCTTTAAATGGGGATGAGAAAGGACCCAGGAAATCTCAGCGCCTCTCCTTGGCTACTACCAAGACACTCAGCTCCTCCCTCGAATAATTTTAAAGTTATTACAGCCCTTGAATAACGTGGCATTGATCACTGAAAACTGATTGTTATTTTTTCCTTTGAGTCTCAGCTTCTTTATCTGCAGATTGGGTATAATAACCCCTCATGCCCAAACTAGAAGAGAGTTCAGTGAGAGAGCTGGCTTTCCCTTGCCTGACTTTGTCCTCCACAAATGGCAGGGTAAATTTAAATGAGCAGAATTGGAATAGCGGCTCCATATACAGTCCAAAGAGGGGAAACAGAAGTCAGTGGCACAGTGGAGATCGAGAGTTTCTCTTCGGGTTTTGTCATGATATGATTTTTCCCTTTCAGATGGCTGAGAATGAGGCTTCCACGTGCCAAGGACAACAGTCCACCCTCCTCGCTGCCGCATCCCACCACTTTCTCCCTCAAGTGGCCTCAGGCTTTGGCAGACCAGTAGGCAGCTGGCAAGACTGCACACAGTACCCGGGGAAATGGCTGCTTCTTATTACTTGGTGCTTCCTTTTTAACTTTAATTTTCTTATTCTTTATCCGTATCCCGGGGGAGGGAGACTCCTCGCCTATGCTGTGGTACTAAGTTCTTGTCGTGAAAGAATGGAACAAATCATAAAAAGTAGAATTTGTAATTCTCCTGTCTACTGGCTGTCTGGGATGGGCTTGAATAAACAAAAGTATTTGTTGAAATCCCTTGGACCTAACATTGGGAAACACCGGTTCCCTGAAGGTGTATCACATAGGTTTTACGATCCCTATTTAACATATAAGGACACGGAAAGTCAGAGATGGTGTCACTTGCGCCAAGTCCAACAGCTTCTTAGTGCAGAGCTGGTATTCAATGACATTAAGGTCCACGAAAAAGTGAATGGGGCTGAGCAAAACCATTCCTTTAGACTCTATCTTTTATCTGTAATTTTAGAACTGCTGTCCAGAATAGAGACTTAATCTTATATTTTCTCAGAGATTTTTTGCTTTGGGTTTTCTTTTTTTTCTTTCTTTCTTTCTTTTTTTTTTTTGGTATGGGAACTTGGAAAGTGAAAACCCAGTGTATGCATCCATTTTTGGATTGGAGATTGAATTTTATTTTATTTTATTTATTTATCTATTTATTTTTGCTGTTTTTTCTTTTTACAGCCATACACACGGCATAGGGAGGTTCCCAGGCTAGGAGTCCAATCGGAGCTACAGCTACCGGCCGAGGCCACAGCCACATCAGATCCGAGCCACATCTGCAACCTACACCACAGCGCACCGCAGTGCTGGATCCTTAACCCACTGAGCAAGGCCAGGGATCGAACCCACAACCTCATCGTTCCCGGTCGGATTCGTTTCTGCTGCGCCACAACGGGAGCTCCGGAGACTGCATTTTAAATGCCTGTGGGACATTACAAGAACAGACTTATACTAAACTGTACATTTCAGGTCTGTTTACACGCCCCATTTTATTTCTGGCACCTAGCTCTTTTTTCTATAGTATCACAGCTGCCTCCTTCCCAGCACAATTCTTTTCTATCTTCTATATGCCCAGAAACCACATAAACAAATAAGACACGCTGTATCATACGCAATCAGTGGCCTCTGAACATTGAAACGATTCCCTTGCTCCCTGGGTGTGGGGTGGGGGGACCCCCAGCTCTCCAAACAGGTCACCTCCTCCCCCACACGGCTCTACTGAAGAAGAATTTGTCAGGGGAAGGTCTCTGAGTCCGTGTCTCTTTGGTGACAGCTGTCCTGTTGTAAAAGGTGTTATGCATTTGGAGAATGAAGTTATTTGGCTGAATTGATGGTGTGTGACCGTGAGTGGCAGATGTCTGTTTTGTGCTGGGCATCGCACTCTCGTTTCTCTTGGTTTCCAAAGCTGGCATGTTGGAGAGAGACGGAACCGAAGCAAACACCATTCCCTTTTGCGGGAAAGAATAACATTATGCCCAGGGTGTGAAGTCCTGCCAGGAGGCTCTCTCCCCAGCTTAGAGCTAGTTTGCACCTTTCTGCCTTTGCTGAAAGCCTTAATGATTTTCCCCTTGACCTCTTCAGCTGCTGGGGGTCCAGAGCGCCCCCCACACACACACACACGCCCCTTTGCAAGCTACATCGTCTCTGGGTTTTCCATGCTGAGTGTGTTCAAAGTAGAAACTTCCTTTCAGGGCTGCAGTATCTGTGCTGGCTTGTTCAGGCAGAACAGGCCATCAGATGGGTTCTTCTAGATGGCATCGCCTACACGAGGGACAGTGGCCAATGGGAATCAAGTGCCATTTCAACCTTCTCATCAGGACACTTGTTCTACACCCAGCCCACAGCTTCCAACAATCTGGCTTAGAGCGGCCAGCCAATTTTATTGCCTGCAGGGTTTTCCTCTCTCCTATAAAGCCCCAAACGCACATCTTGACATTTATGTTTTCTTTCTTTCTTTTTTTTTTTGTCGTTTTGCCTTATCTAGGGCCGCACCCGCAGCATATGGAGGTTCCCAGGCTAGGGGTCTAACAGGAGCTGTAGCCGCCGGCCTTCGCCACAGCCACAGCAACGCAGGATCCGAGCCACGTCTGCAACCTACACCGCAGCTCATGGCAACGCCGGATCCTTAACCCACTGAGCGAGGCCAGGGATCGAACCTGCAACCTCATCGTTCCTAGTCGGATTCGTTAACCACTGAGCCACGACGGGAACTCCGACAATTACATTTTCTGCCCAATAAGATGAAAAATGTCCAAACATGCTTAGGTGAGAAGATCAGAGATGTCCAGAGTAAACTTGCTGCTGGCCTCACAGAAGCATAAAAGAGACAGGGCCGTAAACACATGTATGATCTTCACCATGTATCACCCCTGCTCGTTAGGAAACATAAGGCAGTCAGTATCCTTGACTTTGGACCACACATAATCAGCATTTCTCTCTTCTGAAGAAGAACGAGTTTAGGAATACGAGAGTGTCTGCTCTCACTTCCTTATTAGAACAAGCTTTTTTTTTCTTTTTAGGGCTGCACCTACGGCATATGGAAGTTCCCAGGCTAGGGGTGGAACTGGAGCTGCAGCTGCCGGCCTACACCACAGCCACAGCCTCATCTGTGCCCTGTGCTGCAGCTTTTGGCAACGCCAGATCCTTAACCCACTGACTGAGGCCGGGGATCCAGCCTGCATCCTCGTGGACACTGTGTCGGGTTCTTAACCTACTGAGCTACAAACAGAAACCCTGGAACAAGCCTTTAAGCCTTACATTTTGTCCCCCTCCCCTTTCCAGGTCCTCGTGGCATCATCAAAGGAACGTAAAAAATTAGGAGGAAAATCTGCATTAAGCAATAGGACTAGAAGAGAGTGCTGTCCATGGGCGGGAGGGTCAAAGAATTTCTCCTCAAGTACAAAAAAGCATCCGTGTGAAAGGTCACAGCAGGAACTGGTCCAAATCTTCTTCCCCAAAGTACAATAGAAAATAAATAGAAGGGACCTTGGCAGAACTCAACCAGCATGAGCTGGTTTGGAGGGGGAATGGCCGGAGGCTGAAAGCCATCTGAGAAACACCGGACTCTGAATTCCTTTTTCACTATGGTTGAACGTTGCAGAACAGGGTGACCCCAGAATGTGCGGAGGTAGAGCGCCAGGAAGGGGGCCAGTCACTAACACGTGTGCACAGGATGAAGACGGGCCAAAGAGAAGATCTAGGTAATTACTAAGCTGGGAAGTTGTAGAGAGGACCAGTAGGACAGCTGGGTGATTGATCTGCAAGCTCTTTGTAATTCCCCCCTTTTTTTTTGTCTTTTTGCCTTATCTAGGGCCACACCCGGGGCATATGGAGGTTCCCAGGCTAGGGGTCTAACAGGAGCTGTAGCCTCCAGCCTACACTACAGCCACAGCAACGCAGGATCCAAGCCACGTCTGCGACCTACACCAGAGCTCACGGCAACGCCGGATCTTTAACCCACTGAGCGAGGCCGGGGATCGAACCCGCAACCTCATGGTTCCTAGTCAGATTCGTTAACCACTGAGCCACGACGGGAACCCCTAATCTGAGACTACTTGATTGTGTGAATTGAACCCAGGTTAATTCGCCCTATGTTCAGCTTCTCTGTTGCCTTATGTGTTTCAATCAACTGCTCCAAGGGAATAAGATGGAATATACATCATAAACATGCTTTCAGAGAGAGGACTTGATTTAAATTATGTCAACAAATTACATATATCTGAATACCTCCTGAATACTAGATCATGGGGCTCCAAAGATAAAGAATAGGAGCTCTCAGGAGTTCTCTTCGTGGTGCAGCGGAAACAAACCCAACTAGTATCCATGAGGATGTGGGTTCAATCCCTGGCCTCACTCAGTGGGTTCAGGATCCGGCGTTGCCGTGAGCTGTGGTGTAGACCACCAATGCGGCTCTGATCCTGAGTTGCTGTGGCTATGGCACAGGCCAACAGCTCCAGCTCCGATTGAACCCCCAGCCTGGGAACTTCCATATGCTGTGGGTGTGGCCTAAAAAAGTGGGGGAAAAGAAAAAGAATAGTTCGTCGTATTTTGGAAGAGTTCAAGGCAAGGTGGAAGTCTAGGAGGGAGTGTGAATAAATGCTTTCCTAGATCACTACCTCGAGTGCTTGGAAACACAGGTGACGGGTCATAAATCTGCCTCACGGAAAGCTAGAGAGAGACGACGATTTTACTGGGCCTTGAGTATTAAGTCACAATATTAACTCATCAGACATTATGAGAAGAGAGAAAATCATCCAGTGTGACTGAAACATGCAGTTAGAAAAGGGAACGGTCACTGATCAGAGTGAAAAGATTGGTTGAGGCCAAGTTTGTTCGCCATGCTGAAATCTGCACTTCATTCTGTAGGAACTGGGGGACCATTACATTCACTCCTTAGAAACACTATCCTGGCAACGTAATCAAAATGGATTGAAGACTTCGAAGCAACGTGGTTGAATGAATACATCAGAGATTTTTCACCCTTCGTTCCAAACAGAGAGAAATGACCAATAAAGTGTTTTGCAAATATGAAAAGAGGAGTTCCCACTGTGGCGCAGCAGAAACGAACCTGACTAGGAACCATGAGGTTGGGGCTTCAGTCCCTGGCCTCGCTCAGTGCGTTAAGGATCCGGCATGGCCATGAGCTATGGTGTAGGTCACAGAAGCAGCTCAGATCCTGCGTGGCTGTGGCGTAGGCTGGCAGCTGTAGCTCCAATTTGACCCCTAGCCTGGGAACTTCTACGTGTTGCAGGTGCAGCCCTAAAAAAGCAAAAAAAAAAAAAAAAAAAAAAA